>CAKNYM010051683.1:135204-245630 GCA_932195095.1 Andricus curvator
GTCTTTTTGTGGAATTCAGTTCCTTTATTACCAGCAACTGTTTCGGATCCAAACAACATCCCTCATCAGGTGTCGCTCATGTTGTTTCCGGCAATTTTCCAAATAAAGTAGATGCTAACTTTGTGACCATTGTTATAAATTAGTTGTAAAACTCGAGGCCTCTTGGTGTTTTAGTGGAATTCAGTTCCTTTATTAACAGCAACGAACAGTCATTCATGTTGCCCTTGTTTTTTGATATTTTTGTTGAATTTTCTTTGTCTATTTTTCTACCACCATGTGCAGATGTGCAAAATTCTTCCGTAGAATAAAAATCTAGAATGTTGATTGCCCGTACATTTACGATTTGGTATTCTGAAAAATTAGTTTTCAAATTGGAGGCCTCAAGGTCTTTTTGTGGAATTCAGTTCCTTTATTACCAGCAACTGTTTCGGACCCAAACAACATCCCTCATCAGGTGTCGCTGATGTTGTTTCCGGCAATTTTCCAAATAAAGTAGATGCTAACTTTGTGACCATTATGATAAATTAGTTGTAAAACTCGAGGCCTCTTGGTGTTTTAGTGGAATTCAGTTCCTTTATTAACAGCAACGAACAGTCATTCATGTTGCCCTTGTTTTTTGGTATTTTTGTTGAATTTTCTTTGTCTATTTTTCTACCACCATGTGCAGATGTGCAAAATTCTTCCGTAGAATAAAAATCTAGAATGTTGATTGCCCGTACATTTACGATTTGGTATTCTGAAAAATTAGTTTTCAAATTGGAGGCCTCAAGGTCTTTTTGTGGAATTCAGTTCCTTTATTACCAGCAACTGTTTCGGACCCAAACAACATCCCTCATCAGGTGTCGCTGATGTTGTTTCCGGCAATTTTCCAAATAAAGTAGATGCTAACTTTGTGACCATTATTATAAATTTTTTTTTGTAAAACTCGAGACCTCTTGGTCTTAGTGGAATTCAGTTCCTTTATTAACAGCCACAAATAGTCTTTCGTGTTGCCCTTATTTTTTTGGTCTTTTTGTTGAATTCACTTTGTCTATTTTTCTACCACCATGTGCAGACGTGCAAAATTCTTCCGTAGAATAAAAATCCGGAATGTTGATTGCCCGTTACATATTCATTATTCATCTATTCATGATTTGGCATTCTGGAAGATTTTAGTTGTCAAACTGGAGGCCTCATGGTCTTTTAGTTCAATTTAGTTCTTTCGGACCTGCAGGTGTCGTTCATGTTGTTTTCAGTCATTCGCCAAATGAAGTCGATGGTAGCTTTGAGACCGTTATTATAAATTAGTTGTAAAACTGGAGGCCTCTTGGTCTTTTTGTCGAATTCAGTTCCTTTATTAATAGCAATTGTTTCGGATCCAGACCATATCCCTCATCAGGCGTTGTTCACGTTGCCCTTATTTTCTCGGTCTTTCTGTTGAATTGTATTTGTCTATTTTTCTACCATTGTGCAGACGTGCGAAATTCTTCCGCAGAATAAAAATCCAGAATGTTGATTGCCCATCAAATATTCATTATTCTTCTATTTACGATTTTGTATTCTACAAAATTAGTTGCCAAACTGGAGACTTCATGGTCTTTTTGTTAAATTCAGTTGTTCCTCTATTAACAGCAGCTGTTTCGGATCCAAACCATGTCCCTCATCAGGCATCGTGCGTGTTGCCCTTGTTTTCGGAAAATTGTTTCCGCGACACGAAAACAATTGCGTGATAGTGATAAGCACAATAAAGCCGTGTATGACTTTCGGAAACAGACAATACATCAAAATCGCACTTTGTGAGTACAAACATGTCAAAATGGTTGAAAATGACATAGGAAAAGTTATATTATGTTGTAATATGACAGGGGGATGAAGGATGGGCGAAGCCGAAGAACGCGAGGCACATTGGTGGGATCATTATGTTTGCTAGTGTTTGTAAAGAGCCGCTATCCACCGAGGTATCTGACCGCCGCCGGCACATCGATATCGACCTGCAACACGGGGAAACAACATGGCGGCTGGTAGATCTCCATAACGAGCGCGGTGACTTGCACCTCCGACCCAGAACGCATTAGCCGTATTTGCATTTAATTGCCGGTTGTTTGTTTGACGTCCGCGCGACCGGGCGAATTACGAACCATAGGACAATGTCCTTTCGACCATTTCGCATTTTCAAGAAAACGCCCAAGAGTCACGCCATCTGTCGTGTCTATAATTTTTTTTCTTTTTCTTCCCTCCGTCTTGAATAAGAAGTTTTAATTTACTTCCGGCTTTCTGTAATTATAGTTCTTGACTTCCGTCAATGTTTCATAAAAAGAAGGAAAATATTTATACATTACTAGATGAGATTGTGAAATGAGATGTATATTAAGGGCCATCCATATACAGAAAAACTAGGGTTACTATTAAAACCAATTTTTGGTTCGTAAGAAGCTGCAACAAAAAGGAACCCTTGTTGCTAAAAAGGAATCCAAAAAGATGAATTGTTTCCAAAGGAGACTCCAGTTGGACCTCCAAAGGAACCCAATTTTAATAGAGACTTTTTCCATAGTACCTATAGTTTTCGCTTTGCCCACTTCGACATTTTATCTAGTTAATAACACAACTTTTAAGATAAAGCGCACATGCAATAGAACTCTGATGGATATAATTTAATGAAGAGAATTGAAGTACAAATATTATCGCATTGAAAATAGATGTAATGACTTGATAAATGTCATTTGCAGGTTATGTGCAAACTTGTAAACATAAAGACATAAGCATAAAAGTTAGTTTGTGAAAGCACATTCATGTTGTTCTATTCAAGTGTTCTCCAAAGGAACCCTTTTGGATCTACACCGGTTTCTATTCGAGTTTCAGTTCTAAAAGATACCAACTTCTTTTTAAGCCGCAACTTTAGTGAAAGCCCCAGTTTTTCTGTGATAAATTACGCAACAGCGGGCGGGGGGGGGGGGGGGTATGATATGTTACATGGGAGGAGGGGTAAATCGATATTGTTATGTAATATTTTTAACAAATAAATCTTACAGGAAATCCGTGTATCCAAAATTATAGTATATAAAGTTAAGGTTTAATTATTTTACAAAAAAAGGTTGTACCCGGTAAGAAGAGAAGAATAGAGAAAAATTAATATTTTCAGATATAAACGAAAGAGTGAGCATTATTTAATTTTTTTGAATGTGCTAATTTTCCATCGGGAGAAGTGCCCAACAAAAGAATAGGTTTATCTCCGAAACCAATTCTTTTCTATTTCCTTAACGATTGCCACTTGTGATGTGTTCCATGCAGGCGAACATATTTTCCATTTTTTCAATTCCTCTAAATGCGAGCAGTAGACAAACCTCTCATGGTTATTTCTAACTCCATACTTACATGCTGTATTATCGATTAATTTAATTCTTTCTAATCCTTCCACAAAATGTGTGCGCTTACATGGTTTCTATTCCTCCGTGTGCAACATAAGTTTGGAAATTTCAATTTTTTTTGTCATGGTTATTTTTAATTTCATTCTGACATGCTTCATTTTCGATTATTTTAATTCCTTCTAATCTGCCCACAAAATACTTGCACTTGCATAGTTTCTATTCGTTTTTGTGGAATATAAGTTTGGAAATTTCAATTTTTTTGTCTACCATAACGGTGGAGTGATTTTAATAATAATATTTTATATTGTCTTAACTTTTCATCCTTTATCTATACCGGTTTCTGCTTACTACTTTTTTCTGCATTTGACTTTGAATTTATGGTTTAAGTTAAATTTTTGCAAGTTGGCCACTAAACATCTCCTCTCTCCTCTCCTCTCTTAAACCCTAAAAACAATTTCAGATGTTTAGCAGTCAAGTTGCAAAAATTTAACCTAAACCAAAAATTAAAAGTAAACAAAAAAAATGGTACGCAGGTAATTTAAAAAATTTGGATTTCGACTATGCTGGACCAATATTACTACAATTCTATATTGATCGTTTTTTTGACTCCGTATGCTTTTTTTGTGTGGCTGTGCAATCCATGCAAATTTGCACAGCAGTAGTGCTTGCTCCAAGACAGATTTCATATGAAATTAGTCAAAATATGTTTCTGTTCGATAGATTAATAAAAAAATGTTCACATAATTTACCCAAATACAATACATATTTATTTAAAAAAATGCATTTATTTCAATTCACACTTTCGCCTTAAAAGTTACATTATTCTATTCCTTTCTTTTCTTTCGTTGACATTTCTCCACTTTTTAATTCTTTCCAATACGCTTCCATTACATTATTCTGAGTGGATTAAAAAGACTAGCTTTTGCCTCTTCAAAGTGACATTATTCTGTTTCTTTCTATTCTTTCTTTTGCATTCCTTCATTTTTTAATTCCTCCCAATACACTTCCATTAAATTTTTCCAAGTCGAATAAAAGGAATAGGTTTTGCTTCTTTTTTCTACTCGTTAGTGGAACATTCGATGAAGGAAAATTCACGTATTAATGGGAATTCAGATTCTGAATTTTTTTGAATTCTTCTCTTCTTACCGGGTAATAATGTTAGAAAGATTTCATATCGGTATAATTAAATCACTGTTTTGATTTTTTCCATCCTTCTGTAAAAAATATCCATAAGAACAAAGTTGTTTTTACAATTTTTGAAATTACTACTACCGGCAAAATCATTTAACATTTTGTAAGTTTATCGGATTGAGCTACGATCTTTGAGAAGATTCTAAGCAATTTCAAATGATTTCCAAATATTTCAAAGGATTTTTAAGAAATTTCCAAGGATTTCGCATGATTTTATAAGATTTAAAAGTTTTTCAGTAATTTTAATATATTTTATATAAAGGCTCTCAATAAGGTATTTCAATGATTTTCTTGGGATCTCAAAAGATTTAAAAAAATTTCAAGGGATTTCAAGGAATATCATTAGATTTTATGTACATTCACGGGATTTCAAGGGATTTTATAATATTTTAATTAAATTTAAAACAATATATTCATAAGAATTGAGGTATTTCAATGATTTGAAGAAAATTGCAAATGTTTGAAGGTATATCCAAAGATTAAAATTCTTTTTTAATGATTTTAAAGAATTTGAACAATTTTAGGACATTTTAAAAGATTGCAAGGAATTTTAGTAGATTTCAAGAGATTTCGAAGGATTTGAAAGAATTTAGTGTATTTTTAAAGATTCCAAGGAATCTTCAAGATCTTCATAAAGTTTGAAGCGATTTCAAAAGATTTCAATGGAATAAACAAATTTCAAGAAATTTCCAATGATTTTAATAATTTGAATTCATTAAAAAAAATTTCATGTGGTTTTAAAGACTTTCGGAAGATTTAGAAGGACTTTACAGGACCTATAAGGTTTTAAGATATTTTTAAAGATTTCAAGGGATTTTTAAGAATTTCTAACGAATTTCAGTAGATTTCCGAAAATTTTAGTAATTTTAAGGGCTTTTGAAGGCGTTCAAAGGATTTCATAAGACTTCAAATATTTCAAAGGATTTCAAGAAATTTCAAAGAATATCATCAGATTTCATGACTTCGCGAAATTGTATAATATTTTAAGCAATTTTCAACAGTTTTAAAATTTTTCGAGGGATTTCAAAAGATTTCAAAGTATTAGAAAAATGTTAGGGTATCTCAAAACTCAAAGGATTTCAAGAAAGTTTCAAAAAATTTGGGAAATTTCAAGAAATATCAGATTTCATGTAATTTTACGGGATTTCAATGGATTCTGTAATATTTCAATGAAATTTCAAAGAATTTATTCAAAAGAATTGAGGGATTTTAAAGAATTTCAAAGGTTTGAAGAGATTTTCAAAATTTAAAGATATTTCCCAGGATTTAAAATTTTTTAATATTATAAAATTACTGAAATAAATACTAATATGAATAAAAAGTAAAATTTGAAGGAAAAACTTCTAATTAAACATTTGTCAGAACAAATAAATACTTTGATGTTCACAAAAAATAGTTCACTGGAAAAATTCAGTTTTTTGAACATTTTTAGTTTTTTACCCAAAAACTAATAATTTTAAATAGGGCGGATGCTGGGGCAGGAGATGGCCGGGAAACCCCAGGATATGACAGAAAATTCATTTTTTGCCCGAGAATTTTACAAATTTTTAGAAGAAAAATCTATTCAATCATTTAAAATATCATAAATTTCATATAATATGATATAAATTCAATTTTAAATAAGTTAATCTAATTTAAAGAATATTAAAATCTAGTTTTAAAGACGCAAAGAATTACAAAATAATTGGAATCATTTGAAATAAAATTTTTTTGATAAAAACGTAAGTTGATGAGCTGTACACATAAATTAATAAATTATTTCTTTAACTGAACTGCAGTCTGGGTATTTAAAATTGAATAATAATTTATTTTACAAGAAGAGTCTGAATTTGTTCTAATCTAAACAATTTACATATTAGAACGTTAAAAATTGAACTGTTGCAATTCGAAAGCCTTATAGTAATTAAAGAAATTTAAACGTCCGATTGAAAATTTATAAATTAATTTCAATTTTTAGATAATTTCAAATTAATAAATTCATAACTAAACGCTTTCATTGAGTTTTAAATCATATATGTTCAAATATTGTTTCAGTATAGAATATTTTATTTTTAATCCATGAAATTAAAATTTTTTTTTAATTAAAAAAAATGTTTTTGTTCCAATATTTACAATTGTTGAATATTTATATTGAGCAATTATAAATCAAATATGCAAGACTGAACAATTTGAAACTTAATTGTTTGAAATAGAAAGCCTTCAATCCTTAAAATTTCAGGTTGCTGAATTTAATCTTTGAAACTTAGAATTTTATTTGTTTTATTTTATTTAATTTTTAATTTGTGAGTAAAATTTTTGAATTCTGAAGTATATATATAATTATTTATCTTCATAGATTTCAAGGTGCACAAAATTCCCGGATTTTCCGGGTCGCCAGACACCCTGTGCACAGAAAAAACTGGGCTTTCTATTAGAACCGATTTTTGGTTCCAAAGGAGCTGCAACAAAAAGGAACCTATCTTGCTGAAAAGGAAGCCAAAATGATAAATGGTTTCTAAAGGAACCCTAAGTATGGAATCAAATCGTTTCAATGGAGCCTTTTTGTCACTTCTGCCTTGACTCACTTCGAAGATTTTACAAGTTAATGACGCACACTTTACTTTATAATTCGAATGAAATAATATTTCACTGAGAAAAATTTCATAAAGAAACTAAAATTATAGACATTATTCATTCTTAAAAGGGAGATAGTGCACATGAAATGTGACAGTTTTTAAGGTTATGTTGAAAATCCGAAATTCTCAACTGCGCATGTATCAAAACGCGCGGGACTATTTAAAATTGTTTAATATACACTTGCAATAATACGTTAATATAAAACTTTATTAGAGACTCGGTATTTCTATCATTCAATTTAATTTGTTTAAAAAAATAAATAAAAAATGTTTGTTAATATTTATCTGTATGATTATTCATAGTATTTACTAATTTCAAATTGGCCCGCGATTTTCGGTACATGTGCAGTGGAAAACGTCAGCACCCGCCAATGACCATCTATCGGATATTAACGAACTAAAAAGGAACCCTCAAAAAGAGTTCCTTTGGAATCTAATTTCTAAAGGATGCCAACTTTTACTTGAGCCGCAACTTCACCGAACCCCCAGTTTTTCTTTTTTTTTGAGTTTATAATTTTGCTAATAGATAATTTGGGGACCGGAGGTGACTTCAGGTTTGGGTATACCGATTTTTTTTTTGCGCTAAAGTGTATATCTGAACGGGACTTAAATTTTATTTGAGCGCTCTGAAGAGTCGGCGAAGAATGTGTTTCATGTTTGCGCTCACACCCGTATTAGTGTATTACAGTGACTGCCAGGAACAAAGTGCCGCCAAAGTCTTGCCAGTCATGCCGATTAAAATCAGTTTTTTTTTTAATCGGACTACCTATCGCCTTTTGCCCATTGTGTGCGATCAGACTACCAGGCTAAATAGTTTATCATAGTTTCTTTATGCGCACTGCAAATTACAATAAAGTCATTAGGAACTTATTAGTAGCATCTGCTCCATGTGAGGGAAAAATTAGTCGATGTAACGCTATAAATAATTGTGCAACGGGCATGAATATTTTGTATTTGGAAATATCAGGAATGAAAGTTACACCGCATTCAAGAAGGGATCAAATTAGAATTAAAATTGAATATAAAAACGGGAGGGTCATTGCATTTAATGATTAGGCGTTTTTTTTACTTTTAGTAAACAAATTTTCAATATTATTACCCCCCCCCCACACACACACACACGAAAAGTAACGTTGTCCAAAATTCTCTCAAAACAGGGTAAATAGGGTGATTTTTAACAAAAGTTAGGGAATAATAGGGGAATAAAATCATTTAAATAAAATGAATGTAAATAACATATTGCATTCAATATGAAAGATTTTAAATTTCTAAGAGTTCAAGATTTTCTACCAAAGAGATTAATTTTCAACCCAAGAAGTTAATTTTTCACCAAAATGACGATTTTTTCCAACACACTTGGATTTACAACTAAAAAGTTTATTTTCAACCAATGGAGATGACTTTTCAACAACAACAAAAAGAATTTTCAACAAAATAGTTCAGCTTTCAACCAAATAGTTAAATTTACAAGTCAAAACGACGACTTTTTTCAAAAAGAGTTACATTTTTAATAAAAAAGTTTATTTTTAACCAATAAAAATGACTTTTCTACCATGAAAGATGAATTTTCCATTCAAAAGGACAAATTTTTAACAAAACAGTAGATTTCTTAACCAAAAAGATGCGTTTTTTACTAAGAAAGATGACTTTTCTACCAAACGACGATTTTTCAACCAGTTGAATTAAACGAAAACAAGAACGAATTTTTAACAAATCAGTTGAATTCTTAATCAAAAAGATGAATTTTCAACACGCAACATTAATTTTTTAAACAAAAAGAGAATTTTCATCAAAATACATGAATTTTCTATCAGATAGTCGAATTTTTAACTTATAAAGCATAAATTTCCAACCAAAAATTGAACCGTTAAATTTTCAGATAAAAAAAAAAATTTTAAACAAAAAAAAGGAATTTTCAACAAAAAAGTTAAATTTTTAACCAAAGACGTGGATTTTCCACAGAGAAGATTAATGTTCTACGAAACAAGATGAGTTTTCAACAGAATACATCAATTTTTAAAAAAGTTGTTGAATTTTGAAGAGAAAAAGGCGAATTTTCTACAGAAGAGTTGTATTTTCAAAACGAAAAGTTGAATTTTTAACCCCAGAAGTTGAATTTTCAACCAAAAAAGTTCATTTTCAACCAAGAAAGATGAATTTTCTAACAAAAGACGAATTTTCAAGCAATTCAATTACACGAAAAAAGGAGTTTTTAACACAATAGTTAAATTCTCAACCAAATGATGAATTTTCAACAAAAAAAGTTATATTTTAAACCAAAAAGATGAATTTTTTCCACCAGAAAGATTAATGTCCCACCAAAAGGCCGAATTTTCAACAAAATACACCAATTTTCAACAAAAATTGTTGAATTTTTAAGTGAAAAATTGAAAAAAAAATCTATAAATATTAAAAAGTTGAATTTTCAAGCCAAAAATATAAGTTTTCAACAAAAAAGTTGATTTTCTACAAATTAATTAATTTTTCTTCCAAATAGTTGAATTTTCATAAGTATAGTATCATTTCTAACCAAATGTTTGAATTTTCAACAAAAACTTTAATTTTAAACCAAATTGTTAAATTTTTAAGCCAAAAAGATGAAATTTTCTACAAAACATTTCAATATTCAACCCGAAAATATGAATTTTCAACTTAAATTATGAATCTTCAACAAAAAAATGAATTTTTTACAAAGTAGTTCAAATTTCAACCAGGTTGAATTTTTGACAAAAAAATAACTTAATGACATAATAGTTTCATTTATAACCAAATAAATAAATTTTTAACCAAACAGTAGAATATTTAACCAAACAAGATGAATTCTGATCCAAAAAACCTTACAGCAGACTTTTCAATCAAAAATAGTTAGATTTTCTTAATGGGTTCTATTAATTCACTTCAGATTTAAGCAAAAAACGAAAAAAAAGGAAGTTTCTTGAAAACAGAGGGAAGAAGAAGAATTCTTTTTAAAAAGAGAAAAGAGGGGTATAGGGGAATGTTAAAAAAACTGAGAATTAAACTGGGATTAATGCCTTTGTGTTTGAAAAATTATTCTAAACTGAGCACAAAAATCATTTGTTGATTAAATAAAAATTAAAAGGAGTGTATAAACAGTGTCCGCAAAACATCATTTTCTAAATTCCCTGATTTTTCCCTGACCATTAATATTTAATGAACAAAATTCTATAATCTTGTAACATTTTTAATATCTAGAATCTTTTATAAACGGAATAGAAAAATGTTTTACTTAAATTTATAAATTTCTTATTTACTTTTCTCAGGCCTGACACAGCCCAATTTACTTGAAAAAAGTGACTTATTTGATTCTAAAAAGTGTTCCAAAGTGACTTATAGGTAACCCAAAAATTGTCTAAAAGTAACTGATATGCCTTAATAATATGACTAATGTTATTTTGAATTAAAAATAATTCGATTCCATTGATTTTAGTACAATTGTAGTAAATTTAGAGGAATTTAAGGGAAATAAGAACTCGACAAAATTAATAAAAATTCAAAGTGAATTAAAATAGAATCAAGTGAATTGAAAGCAGTTCAGAAATATGATAACATTCATTAAATTCAGTAAGTTTGCAATGAGTTTAGAAAAATTCAAGGGAGTTCAAAAGAATTAAAAAGAATTCAGGCTAAATTAATAAAAATTCAGTGTGAATTTCAAATTAATACAAATCAATTACAAATATATTTGAAAATCTCTTCAAATCTTTGATACCCTACGTTATGCCTCTTTTCTTTTGAACTAATTCTTCAAAATCAATTAAAATACTATAAAATTCCGTGAAATTCTATGAAATCTGTATATTTCCGATATTTCCTGAAATCGTGGAACAATTTCTTAAAATTATCGTTATTATTATCCAAATTTGATCGTTGAATTCTTTTTTTGTTTTCAGGGACCAAATTTGATCATTGAATTCTTGTTTTGTTTTCAGGAATTCTATACATTAAAATTAATAGTCATCCTGAAAAATTGAGGGAGTTGGAAAAGGGAATGGACTGTAGTCGTCCCGAAATTTCGGGACAACTAGCCAAACTTAGAAAAAATATTTTACTCTTCATTCGGAATTTCGGAACGATGAAACATTTCGTATTAAATTATCTTGAGAGCTTTTAAAATCCCTTTAAATTATTGAAATCCTCGGAAATATTAAAAAAATCTCTTAAAATTTTTTTAAATATCATTCTGTAAAATCGTTCTATATCTTTCGAAATTCTAGGAAATTCTTTACAATAGCCTGAACATTAACATTAATTATTAACATTATTAACAACGAATCTCTTCAAATCTTCAAAATCCTTGGAAATCCCTTGACATTTTTTGAATATCTTGAAAATGCCTTGAACTCAATTTTTTAAAATACCCTCAAATATTTAAAATCGCTTGAAATCTGTTTAAATGATTGAAATCAATTAAAAATTCATTGGAATCTTTTGAAATTCCCTAAAATATTTCAAATCCTTTGAAATCCCTTAAAACGTTTTGATGCTCTTAAAAATGCCTTGGAATCTTTTAAAATATCCTCAAATATTTCAAATACCTTGAAATCCCATCAAATTACTGAAATCAATTAAAAATTCCCTGGGATCTTATAAAATAACTTAAAATATTTCAATTTATTTGGAATCCCTCAAAACCTTTTGTTGTTCTTGAAAATGCCTTGGAATCTTTTAAAATACCCTAAAATATTTCAAATCCTTTGAAATCCTATTAAATTACTGAAATTAATTGAGAATTCCTTGGAATCTTAGAAAATACCCTGAAATATTGTTTATCTTTTACAATCTCTTGAAGTCCCTGGCAATTCTGTCAAGCTTGTAAGAATTCCTTAGAATTTTTAAAAATACCCTAAAATATTTAAATTTTTGTTGAAATTCCTTAAAAATTTTTAAAGCTCTTGAAAATTTCTTGGTATTTTTAAAAATACCCTTAAATCGTTAAACACTTTTAAAATCCTTTCAATTATTGAAATCTAATGAAAATTTCTTGCAATTTTTTAAAATATCTTATAATCTTCGAAAATACCTTAAAATTCTACGAAATCCCTTAATTCTTATGAATAGATTCTTTGAAATCCATTAAAATATTATAAAATCCCTTGAAATTACATGAAATCTGATTATATTTCCTGAAATCCTGGAAAAATTAAAATACCATGCAAGCTTCTAAAATCCCTTAAAATAATTGAAATCTTCAAAAATCGTATAAAATCGCTTTGAAATGATTAAAATGTCCTAAAATATTATAGGCCATATAAAATCGTTTTAATTAAATCTTTGGAAATTCTTTAAAACACCATGAAAATTTAGTTAAACCACTTAAAATCATTTAAAACCTTGACAATTTTTTAATTTCTTGAGAATGCCTTGGTTTCTTTCAAAACACCCAAAAATAGTTTAAAACTTTTGAAATCCCAATAAATTATATAGAAATCAATTGAAAAATCCTCGAAATCTTTTAAAATGCCCATAATTAGTTAAAATTTCTTGAAATCCCTTGAAATTTCATTAAAGCGCGCGAAAATTCCTTGGAATTTTTGAAAATACCCTAAAACATTTCAAATCCTTCGAAATTATTTTAAATCCCTTGAAACTTTTTAGGGATCTTGAAAATTTCTTGGTATTTTTAAGAATATTCTAAATATCTTCAAAAATTCTTTTAAATCCCTTCAAATTTTTGAAATCCATTGAAAGTTCATGGAATCTTTTAAAATATCCTAAAATCTTTAAAATTCTTTAAAATCTTTGGAAATACCTTGACAATTTTTTAATCTATTAAAAATTCCTTGCAATCCTTTAGAGTACCCTAAAATATTTTTAATCCATTGAAATTGTTTGAAATCCTTTGAAACTTTTTAAAGATCTTGAAAATTCGTTGATATTTTCAAAAATACTCTTAAATATTTTTAAATCCTTTTGAATCCCTTCAAATTATTGAAATATATTGAAAATTCCTTGAAATATTTTAAAATAGCCTAAAATCTTTCAAATTATTTTAAATCTTTGGAAATGCCTTGAAATATTTGAAAATCTTTAAAATCCATCCAAATCCCTCAATTCTTTTGTCAATAAATTTTTGTAAATCCATTCAAATCATAGAAATTTTCGGAAATCTTATAAAATCCCTTGGAATCTTCAAAAATGTCCTGAAACCTTATAGGTTCTTTAAAATGGTCTCGTATCTTCAGAAATTCTTTAAACTTCAAACCACCATGAAAATTTTTTTAAATCCCTTAAAATCATTCGAATCCTCGGAAATTCCTTGAAAATTTTTTAATCTATTAAAAATTCCTTGCAATCCTTTAGAGTATCCTACATTATTTTTAATCCATTGAAATTGTTTGAAATCCTTTGAAATTTTTTAAAGATCTTGAAAATTCATTGATATTTTTAGAAATACTCCAAAATATTTTAAAATCCTTTTTGATCCCTTCAAATTATTGAAATATATTGAAAATTCCTTGAAATCTTTTAAAATAGCCTAAAATCTTTCAAATTATTTTAAATCTTTGGAAATGCCTTGAAATATTTGAAAATCTTTAAAATCCAACGAAATCCCTCAATTCTTGTCAATAAATTTTTTTAAATGCATTTAAATCATAGAAATTTTCGGAAATCTTATAAAATCCCTTGAAATCTTTAAAAATGTCCTGAAACCTTGTCTTTAAAATCGTTTCGTATCTTCCGAAATTCTATGAAATTCTTTAAACTTTAAACCACCATGAACATTTCTTTAAATCCCTTAAAATCATTCAAATCCTCGGAAATTCCTTGAAAATTTTTTAAACTCTTGAAAATTCCTTGGAATTTTTTTTATATATTCCAAACAAGTTTTAATCCTTTGAAATCCTTATAAATTAAAGAAATCAATTGTAAATTCCTTGGAGGCTTTTAAAATACCCCGAAATATTTAAAATCTCTTGAAATCCCTTGTAATTTTTGTAAGCCTAAAACTTTTTTAAACAAATTACATGTACGAAGAATTGTAAGAACTTTTAGATTCCAAATATCTTATTTTCAAATCGCACATTGCAAAATAATTTTTTTTTTAAATTTCGTAATTTTGGCCTGTTGAACAAACGATACCTGCTGGGGTGGTTCACTTTAATGTGGGATGATCATCGGCATTGTCAAAGAAAAAGCTTTATATTCCAGCATCACATATATATCTCACATTTTGTAAATATTTGTTACTTTATATAAATAATAAATTCACAATAATTTCCATTAATTTCCTGGAAATTTTCAATAATTTTCATAATTGTTCTGGTACCTTTACAGAAATTTTAAGTAAATTTCAAGATATTTTTCATAAGTTTCAGGCAGTTTTCAAGAATTCAACTTTCAGAGTTAGAGACCAAGTCTCAAGCGTATCCTTTAATTATCCATAGAAAGTCAAAGTTTCTGTGAGAGTACCACACTGCCACTTTTGTATGACTACACAACTGTTTATAAGAGACACATTTAAGAAATACTTCCTGTATTTGTTTCAAAGATCTATATGTGATAAACAAAAACTTGTACACTCCAACTTAATTTAATTTCAAATTGGTCCTGATAATCTGTTTAATTATACGAACTCTCTACCGTTACGTAATTTTCCGTAAGACTGGCCCCTTTTTCAGCTTATTCAGGGCTAACGTTAGGGAAAATTCCGTAATGCACTCAGAATTTTTTTTTCTTGAACCAAAAGAACTGTTTTCCTGGATATATACATTAAAATTTGGTTGAATCGGACAAGTTTTTGTGGATTCAACAAAATATTTGACTGACCTAACACATTTTTTTTGTTGAATCAACCAAATACTCCATCTACAAAAAGATTTGGTTAAAACAACGAAAAAAAATAGTTGGGTCGGACAAATATTTTGTTGTCTATATCAGGGTATCTAGCGATTCTTAGGAACAAAATTCCAGGTCTTTTCCAGGTTTTCCAGGTCAAGACATTAAATTTGTCCAAATCCCCCTTTTTTACATCAAATAATGAAATAAAAGTTTTTCATACATGTAAAAAAAGAGCCATTTCATTTTTTATTGGCCAGCAATTTCTAAAGAAAGCCGAATCATAAATAAACAAATTCTTAATTTTTTGCGAACATGAGTCGTCTTTGTGAATATTTTTAAATCTTTGTAATGTTTTTGAAATCTTTTAAAATCTTAATGAAATATTTAAAATATTTCCGAACTCTTTCTTTAATCTTTGTTTGCGAAATCTTTTGAGTTCGTTTGAAATCTTTGAATTTTTTTTTGAAATTTTCTCAAATGTGTCTAAACCTTTGAAATGTGTCTAAATCTTTGAAATTCATGAAATCTTTTGAAATCCTTATGAATTCTTTGAAATATTTGTGAAATCTTTCGTAAATCTTTTGTAATCGTTTCAAATCACTCGAATATTTGAAATATTCTCAAAAATTTTTAAATCGTTTAAAATGTTTGAGATGTTTTGAAATCCTTGAAATCTGATGTACTGCACCCTTGTTGAAATCTTTGAAATTCTCGGATTCTTTTGAAATCTTTATAAATTTTTTATGAAATCTTTGAAACTTTTGTGAAATCTTTTGATATCTCCTAAAAAATTTTGAAATTGTTTAAAATCTTTGAAATATTTTTCAATCTTAGAAATATAGTTAAATATATCCTTTTTAAAATCTTTAAAATCTTTTGAAAGTTTTAAAATCTTTGTGAAATGTTCGAAATCTTTGTGAAATGTTTGAAGCCTTTGAAATCTTTGTGAAATCTTTTGAAATCTTCGTGAATTCGTTGGAATTTTTTCAAGTATTACAAGCGATATTTAAAATCTTTAAATCTTTGTGAAATCTATTGAAATGATTATGAAATATTTTTTATATCTTTGTTTGGAAAATCTTTTGTATTCGTTGAAATCGTTGAATTATTTGAAATCTTTTGAAATGTTCTAAAATGTTTTAAAACCTCTTGAAATTGTTTTAAATTTTTGAAATCTTTGAAATTTGCTTTACTTTAGCCTTTTTCAAACCTTTGAAATCCTTGAAATCTTTAAAATATTTGTGAAATTGCTGTGAAATCTTTATGGAAATATGGTGTGCGCACCTTTTTTAAATCCTTCACATCTGTGAAATCTTTATGAAATATTAAAAATATTAAAAATATATTGAAATGTTTGAAATGTTTTGAAATCTTTAGAAATATTTTGTAACCTTTTGAAATCTGGTGTAGACTCAAAAACCGAGTGGTCAACCCCTCAAAAAATCCGTTGTATAAACATGGCTTATTCTGATTCTGAAACTGAATTAACATCGAAATTTTAAACTAATAATTTTTATAATTTCTAAGTTGAATACCACAAAAAAATTTATACTTCAATGTTCTATATTATAGCGGAGAAGAAATTAAAAACTTATAGAATTATTCACAATATTAAAGTCTGTTCTTTGCAATCTATAAAATAATTAGTACAGTTTAGAAAAAGTGCTTTGAAATCTCTTTATTTATTCTGTAATAAACAAAAGATAAATTATATCTTGATGAATAAAACACGTTTCAGTAGCAAGATTTTTTTCTAAGCGAGATTTTTCTTTCATAATAGGTTAAGAAATTCAAATTACTCTTTGCATTTCATTAAAATTACTATTTAAAAAGCGAAAAAAAAAATTTAAGTTCAAGGTTCTCGTAAAAAATTCAAGGAGATTTCCAGGTTTTCAAGGTTTAAAAAAAATTCAAGGAGAATTCCAGGTTTTCAAGGTCGCTAGACACCCTGTTTTATAATAACCATATTCTAGGGTTGAACCAACAAAAATTTTTTTGATTCAACCAAATCGTTTTCTGAGTGTACTAGCCCTAGCGCTATACTTGATCGGTTAGTTTTACAGCTTCCTAATTCAGCTATATATAGAATATCTTTGTTTTAACGATTTATATATATATGTGATTCCTTAATAATAACTTTTCAAATAAATTATGCTGCAAAATCCCTGCTTCAAACATTTTACCAATATTGTTGGTTCGTTTCTAACATTATTTGTAGTTTACTACCGTCGGAATCGGAAATTATCTACACGGCTAGCGCGAGCGGCACTTAAAATCGCTACTGCTAACTTTGAAACGTGATTACCCGTTCAAAAAGAGGAACGAAAATTTTTTTTAAAAGACCGTTGTAAAGCTTATGAGATTCCGCGTAGAATGACCATTAATGGAGATATTTTTTATTTTTTGAGTGAATATACCGTATGGGTAGTAAAAAAAATACCACTGCCAAGTGGATGTATTCACTATTGGTGTATTTGTTTGTGCTCATTTTATGAGCATTTTGTTTCCTCATAGGTATCAATTTTGCGTGCTTTCTCGCAGAGGAAGATTTTTCTGTAGCAAAAAAAAATGATACATTCAATATTTTTCAAGCTTATGTCTTACCGAAAATCTTATTTTCAGAAAATCAGGGAGCCCGTCAACATGTCAATCGATGTGTTCTGTTCCAATGAAAAACTTTCTAACTTGCGGTAGTGTTATATTTCAAATAAAAAAAAAGTTTTCTTCATATAAACAATGTGACCTTTTTTTTAAACTCTCTAAGTCGCTATTGATTGATCAAGAATGGTCGCCGAAAGTTCGTAAATAGGTCAATCCACGCGTCTCAAAGACGCGAACAGTTACATCAAATACTCTTATATTCCCAATTGAAAAAAAACATCTTAAAAGCAATGTAAATGATTTTGTTAAGAAATTTATACCCGATTTAGGTAGATTATGGTAGGTCATGAAAGGTTCTTTAATTGGGCAATCGAGGCGTCACGAAGACGCGAACAAATATATCATATACATTACTGTTGTATTCCCAATATTAAAAATTTTTTGCTCATATCAACAAGATAAACAATATATTTTTTAATTTATATATCGGTATTGCTAGATGATAAGAGCTAGGTTATAGAAGGTTCGCCAATAGCTCATTCGACGAGTCTCAAAGACGCGAATAAACATGTCAGATGCAGTACTGTAGCATCCCTAATATGAGCAAAGGTTTTCTCATATAAACAGGATACAAATTTTTTTGAAACTTCAACTGATGTGTCATTAAAGGTTCAACAATAGGTCAATCGATGCGTCTCGAAGATGCGACCAAATAGACTAAATATTGTATTGTTGTATTTTGAAAAAAGTGTTTCTCATATAAACAGAAGAAACCGGGTTTTTAAAACTTGATGAATAAATCGGTACTAGTGAGTCATAAAAGGTTCTCACAAAAGCGCGATCGATGCGTCTCGCAGACGCGAACAAATATACTGGATATCGTATTTCTGTATTTTAAATATCAAAAAAGTTTTTCGCATACAAACAAGGTAATTTTTTTTTAAATCTCTAAAGTAAAAAAACTACTTCTAAAGGGCCGATCTAGCTTAAAATCCTATCAGACCTGGATATCAGTCGGAGCTACAATTCGTACAAATTTCATTCCTCTTTTATTTTTCGAGATATGGTGGACAAAAAAAAGTTACACACACACACGCGGACATTTTTTGAAAATTGTATTTTTGAGCTCCTGGGGTCGAATTACATCGAAATATATAAAAAAAATTGATTTGATAATTTGGGTAATTACAAACCTCCCTCTATGAGGAAGCAATTGAGAATTTCTCGAATTTTGTAACTCGAATTCAAGTCATGGCATGACCTAAGAAAAATGTGCAACATAACTGCAATTTGAAGTCATATCTTTAATTCAAGCCAATCTCAAATTTTTTAAAATTAGGAGTTAAATTTAATAAATGTCCAAGTGTAATTTGTCAAGTTTTAGTCGGCAATTACCGCTGACGACCGCGAGGTCGGTGATCGCCGAGAATTTATCAGATCTTGTACCTTAATTTTAACTCGTTATGTGACTTAGGAAACTTGTGGGAAAAAATTGAATTTGACAGGACGTAATCTCTGAAATCTTGTCTTTAATTTAAGCCAATGAAACTTCAACAATCTTAGCGGGATCCCAATATGTGACAACAAATTTCCAAGCGTGTCTGCGTCTGCGTCGGGTTTCAGTCGGCGATCACCGCTTGTCTCAGGGCCGGTTCCACCAACCTCGATTAAAAAGTTAATCCTCCGTTAAACCTAGTTACGCGTTCCACCACGTTTTAGCGGCCGGTTAACTCGCGTTAACCACAGTTAAATCTAACCGGTCAAAATTGATCGGTTAAGGCGACTTAATCGTCCTCTAACCTAAAAACGGCATTGTCGTTGTGAAATATGGAGTTTTTGGAAGAAGTTCTGAGATCGTCTGATGACGCAGTCGAAAAAGATGTTTTTGAATTTATATGTGATATATTAATATATCACGAACAAAACATACATCAACATTCACTTTTTTTAGGTTAGTGTAGACACGAGCGTGGCCCAACCTTACCTGGATTTGGCGCGCACGGACATATTGCTTTGCTTTCCATTCGACCGACGGGTAGCCAATCACACGAATGATTTAAAGTAAAATAGGAGTTACTTCGAAACGACTATCTGGTTAGCTAACCGCGCCCACGAAAAATGTGGTGGAACGCACAACAGGATAACCCAAGCTTAACTATGGCGTTAACTTTAACCCGCCGTCAGTTAACCACTGATTTAACCGAGTTTGGTGGAACCGGCCCTCAGAGTGGGAAAAAATGACTGTTTTGGTTCGAACTAACGTACAGCCCACAAATATTAACCGATGTGGAAAAATTTGGAAAATAGATTATAAAATTTCAAAGAAAGCTGTCGCGATGAATTTATGATTAAGTTTTTCAATTTTTTTATAAATAAAAAAATATGACGGAAAAAATGGCAATTTTTTATATTTGACGTTCCCGGTGCTCGTCAATGCTAGCAAAATTGTTGTAATCGCTCACGTTCCATAGAGTTACATTACTTGAAGATATTCCACCATGACTGAATTAACAAACAAAAATTTATAAACAAATTGTTTCTTGAAAGTGTGTTTTCTGTCATTTTCAATAATTTTACGTTTTTTTTAAATTATATTGCAAGAAATTTGAATGGAAATAATATTATAATGAAGAAAAATTCTCTCAAGATTATTATTGTTAATATTATAAACAAATTAATTAAACAAATGCATTATTCAGACATTTGTCGACAGAAAAATTCGTAGTTTTCGAAGTCATTTTTTTGAATTAGGAACCTGATGATTTCAGCAAAATTTATAATTTTTTGATAAATTTCATGATGTTTAAAAACAAATATAATAAATAAATGCATTATTCGGGCATTTGTCGACGGAAAAAATTCGTTTTTTTTAATGCCAGTCCTTTAAATTGGGAACTTCATGATAATTTTAGCAACATTAAAAATTATTTGATAAATTTTATTTTTTTGGAACAAATTGAATAAACAAATGCATTAGTCGGGCATCTGTCGACCGAAAGATTCATTTTTTTCAATGTCAGTTCTTTTTATCGGGACGTCGATGATAATTTCAACAACATTCATAATTAGTTGATTAATTTTATGTTTTTTTTTTACGCAAATGTTATTATAAAATGCATTATTCGGGCGTTTGTCAACGGAAAAATTTCTTCTTTTTTGTTTATGTCAGTCCTTTTTATTGAGAACTTCATGCTAATTTCAGCACCATCAATAATTTCTTGATTGATTTCATGCTTTTTTTAAACAAATTTAGTTAAACTATGCACTATTCGGGCAATTGACAGTGGAAAAATTCGTTTTTTTTTTTAATTTCAGTCCTTCTAATTGAAAATTCCGTCATAATTTTATCAACATTGTTACTTAATTAATAAATTGCATGATTTTTTTTAAACAAAAATAAAAAATGCATTATTGAATGAATTTTGCTGAAATTAAATTATCATAAAGTTCCCAATTAAAAGGACTGTCACAGAAAAAAAACTAATTGTTTTTTCGACAGATGCCCGAATAATGCATTTGTTTATTAAACTTGTTGTGAAAAATAACAAATTTGTTAACTAATTATGAATATTGCTAAACTTATCAAGAAGTTTCCAATTCAAAGACTGACATTGCAAAAAACTAATTTTTCCGTTGACAAATGCCGAATAATGCATTTGTTTAATACATTTGCTTTAAAAAATCATTGAATTTATCAACAAATTATTATTCTTGCTAAAATTATTAAGAGGTTCCTAATTTAAAAAAATTAAATTAAAAAAATCGCATTTTTCTGTCGACAAATTCCTGAATAATGAATTTGTTTATGGAATGTGTTTAAAAAAAATAAAATTTATTAACTAATTATGAATGTTGGTAAAAATTATCATGAAGTTCCCAAGTGAAAGGATTAGTATTAAAATAAAATAATTTTCAGTCGACAAATGCCCGAATAAAGCATTTGTTTATTATATTTGTTTAAAAAAATTATAAAATTTATCGAAAAATTATAAATTTTCCTGAAATTATCATAAGGTTCCTAATTTAAAAAACTGACATAAAAAATCAATTTTTCTGTCGACAAATGCCTGAATAATGCGTTTGTTTATTAAATTTGTAATATTAACAAGAATGATCTTGAGAGAAATTTTCTTTATTATAATATTGTTTCCATCCAACTTTAAAAAACATAAAATTATTGAAAACTATAGAAAACACATTTTCAACAATCAAGAAATAATTTGTTCATAAAAAATTGATTTGTTCATTATATCATGAAGTATCTTTATCTAATGTAAATCTATAAAATGTAGGCGATTACAACAATTTTCCTATTATTGACGAGCACCGGGAATATCAAATAGAAAAAATTGTCACTTTTTTCGTCATATTTGTTTAGTTATAAAAAAATTAAAGAAATAAAACGAAAATAAGGCTTTTAAGAGCTTTCTTAGAAATTTGATCAGCTTTTATTAAAAAAAATTTTCGTCCCTGTCGGTTAATAACTATAGGCTGTACGTTATTTTGAAGCAAAAAACTCATTTTTTCCCCACTGTGTATCGGCCCGACGCAGACACGCTTCGACATTTTTACTTTTTATTCAAATTTCGGGAACTGATGGCATTTTTTTAAGTTTGATTAACTTGCATGAAAGATAAGACCTAAAAAAGTGTGTGATATAAATTTTATATTTTTGCTACAACTTTCCTATAGGTCATGACACGAGTTGAAGTCCAGGTACAAAATTCGAGAAATTCTTGAATTTTGTTCTAAAACTTCTCACGTGGTATATTGTTTTCGAAAAAATCCAAAATATTTTTAGTGAGGGTCATTTGACCCGGAATTTCATAAGCTTGAAAATGATTTTTTAAAAGAGTTTCTCGCTCCTTTTTTGAGCGAGCAATCGTATTTCAAAGAAGTCAATACTCTGTTCAGCGAGAGAATACTCAACGCCGCGCAGCTTTTTCAAGAAAGAGTTGAGTAAATCTTGCTGTGCTTCTCTAGGGACAATCGGCCGTGAAATTTATGAGAGAGGCCATACATTTTGAAGGAAAGGATTCCTTTAAAGTGAAAACTTGAAAATCAGTAAACCACGCCTAAACTCCACACTTTTATGATAGTCTGCGCAAACTGGACGAAAATTCGTCTTTTCTGTTGAGTATTCTCTCGCTGAACAGAGTATAGATCAAGGATAAATATCACTGATTTACATAGTAGATTTCACATACTACCAGGGTACTATGTGAAATAGTGAAAACTACTTGAATTCTTAGCAAAAATGACCCAACATTCGTCTCAGTGTGTGTGAAAGCGCAGCTCTGATTATTCTTGTCAGTAACATAAAGTGCTTCTTACAGAATTCCCTGCCTCTTGCAATTTTTTCTGAAAATCCCTGACTTTTCCCTGATTTCACGTTTACCCTGACCTGTAGCCATCCTGTATAAAGTGGTACACTTGAAAATAAAAAAGTTAGACAATCGGAGGAAGAATTTTCAAGACTCGTTGTTCCAGATCGTCTTTGGAAACTCGATCTTGTGTCCCAAGGGTGCAGGTTTATAGTAACAGAGCCTACACACGTATAGCTGAGACTCAAGGTGAATGGTGGAAGGATAGATGGAATCCTAACTGAATCTCTTCCCTTAGCTTAGAGTTGTCCTCCCTTTCTTATGTACTATCAATTTCTATATCTATATATATTATTTGTCTATCTCTCTTTCTCTCTGCTCCGTCTATCTCTTGCTCTCTACTCGGTCTGTCTCTTGCTCTCTGCTCGGTTTTCTATCTCTTGCCCTCTACTTGTTTCTCTATCTCTTGCTCTCTACTCGTTTCTTGGTACCAGTTTGTAATAGTAGTATATATACATATACACATGCCTTTCGCCCACCCTCTGGAACCCTCTGGCGGTGCTCCTCCCTTTCGCCCGTCCCACCAGTCCCTTCGGGCAACCAATCCCAAGTAAAGTTTGTTACACAACTCGACGAACTTTCGAAAATGGTCCACTGCCTTCGAGCACAGTAAGCCGTTCTTGTTCCCTTGTTAGTTAGACTTGGTGCAGATCTTTGCGGAAACCACAGCGCAGTTCGCTCTCTTCATAGTCGACTCTCTACACGTTCCGTTTAGGTGTAATTTTCATTTCTGATTTCTCTAACATTGGCATCTCCAGATAATGAGGAACAATTTTCGAAATAATATTTAGAAATGAGTTTCTGTTATCGTCGCAACTTCAAGACTAGAATCAAAATTTGTAAATTGTAATAAAGGGTTTGAACCGAGGGGAAAATAACTCCTAAAAATGCGGTCCAGCGGATGTGGATTATTCCCGATTATATCGGATGAAGCTGGATTACCTCTACATACAGAATTACTCTGGATTACATAAGATTACTCCGGATTGCATTGGATTACTCTGGATCACATAAAATTATGGTGGATAACTTTTTAACAAAATTGTTTAATTTGCGACAAAATATATGAACTGGTAAACAAACAGTTGAATTTTCAACTAAAAACATGAATTATCAACTAAGAAGATAAAACTTTCTACCGAAAAAAAATAATTTTTAACAAAACACATGACTTTTCAACGTTTTAAAATTAATTTGCGAGCAAATAGTTGATTTTTATCTATAAAAGAATTATTTACAATCAAAAATTAAAAATGTAAATTTTCAGTTTAAAAAAATGTGTATCTAAAGAAACGAATTTTTCACCAAAAAGATTAATTTTCTACCAAAAACACAATTTTTTAACAAAATGTTTTAATTTTTGGCACTGTCTATAATTACGGAATTTTCCATAACGTTAGCCCTGAACGAGCTGGAAAAGGGGTTAGAACTCGGGTTAGAGTTATGGAAAATTCCGTAACCATATATACAGTGCGTTAATTTTGCGCAAAAATAGTTCACTTTTTAAATAGAAATGTACATTTTTAAGCAAAGAATATTAATTTTCTACACTGTTAGAAAAATCTCTACTAAAGTTAGTATACATGTAATGGAAGCAAAAATGCACAATATGAAATTAAATTTAGTATACCAGCGTACAGTAAATTTAGTATATTTATACTGAATTTAGTACATGCGTATACTTGTATGCGTATCTTGTAGTTTCAGTTTTATAGCAATACCCATGTGGAAATTTTGGACTTAGGCCATTTCTAACAACGGGCGCAGTACTGCGCCTGTAATGGCTAGCTACAGCTGGCTGACCAGTACGGGCATAGTACTGGCTGAAACCCAGGCATAGTACTGCGCCAGTGCTGGAAAACCAACACTGGCATACAAGCGCTGGCCCTGTGCTGGTAGAACTCTGGCCTAATGAATGACGGCCAACCCGTTTCTTACGGAGTTACGCCAATCGTCGGTTCAATACTGGCACTTTACGGGCCCAGTAAAAAACGACAATGGCCACAGATGGAATTTTCCTTACTCTGCCGGAGTTCACCACCGTCGCAATACTGGCTCAGTACTGGTCACCAGTACAGATAATCGGTCATTCGCCAAGTACTGGCTAACGGCTGGCTCCACGATCGGCGCAGTACTATGCCGACAGTATAAATATTTGAAAAAATTTTTAAATACGTTTAAAAGTATGGTTCATGTGTTCTACAGTGTCTAAATACTATAAATACAACTGTCGTGAAAACAACTTTTTTCCTGTTTTTTTTTTTTTTTAAGAAAAAAATTTTAAGTTCCATCTTTATGTAAAATTATAAATGTTCAGAAAAAATTACATTTTATGTCAATCTTAAACATGGTAAAATGATCTAAAACACCTAAAACTCAAACCTTACACGAAAGTTTAAAAAAATTTGTTATTAAAAAATTGTCAAAGTTCACGATCAAATTTCTAAGTTCCGTCGTTAAAAATTTTAAATGTTCATAAAAAATTACATTTCCTGTCATTGTAGAAAGTTATAAAGTAGTCTAAAACGCCAAAAAACGAAATATTACACGAAGAAAAATTGTAATCGATTTAAATTATTTATTTTAAAATTATTTTATTAATATTCCTGTTAACAGTTCGTATATTTTACATTTACATATCGTCGTATAATAATAAATATTTAATCAGTAAAAAAGAGTTTAAAATTTGGTGTTTTAACTTTTTTGAGCTGTACCTTATGAGGATGGATTTTTTCATCGAGTTTGAACTTGTAGGTTTAGCGCAATGGTTAAGACTCCCGACTGCTAGGCGATAGATTTAGGTATAGATGTAGGTTCAATACCCCGTAGCGTTAGAAATTTTATTTGTAATATAATATTTAAGAATGTAATATATGTATTTACTTTACACAGGACCATTAATATTCAAAGTCAAAATACTGGCAATCAATTAATATTTATTTTTTATATACCTTTTTGTCATATCGTTAGAGTATAGCAGTAGTGGGTGCTAAAATTAAACAAAATGTTTGAATGAAATTTTAATTTTTGAAATTATAAATAATATTCGGACAATATGCAGCCGTATGATGATGAATGGATGAAGTAGATGCGTCCTAAAAACAATTCAATGATTTTTTATCGTTCTTTAAATTAACTCCAGCATTTTCGTACGCCAGGAGTTTGCCAGTGCTGGCACAGTACTGCGCCTATTGTGAATTTTCTATTGTGGCAGTACTGCGCCAGCATCGATATTCAGTACTGGGCCAGCACTGGCACCCCAGTACAGAATAGCGTTATCATCCCAGAGATATGCCAGTATAGGTACCAGCACTGGCTGCCAGTAACTTGCCAGTACTAGCCGGTACTGGCGCAGTACTGCGCCCGTTGTGAATTTCCCATTGGGTAATTCAGATTTTTTATATTAATTAAATAATTATTTTGATGATTTCGAAAATTTGAAGCGCAGTAACATTTTTTTCAATTCAAGATTCAAAATTTTAAGCTTATAGTTTTAAAGAGATGTCAACGGTTACATATTTTAAAGCGTTTTAATTGGAATTTTCCAAAAACTTGAAATTTCAATACTTTTCGAAAATACCCCATGTGGAAATCGGCCCAACTTAGCCCAACTTATAATTGGGCGCCAATTGGGCCCCAACTGGTTAGCCCAGATAGCAAAAAGTGAAATTAATTTACAGATTATTTTAATTATATGAGTAAGTGGATGCAATCACACCCGAATCCTGAAACTTTTCCAATTATTCCGACTTTTTAATTATCATAACTTATGTTAATAAAGCCGATCAGTGTTTGATTTCTTGCTTGGGTTTACATTGGGCATACCCATAGAACACTCATAGTGGACTTTCTAAATTAATTAACAGATTATTTTAATTATATGAGTAAGTGTATTCAAATCCATCAAAATCCTGAAGCTTTTACAATTATTCAGAAGTTTTAATTATCAAAACTTATGTTGATAAAGCCGATCAGTGCTTATTTATTTTTAATTGGGCTTACCCATAGAACGTCCATAATGAGCATTATCGGAGCAAACCTGCCTGGGCCCAAAAAGTAACCCCAGTTATATCGATAGAGGGCAGTAGAGAGATGACATGTCGGCTGTGGTCTGCTGCTACTTACATCGCTAAATTTATTTTAAACTGCATCCGTTTAGAAGTAAATATGAATCGGCATAATTCTGATGAAAAACGCCGTGCGAATAATAAATTACGCATACGGGTTAAAAAATATTGAGCGATTCAAGCAGAATCCAGCACCCATATTTCATTCATATGAATTTAAATAATTCTCACATTATAACCTTACATAGTGAATGAATCATTTACGAATATACCTTGTTTATTATATTTTGGTTGGAAATGTTGAAGTATATTAATTGGCTGAAAATTTTTTTTTTCTCATTCTTAAAAAGAACTTCTGACCATTAAATTTTGTTTATACACTAAAATTTCTCTTTCAACATTACGGTGAGTTTATAATATATTTTACATATTATATTTTTCATATACTTAAAATAATGAAACTGTTTTCGAATTAGATATAAGCTCTAAATTAAAATCGAAATTTCTTAAAAGCGACGAAGAGATCAGCAGAGTACAGTAACATTTTCAAGTAAAACAACAGTGAATAAACATTTGTTTTAAACTTAGCATTTTGTAATTTTAAAAACCCCGCCTGTATTAGTTAACGTGTGCGGCTGCGCGACCCGCAACGCCACAGACGGGCTCTGCCGTCTGCACTAAAGCAGTAGCGCACGCCATTTTTTCTTGCAGTCGAGTCCGTTCAAGCTTCCGTAAAATCAGACTATTTTCACAAAGTTCTTTCGTTTTTTTATATTAAAAATAAACAAAATAAGTCATTGCCTTGTGTTGTTTCTCATTCTCAGTTGAGAATTTGTACTAAATCAAATTTAATGCAGAAAACACCACGTCAGATGCTTTTAGGACTGAGCTGACTGTTGGATGAGACTGGGATGGAGGTCAAAAGGAATAACAGGATGCTAAACGCTCTTAAATCATAAAAAAGTGTCAAATTTTAAAAAAATAATAACAAATATTTATCATTTATTATAAATTCAACTTTATGAATTCAATAATTGTACCCTTTTTTATTAATTGGACATAAAGTGGGCTGCCCAACTAAGGCCCAGCTATTTACCTCAATCTGGGCATTCGTTGGGCTGACCGTTACAACCCAGACAGTAGCCCAGTTGGGCAGTAATTGGGCTGCCCAATTGGGGCCCAACTATTAATTGGGCAATCTGGTTGGGGCCCAATCTGGCCCCAATTAACTTTTCCACATGGGACCCCATTTCAACTCAGAATTAAATTTCTTTGGAGAAATTCCCGGCTCCAATCCAGAATTTAAATTCTTTTAGAAATTTCCCGTTCTAGGTCAGATGCTGTTAATATTAAAAAATTCCCTGTTCCAATCCAGAATTTTAATTCTTTTCGAAAATTACCCGTTTCAACTAAGAATTAAGTTTCTTTTGAAAAGTGCCCTGTTCCAATGCAGACTCTTAAGTTTTTTCGAAAATTTCGAATTCCAGCTCAAAATTGATTAAAATTGGAATATTTCCTGTTTCAACTGAGAATTTGTTTAAATTCGAAAATTCCATTTCAAAACAGAATTAGAATTCTTTTGAAAAATTCCGTGTTACATTTCAGAATTTTAATTCTTTTTGAAAATGTCCAATTATAGCTCAAAATTGGTTGCAATTTAAATACTCCCTGTTCCAACTCAGAATTTATTCAAATTTGAAAATTCCATTTCAACTCAGAATTAGAATTTTTTTTAAATTCCCCGTTCTAGTCCAGAATTTTAATTCTTTTCGCGAATTATCCGTTTCCAATAAAAATTAGAATTATTTTAAAAAATTCCCTTTTCCAATTCAGAATGTTAATTCTTTCCGAAAATTTCCAGTTTAAGCTCAGAATTAATATTCTTTTGAAAAATTCCTTGTTCTAGTCCAGAATTTTAATTCTTTTTGCGAATTACCCGTTTCGACTCAAAATTTGAATTATTTCAAAGAAATTCCCGCCAAGGACTGGGGCGGTCATTGTAAATAACGAAGTCAAAAAAAAAAATGTATTGAGCTTGTTTTTGCGTTAATATTTGGTACTTGAATAAAAAATATAGTTCACTTTATTAATTTTTCTTGTTATAAAATTATTATTATAGACAAAATTATCAGAAATTATAAATTTCAAAAATGGCACTTAACGGGAAACTGGTCGGGGCCAGATCGGGCGCCAGATCTGACTCCGATCGGGCCGTGTGTTTCAGAAGTGATCGGGCCCAGGTCCGTTTTACATATCTGGGCCAGATTTGGCCTGGTCTGGGCCCGGTCTGGGCCATAGCAAAATTTCTACACGGGTATGGGTGCACTTATTTGTGCTCATTTTATGAGCATTTTGCTTCCTCATAAGTATCAAATAAATTTGCTTCCTCATAGAGGGAGGTTTTCCCTAACAAAAGAAAAAAATGTATACTTTCAATATTTTTCAAGCTTATGTTTCTGTCTTTACGAAAATTTTATTTTCAGAAAATCAGAGGGCCCATCAAAATGTCAATTGACGTGTTCTGTTACAATGAACAACTTTTTAACCTACGGTACTTTTATATTTCAAATTAAAGCCTCATTGGAACAATGTAACCTTTCTTAAAACTTTCTGAGTAGCTACTGATTAATCAATAATGGTCTTCAAAAGTTCGCCAATAGATAAATCGACGCGTCTCGAAGACGCGAACAAATACATGATATACATTATAGTTTTATTCCCAATACTGAAAAAGGTTTCCTTATGTCAACAAGATAAACAATATATTTGTTAAATTTATAAAACGGTATTGCTAGATCATAAGAGGTCATAGAAGGTTCGTCAATAGGTTATTCGACGTGTCTCGAAGACGCGAACAAACACTTCAGAGACAGTACTATAGTACTTCTAATATGAAAAAAGTTTTTCTCCTATAAATAGAGTACACCATTTTTTTGAATCTTCATAAATCGGTACTGGTCGCTCATAAAAGGTTCACCAATAGATCAATCGATGAGTCTCAAGTACGCGAACAAAAGCTCTACATGTAATATGGTCGTGTTTTGAATATTAAAAAAGTTTTTTTCATATAAACACAATAAACCATTTTTTTGAAACTTCATAAATCGGTACTGGTGGGTCATGAAAGGTTCATCAATAGGTCAATTGATGTGTCTCAAGGACGCGAACAAAAACTCTATATGTAATATTGTCGTGTTTTGAATATCTAAAAAGTTTTTATCATATAAACAGAAGAAACCATTTTTTTGAAACTTCATAAATCGGTACTTGTGGGTTATGAAAAGTTCATCAATAGGTCAATCGATGCGTCTCAAGGACGCAAACAAATACTTCACATGTAATATTGTCGTATTTTGAATATCGAAAAAATTTTTCTCATATAAACAGAATAAACCATTTTTTGACACTTCATAAATCGGTACTGGTAGGTCATAAAAGTTGCAACAATAGGTCGACCAATGCGTTTCAGAGACGCTAACAAATAAGCTAGATATCGTGTTGTTGTATTTTGAATATCAAAAAAGATTTTCTTATATAAACAAGGTACATTTTTTTTTAATCTCTAAACACAAGAAAAAATCCTTTTTGTGGAATTCTAATACATTTCATGGAGTTCTAATGCACTCAGTATAGAATTCTAATAAATATAATGGAACTCAATGATTTCCATTAAATTCTCATTCTCTAACGAATACTCACCCTTATTGAGAGCTCTAATTTCCAACATTCCAATATGAAATTTTTATTCTTTATAAATTTCAAAAACTACGGTTTCATTTGTTTCGAACGATTCCCCATTTTATTTCGACTGTAAAGATGGCAGCGAATCGCATTTGATATGAAGTTAGCCCTAATTGAGAATCGTAATATAGGCTAGGTTTAGCAAGCGTCAAATAAATAATAATACTTGTTTTCAAGAAAAAGATTTAAAAACAGCAATGGAACCAGAGGACAAAAATTTTAAAGGTTCCATACCAACAAACAACAGTCCCTTATCCTCGCCTGGTAAAAAAATCTTCAACTAAATATTTTTTACCTTATGCAGCAAATTTTTTCTCGATTTTCACTGCAAGCGTCATCAACAGTTTCCATCTTTTTTCTCAGATAGCGAAAGTAGTTTTGTGGATGAAAAGGATAAAATTCAGCACAAAGTTGAGTCTAGTTTAGGTGAGGAGAACTTATTTTACAAATTCAGGGTGGTTATTATAATCGAGAAAAAAAAGTCCCGGTTATTTCCGAGTTTTCACGGTTCTCAAAATTTTTTCACGGTCAAATAAAAAAATTAAAATAAAAAACTGCAAATCAAAGCACTGAGAGCGGAACTCTTATGAATTTTAGATTTTTAAATTTGCAGTTTGAAAAGTTTTCAATTTAGACATTTTTAATTCAGACGTTTTTAATTTAGACGCTCAATAATTTACGCGTATATAAAGTAATCACTTTTAACACGTTTCAATCGACATTTTTTTATTAAGTGCCATTAACCTGCAAAATTAAAATTTTTAAGTTTTATAATATGTACAGTTCAAGCATTTCTGTTTAAAGAAAGAACATAAATGAAAATTTAAAAAATAAAAAATGGCCCTCTTCCAATTCAGTAAAACTTAAAATAAAAACTTGTCTCCTTTCATCATCTAAATTTTTAAAATACCAAATTTGGCCCGCTCCCACTCAGTAAAATGTTAAAAAGAAAAAATCAGCCCCGTGTAGAAAATTATCAGGGCAAACTTGCTTCCAATTAGGGGATTGTCTAGACCGTCAATGGTCTTTTCGGGCCCTAATCGGGTACTGACTAGTCCGTCATGATCTAGAAATTGTCTAAGTATCAAACCCAAATATCTTTTTTCACATTTCAAAATATAGCCAGGGTATTTAAAAGTACCAAAGGCGAAATATGAACATTAAAAAAAACAGTTTCCTCATCATTTAGTCAGTATTTACGGGCCCTGATCGGGCGCTGGCTAACTCTTCATGATCAAACATTTTTCTAAATGTCTAACTCAAATGAAAAATGAATATTAAAAAAATAATTTTTTTTCCTCATCTATTCAGTCTTTTGAGGCCTTAATCGGGTTCTGGCTAACTCGATATACCAAAAAAAAATTTCAAGAGTCTCATTCAAATATTTTTTTGTTCATTTCCAAAAAGTGCCAGGGCGTTTAAAAGTATCTAAAATGAAAAATGAACTCCAAAAAAATTAATTTTTTTCTCATCGCCTTGTCAGTTTTTTCGGGCCCGAATAGGGTGCTAGCTAGCCTACCAGGAAGAAAAAAATGTTTGACTTTTGAATCCAAATATTTTTTGCACATTCCCAAAAATATGCACTTCTACTCAGCGCCATAATAGACAGCCTTGAAAGCCCCACATTAGCGGTCAGGACGGTCCATTTTGGCCCCAAATAGTTCCCCGATAATTTTCTACACGGGCTTTTCCAATTCAAAAAAAAAAATTGTGAACAAAAAATTTCCTCCGTTCTAATACAATAAGCAAAACAGAATTTCCTCCTTTCCAACTCTATAAAAATCGTAACAATAAAAAAATGTTCCTCTTCCAATTCAGAAAAAAATAATGAAAATTGCATCCCTTCTTCCAATTCATAATTTTGAAAAACAAAATTTGCTCCTTTCTAACTCGATAAAAATGTTTGAAATAAAAAATGTTCCCGCCTTCAACGCAATAAAAATGTAAAAAAAACAAACAAGTGCTTCTTACAACTGCGAGAGAAATTAAATACAAAATTTTCTTCCCTTTCTTTTAAAATTAGAATTGTGAAATTCCAACGTTTGTTTTAATACATAAATCAAGTTGACTTATTTTTAATTACAAAATTAAAATTGTGACTTTAAAGTTCAAATATAGCACTATTAAATCAATGATTTTTCAATTCTGAACACTCGAAATAAATTTCATTTTTAAAACACATTAATTAATTTATATTTCCAGTTGATCAACTTGAAACGTTTTTTATCAAAAAATTTCAAACTCAAACGCTTTTAAATTTTTAATTGTTCAAATCTTCAAAGCTGCATTTTAATATTCTTCAAATTAAAAATGCACGCTTAAAAATGGAAAATTATCAAAGTAAAATATTTTAGAATAAGCATTGTGAACTAAATGATTTATTCATTGAAAAAGTTAACAATTGAACTCAACATTTAAAAAAGTTGAAATCGAACATATTTTTGATTGCATCATATCGTGTGATATGATATTTGTGATATTCAAAGTGATTTTATAAATTTTTCTTCTAAAAATGTGTAAAATTCCCTTTGAAAAAATAATTCCTTTTAATTTTCCGGTTTTTCCCGGTCTCAAAAAATTCCCGGTTCCCCGGGCCAGCGGCCACCCTGAAATTCTTTCAAATTTCTCATGCCTGATTAAAAAAATAAAATATGGAACATAATTTTTTTTTATGGAGAAGATAGTTCTGACGAAAGCACAGCATCTTCTTTGAAAAGAAGATTACGAGACTTGCCCTCTCCAAGCGAAAGCTCTCCATTTCGTGAGGGTTCTGTTGTATCAAGTCGTCTTCTTCGAAAGGAACGAGATTTTTTTTATCACTTACAAGAACTTTCTAACAGTATTGAGGAAAAAGATGAGGCTGAAGTTAGTTCCGCAAGTTCTGAAACCCGAATCTCTTCTGTGATTGGTTCAAAATCACAAAATCCACGTGCTAGAAGAAGGGCAAAAACTATTGAGGCATCTCAAAACAAAAATGTTCAGTTTGGATCAAAATTGTCGACAGACAGTGACAGAGATTCAGGTACATAAAAAAATGAATTAAAACAGTAAATAGCCTTCTAATTGGAATTTTGAAAATCATTTCATCAGGGTGATCGCAAAACTTCATTTTCAAATTTCTGGGACTTTTCCCTAAATGTTTAGTGACTAATTTTTTATTTTCCCTGACCATTAATATTTAAAGATCAGGATTCTAATCTTGCAAAATTTTTAATAAAGTATCTTTTATAAATTACCCAAATTTACTAGAAAAAAGTGAACAAATGACCAAAAGTGACTAATGTGCATTAATAATGTGACTAACGTTCTTTTAAATTTAAAAGAATTCAAAAAATTCAATGAAATTTATGATGGTTCTAGGTGAATTTTAAGGAATTCAGGATAAATTCATAAGACTTCAATACAATTCAAGTTAAATTTAAAATAAATTTAAATGAATTTAGAGAAATTTACGGGAAATGAAAAAAATCAATAAAATTCATAAAAATTACTGGTGCATTAAAAAAATCAAGTGAATTGCTGAACAAAAAATTAAAGAAATTCATTGCGTTGAGTAGAATTGAATGAATTTAGAAGAATTCAAGTGAAATAAAAAAAAATCAAGAAAATTCCAAAGAATTTAAAAGAATTTGAAAGTATTCTTGATAAATTCATAAGAATTCAGGGTGAATTCCAAATGAAATCAAATAAATTGCAAAAAATATTTGAAAATCTTTTAAACTCTATGTAATCGTACCAAATCCCGCACTTAGTGAATAAATTCTATAAAATCGATTAACGTATTATAAAGACCCATGAAATTCTATGAAACCTGATATTTCCTGAAACCTGGAAATTTTATAAATCCCTTAAAATCCTTGGAAATCCCTTGACATATTTTAAATCTCTTGAAAATGTCTTGGAATCTTTTCAAATATCCTAAAATATTTCAAACCCTTTGAAATACCTTTAAATTGTTCAAATCAATAAAAAATTACTTGAAATACTTTTAAACTCCCTAAAATTTTGCAAATCCTATGAAATCCCTTGAAACCTTTCAAATCTCTTTAAAATAACTTGTAATCTTTTAAAATACCCTAAAATAATTCGAACCCTTTGATATCCCACTGAATTACAGAAATTAATTAAAAATTCCTTCGAATCTTTTAAAATACCCTACAATATTTCGAATCTTTTAAAATCTTTTGAAATCCCTTGACACTTTTTTAAGTTCTTAAAAATTACTTATAATTTTAAAAAATACCCTAAGACCTTTGAAATCCTTTGAAATTATTTAAATCTGCTCTAAATTCCTAGGAATCTTTGAAAATACCCTAAAATATTTTAGATCTTAAAAATCCTTTAACATTTCTTACAGCCCTTAAAAATTAGTTGGAATTTTTAAAAATACTCTAAGATCTTTAAAATTCTTTTTGAATCACTTCAACTTATTGAAATCTATTCAAAATTTCTTTAAATCTTTCAAAATGCCCTAAAATAATTTAAATCCTTTGAAATCCCATTAAATTACAAATTTTTTTTTTCAAAATACCCGACCTGTGCCCACCCTGTTTCATTGTTGTTTTTTTTTATTCGATCTAGTGTCCAAAAGTTCTCGAGGCTCGTCACTAAAAACAATGATTCCGAAAATAGAAAACCGAGAAGATTCAGAATATTCTCAAAATTCTTCAAGGTGTGGGGATTCTAGTGGAAGAAGATTAGGATCAAGTAAAATCGACTTTCACGAAAGTGCAAAATCATCAAGTTCCAATTTAACATCGTCGGGAGATCGTAATAAACGACATCTTTACAGAAATGATTTGAAGGTATTACAAATTATATTTGAAATTCTATAATCTTGAACCCTAATTTCGAAGAAAAGAATCTCCTAATTTTTTGTATCCATAGCCCGAGGGGAAGTGAGGGCAGGAGAAGTAGGGTAACTGAGGGTAAGTAGAGAAGGTAAAGTAGGGAAAGGGAGTGAATTGGAGGGGGGGAGAAGGAAGTAATGGAAGGTAGGGAAGTGAGGGGAAGGGAGTGAAGCATGGGAAAGGAATGTAAAGTAGACGGGAATTAGTGTGAGTGCGGATAGGGGAAGTACAGGAGGGAGAAGTAGGGAAAGGGAGCGAATTGAATGGAGGAGTAAGGGGTGGGATAGTAGGTGATGGAAAGGGAAGTGGGGGAAGTGCCGTGAGGAAAGTAAGGGAAAGTAGAGGAGAAGTTGTGAAAGGGTGGGAGCTAAGGGAAGTAGGGAAAGTAGGAAAAGTGAGAAAAAGGGATGTGAGAGGAGGGAAAGGGAGAAGTGGTGTTTGTGAAAGGGAAGTGAGGGAGAGGGGTATTAGAGGAAGTGATGAGAGGGGAATTAGAGGAAGGATAGTAAGGGGGAGGAGAAGCATCGGAAGTGGGAGGAAGTGCGTAGGAGGAGGAGGGGTAATAGAGAAGGGGGGAATAAAGGAAGGGATAGTAACGGGAGAGAGGGGAAGTGAGTGGAAGGGAGCTGAAGAAGTATGACGGAAGTAAGGAAAGAGGTATTAAGGGTGGGGAAGTAGAGAAAGTGAGAGGAAGGAAATTTTGGGAGGGTAAGGCATGTAGGCGAAAGGAGAATAGAGGAGAGAAAGTAAGGGATGGGGAGATTTGAACGATTTAATTAGAGTATTAATATGCTACGAAACACTTTTGTCTAGACGCGCAGCGCCTACTTTGACTAATTTTACTATTTACTTTCGATGATATCATCATTTTTTAATTCGAATAGCCTCAAAATGATATGATGACCTCACCACTTTCCCCATCATCTCCACTAAATTTTGCCGGCACTTTTCCAATCCTATCCAACAATACAAGAATAGTGAAAAAAGTCGGAGGGTATCGACCAGCCAGTGTCTTGCTTCGTAATTTGAGTTCAGAAAGTGAATCTGATTCCGGAAATGATAAGATCCTTCAAAACTTGATGTTAGATCGTTTGAAAGCTAGAGATGAATTGTCCAAACTTCAGTCAAAAGTTCTAGTACAAGCCAATCCTCAATCATCACTAGATTCGAATTCCAGTTCTACAAAATTCAAAGAAAGGGATTTTCATTCAAGAAAAGGAGCGTTTTTGAATTCCACGGAAAATTCTGCTCGAATAAGTGAAAATGAGACTAACTTTATCAGTGATTTTGAAGAAATTTCAAAAAATCGAAGGATGGAAAAACCAATTTTAGCAAGGGATCCAGTATCTACTTTCAGTACACCAAGGAAATTTAATTCCGAATTTAATAAGAGCTTTACTTCCAATCCAACTTCTGCTAGAAGTGAACCATTCGAAATTGATCGTCGTGTTACTCGAATACCTTCTTTCATTTATTCAAGGAGTAACAAAAATTCAGAGGAAAACTCTCCTTACTTAGCAAAATCTGCCATCAGCAGTGGAAGATCGGAAATTCAATTCAGAAAGGAAAATTCAAATTTAAGGAATAACAAGATGAGAGTTCCTACTTTGGCAATAAGGTAAAAATAACAGTTTTTTGTTTCATTTTTTATTTCATAAAAAGTTTTAGTCACAAAATCTCACATACATTGTTGTCAAAAAACGGATTGGTTGCCACACTGCGTGGATATATAACTTTTAGTCGATGTTTTCAGTTTGTTCATTTATTACTAAATATTAAGAATTTTCTGAACCATCAATTCTGTAAATTAAAATCTTCAAATAAGTAATTCTATATCATGATAACATTTATTTATAAATGTTTCTAAATATTATTGATAAAAGAGAAAATTATAATTTAAAATGATTTTTCAACATTGGGAAATAATTCTTATCTTAACTTTTTGCTATCCCATTAGGATTTGTAAACTTTTTGACACTTTTAAAGGGATGAGAAAAATGAAATTTTCAATGATTTAGGTTTTATTTCATAATATTCATTTTAAGTTTTGAAGAGTTCAAAATACTTCGATAAAGAATGTGGAAGATTTTAAAACCGTTTTTTTCAGGATTTAGAAAAATTGTAGGAAAACTGAATTTTTTCAAAAGATATTTCGAAGTTTTGAAACGATACGAAAAAAGGAAAGGATTTTTAAAAGCTTCAGAAGAAGCAAAAAACAATCTTAAGATTCCTGGGAAAATTTCAAATGACTTTTTAGTTTCAAACAAGAATTTTAATAACAAATTGAAAAAGATTTCAAAACATTTCAAATGATTTTTCAAAATTTCGAAGAAGGATATAGAAGATTTGAAAGCAAAATTTTTCATGTTTGCATAATTAGAAAATTTTAGAAAAACCTCGAGTAAGTTTAAGAGATATTTAGAAGTTTTAAAAAGATTTGAAAAAAATTTAAAATTTGCAAAGATTAAACAATTTTTAAGAAGTCGATTTTTAAAGATTTTGAAAAAAGAATCTTTTTCAAAATTTTGAAAAGTTTCAAGAGAATGAACCAATTTTTTATGATTCCTAGAAAGATTTAAAATGATTATTTACTTTGATTTAGGCAGATTTTTTTTTATTTTAGGAAAAACTCAAATCATTTAAAAAGTTATTGAGAAGATTTAGAAGTTTCGAAAAGATTTAAAAATAATTATAAAATTTGAACAGATTAAACAAAAAATTTAACAAAATGTAGATTTTTCAAGATTTAGATAAAAAATTTAAAAGCTTTTTAAAAACTTTGAAAGGTTTCAAGAAAATGAAAAAATTTTCTTCAAATTCCTAGGAAAATCTGAAATTAATTTTTATTTCGAAAAATTAATTTAAAGTGAATATTTAAAAAGATTTCCAAATATTTAAAAAAATTACAAAAAAGAATCTGGAAGATTTCAAGGAAACTTTTTCAGTTTTGCAGAGTTTTTTTTTAATTTCAGGAAAAATTCTAATAATTCTAAAAGATATTTAGAAGGCTTATAAGTTTTTTAAAAATTTCAAATTTTTTTTAAATTGCAGTTTTGAAGTTTTCGAAAAAAATTTAGATGCTTTTTGAAAATTTTGAAAGGTTCCAACAGAATGAATAATTTTTCTTAAAATTTCTGAGCAAATTTAAAATGTCTTTTATTTTGAGAAATTAATTTTAAGTGAATATTTAAAAAGATTTCAAAACATTTTAAAAAATTTCAAAACATTTAAAAACATTTCCAACATTTTCAAAAAGAATCTGAAAGATTTTAGGGCAAATTTTTTAATTTTGCAGATTTTTTTTTAAATTTTAGGAAAAATTCAAATAATTTAAAAAAATACTTAGATGGTTTACAAGATTTTAAAAGGTGGCAAAGAATTTGAAACAAAATATAGACTTTTGAAAGGTTTCAAGAGAATGAACAAATTTTCTGAAAATTCCTAGACAAATTTAAAAGTTTTTTTACTTTGAAATATTAAGGTTTAGAGAATATTTAAAAAGAATTTTTAAGTATTTCAAAAGATTTCAAAGCATTTCAAAAGTGTATAAAAATTTGCAAAAAAGAACCTAGAAGATGTGAGGCAACTTTTTTAAATTTTGCAGAATTTTCAAAAATTTTAAGAAAAATTCGAATATCTGAAAAACTATTGGAAAGGTTTAGAAGTTTATGAAATTTTTTTTATTTCAAGAAAAATTCGAATTATTTTTAAAAGATATTTTATTTAAGATTTGTTTTTTAAGAATTTTGAAAGCTTTCAAGAGAATAAACAACTTTTCTTAAGATTCCCGGAAAAATTTTTAATGAATTTTTCTTAATATTTTGTAAAATACTCTAAAATAAAAAAAAAAATTCTTTAAAATTTTCTAGATTCTTTCTCGACACATCTGAAATCCTAAAAAGTCTTTTTGTATTTTCTTAAGCTTCTTAGGAAAATTATATTTATATAACTGTAAAAACGAACTGATAATACATATTATTTTCAAAAACTTAAGAATAAAAAATTATTATTCGAAATTTTTTAAATCTTCAATTATTTAGATCCCACGATTTATCTCCTTCGATTAGGAGTAAAGAAAAAGAAAATCAACAATCCCTGGATATGAGAGCTTTGGTCACAGCTCTTTCGGATGTTTCCTTAAAACGAGAAAATGCATTTGGTGATTCTGGAAAATCTCGTTCTGCACATTCAGGTCTGATAAATTAAAAAAAATCGATTTCCTTAATAAGAACTTTGTAAACCTTTTAAAATGAACTACACATTTTTCCCCAATACATTTTTTTTACAGAAAGTAGTACAGAAAATAGACAATTTCAAACGAGCTCGAGATCCACTTATTCCAAAACTCGACTTTCTTCAAATTTTCGATCACCAGCTTTTCAAAAAACTCCCACCAGAATCCCTGAAAAACTTATCACAAAATCTAACCAGTCAGAACAAAATTCCGACTTAAATAGCCAGAGATCGATTTCTTCATCTGGAAGAAAATCTGCAATTTCCACACCAAAGAAAATCGAAAAAACAAGAAAGGATTTTTTGTTCGAGAAACACTTTCCCGAAAGTTCACGTTTTGGAAAGCCTCGCTCATCATCCAAAAATCAGGAAAAAATGGAAATTCTTACGAATATATTAACTTCGAGGACAGAATATTCAGATGTTAAAAGTTCACATGACAAAAGAAGTGTTCGATCCTTTGAATTCGCATCTTCGGATCTTGGAACCACAAAACAGGATTGCTTTTATGATTTGAAAAAAGAAGAGTCGAGTTCAGAATCGATTCGAAATCAACAAAGTAAATTATACCATAGAAAACAAACACTTTTCTTTTGTTTTACGCAATTTTGAAAGTAAAATATAATTTAATTTTTGCAGAAATAAAAAAAAATAATAAATAAATAAAATTTAATTTTAATTTTTGCAGTTAAATGACCCCTATGAAAAGTATTATATAAAAATCATTATTGGCCTATAATAATTTTTCAGTAAAACCAAAAATTGTATAACAATTATGTCCTTAATAACTCTGAATGATACTCTAAAAAACATTATGTTTTTTTTATATTAAAAATACCAATTTTCGACGAAAAACACTAATATAACATTATAACAAAAAATTATTCCAAATTTTATATCTTCGTTGAAATTTAATTATTTTTATTTAAAATAATAATTTTAAACGAATCTAGATCATGATTTTTGTTTAAAAATGCTAATTTCCAGCGCAAAGAAATAACAAAAAACATGTATAATATTTTCAATAATTTATTAAATAATTTGAAAGTTTTAATCTAATCGCGCAAGAGTATTTAAAAAGCACAAATGTTTCTCAATTCGCATAATGATTTCCATGATAGGGATCGATCATAAACTACGTTACCAATTTCGAGTTAGTTTTGACCCCCCCCCCCCCAAAAAAAAAAAAGTAACGTAGCCAAAAATTCTTGGAAAACATGGAAAATATGGTGATTTTTCACGGAAAATAGATGAATTCTCAACCAAGTAGATGATTTTTCATTTAAGAAAGATGAATTGTATACCAAATATTTGAAGTTTCAACTAAACAATATATATTTTGAATCAAAAATTCAAAAATGGAATCGTCAAATTCTCAGTTAAAAAAATTAGTTTTCAACAACAACAAAAAACGAATTTTCAACCAATTGAATTCAACCATAAAAGACGATATTTTAACAACATACTTAAATCCACAACCAAACAAAAAAATTTTCAATTTTCAAATTTTCAAAATTTTCAAAAAAAAAAAAAATTTCAACAAAATACGTCAAATGTTAATCAAATTGTTGAACTTTGAAACAAAAAAAAACAACGAATTATCTACTCAGTAGTTAAATTTTTTATTAAAATCGTTTAATTGTCAACCAAAATTATGAATCTTCAAAAAAATTAATTTTTTAAAAAGTAGTTTAACTTTGATCCAAGTAGTTCATTTTTCTTAAAAAAAAAAGACGAATTTTGAACAAAATACATGAATTTCCAACCAAGTAGTTGAACTTTGAAGCCAAAAAGACGAATTATCTACTGAGTAGTTAAATTTTCTATAAAAATAGTTTAATTTTCAATCAAAAATATGATTTTGCAACAAAAAAGTTACATTTCAAACCAATACTTGAATTTTCTGCCAAATAGTTTAATTTTCCACCAAATCGTTGAATGCTAAACCCAAAAAGACCAATTTTCTACAAAACAGTTAAATTGTCAACCAAAATGATAAATCTTCAAAAAAATTAATTTTTTTAAAAGTAGTTTAACTTTGATCCAAGTAGTTCATTTTTCTTAAAAAAGACGAATTTTCAACAAAATGCATATGAATTTCCAACGAAATAGGTGCATTTTCAACTAGAAAAGATCAATTTTCAACAAAAAATGTAATAGTAACATTTTTGTTCAAAAACCTATTTCATGACCAAAGAGATGAATTTTTAACCCAAAAATAAGATTTCCTAACAAAAAAGTTAACTTTCTATCGAATAATTAAATTTTCATAAAAATAGTTTAATTTTCAATCAAAAATACGAATTTTCAACAACAAAAAGTTACATTTCAACCCAATAGTTTAATTTTCTGCCAAATAGTTTAATTTTCTACCAAATTGTTAATTTTTCAACCCAAAAAGGCCAATTTTCTAGAAAACAGTTCAATTTTCAAACAAAAAATATGAATTTTAAAATAAAATTAATTTTTTTTAAAGTAGTTTAACTTTAATCCAAGTAATTCATTTTTCTACAAAAAAAAGAGACGAATTTTCAACAAAATACATGAATTCCCAACCAAATAGTTGCATTTTCAACGAGAAAAGATCAATTTTCAAGAAAAAACGTAATAGTTACATTTTTAGTTCAAAAAGCTATTTCTTAAACAAGGAGATGAATTTTCAACCCAAAAGATGATTCTTTAACCAAGAAGATTAATTTTAAAAAATATGGAATAGTTATATTTTTCACCAAAGAGATGAATTTTTAACCCAAAAATAAGATTTCCTAACAAAAAAGTTAACTTTCTATCGAATAATTAAATTTTCATAAAAATAGTTTAATTTTCAATCAAAAATACGAATTTTCAACAACAAAAAGTTACATTTCAACCCAATAGTTTAATTTTCTGCCAAATAGTTTAATTTTCTACCAAATTGTTAATTTTTCAACCCAAAAAGGCCAATTTTCTAGATAACAGTTCAATTTTCAACCAAAAAATATGAATTTTAAAATAAAATAAATTTTTTTTAAAGTAGTTTAACTTTAATCAAAGTAATTCATTTTTCTACAAAAAAAAGAGACGAATTTTCAACAAAATACATGAATTCCCAACCAAATAGTTGCATTTTCAACGAGAAAAGATCAATTTTCAAGAAAAAACGTAATAGTTACATTTTTAGTTCAAAAAGCTATTTCTTAAACAAGGAGATGAATTTTCAACCCAAAAGATGATTCTTTAACCAAGAAGATTAATTTAAAAAAATATGGAATAGTTATATTTTTCACCAAAGAGATGAATTTTCAAACAAAAAAATTAATTTTTAACAAAGTAGTTCAACTTTCAACCAAGTAGTTGAATTTTTTTTACCAAAAACTGACTTTTTAACGAAGTAGTTGCAGTTTCAACAAACTAATGAAATTTTCAACGAAAAAGTAGAATTTTTAACCAAAATAGACGAATTCCGAACCAAAAATAATAACCAAAAAAAATGATAGTAGACTTTTCAAGCAAAAATAGTTGGATTTTCGTATTGTGTTCTATTAACTCAGTTGGGATTTAAGAGGAAAATTGCAAAAAGGGGAAGTTTCTTGAAAACAGGAAAAAAAATTCTATAATAAAGGTTTCGCAAAATTTTTAAACTTTTTTCAAATGTATCATCAGGAAACGTACTAAATGTTATCTAAGTTCGTGATGTTACTTTCACTGACCCCCCCCCCCCACCCGTGTTACAAAACGAGGTTTTTGGCGCGACCCACCCCCCACACACGATTTTTAACGTAGTTTATGGACGACCCCTTATTTGTGGATTTAATTTTTAAAAAGTAAGATATAAAACAACTTCAAGTAACGAAAAGCCAATCACTTTTTTAGATAGGATTTTTAGTACAGATATAAAACAAGTTAAAATTAATTTATCCTTTAAATATTTAAAATATTATTTCAGCAGATTTTGTAGAGCGAGGATCGAAAGTTGTGTACCAGGCAGAAATATTTTCAATCGAGAACTTTTCGTCCGAAAATAACCTTCCAGTTAACGAATGCAATCTATCTAGAATCCATGAAAAATCAGAAAATGGAGAAAATAAAGAAGAGATTTTGAGTGATCAATTTTCTAGTAAAGCTTCATCTACTGAAAGTCATCATCAAGAAAAAAATAATTTGGAGATGGAAATGTCTTCGACCACTGACACACCGTACAAACTTGATCCCATTACGGTTTTAAAAACATCCGAACAATTTTTGTTTACATCTCCATTCGAAGATTCAAAATCTTTGATTCTAACGAAATCAGATAATCCAAATGCATTTATTTTACCAAGGAACATGAAAGATAATTTACTTGGAGACTGTAACAAGCTCGAAGAGAATTCCACTCACGGAAAGTTGGATCGATTATTTCCTGACATGAAAGAAAAGTTGATTCAAGTACAATCAGGTAAATCACATTGGTACAGGGTTACTTGGAGTTCTTACATTCTCAAGAATTTGAGTTCGGGTTATATAACGGAGAATATAACAGGATTTAAAATAATTTAAGAATTTATGAATTGTATCATTACACTGAAACCTGGATTTAAGAAATCTGGGTTAACGACGTTCCTAGAATTTACGTTCTCGGCATTTTGGTGATGCGGGGACCGCGGGACCGAAAGAGAGAGAGCGGTGCTCAGTCATGCGTGACCAATAGCAGCGTAGCGACAGAGCAGGCAGTACCCTCAGCACGTTAGTTGCGTCAGATTATGGCAGCTATTAGCATGCCTCAAAATCCAACAGAAATGGTTCACATAGCCCTGAATGATTACGTTTGGATTCCCTGGATTTATGATCAAGGCCACTACAATTCATGCCCGAGACCGTACTTAAATCCAGGTTCCCGTGTATTGATACTGTTCACGTTTACATACATATGCCATTGCATTACGATTTCGGGGATGGTCCTAAATAGCCTTCACTCAAATCGAATACAACATTCGTTTGCACCGAACGTAAACATTCAGGGCCATGTAACCCATTTCTGTTGGATTTGGACGCATGCTAACAGCTCAAGCAACTAACGCGCTGAGTGTACAGCCCGCTTTGCAACTACGCTGCTGTTTGTCACGCATGACTGAGCGCCGCCTCTTTCTCGGTCCTCTGGTCCCAGCATCGCCAAAATGCCGAGAACTCAAATTCTAGGAACCACTTAAATGGGAGTTACTGAAATGGAATTCCCAGTGTAGTTAATTATGAGTTATCTACTTGTATAAATATACTGATAAATAAAAAACCACATAGAAGAAGTTTTACTGTCAGAATATTCAAAATTTGTATTGTAAACTGTCTAGACTTGAATTTACCGCCATTTAATCAGAAATTGAGTTAAAATTTTAAATTATGTTGACCTTAGATCGGTCTCATAAATTCTCAAAGACTTTTATCCGCCGGTTATATTCTCGGTAATATTCTCATTCTCGTTACCGTTCTCAAAGTAATATAACGGACTCAGAACTATAGAGTTGCTACAAAATCCCAATTTCAAAATTCCCTGACTTTTCCCTGAGCGTTCTAAATTTTTGTTTTAGGTATAAAACAAACCTTACATCCAGGAGTTCAATAATGTTGATACCAAAAAAATGTTTGTTTCAAAATTTATTTTAAACGCTTTTAGTGAAACTAGTCATATAGTTGAAATAATAAAATAATGATAAATTAATAAAAAATAAATAATAATAAATTAAATTAATTTAACAAATTTCGTAAAAAAATAAGTAAAATGCATGAATTTTCAGCTCAAAGAGATAAATTTTAAACCAAAAATGGAGGAATTAAATTTTTAGTTTGACCAATTAATTTTCAATCTAGAAAAAATAAATTTTCAACAAAATAGTTAAATTTTCAACCAAAATTATGAATTTTTGATAAGAAAATGAATTCTCTTCAAAATGTCTTAATAGTTGATATTTCGACAAAAACTATTTTAATTTTAAATAAAACACAGTTGAATTAAATAAAAGAATACGATATTTCAACAAAATAGTAAAATTGTCAATGCTGAAAAATTTGTTGATCAATAAAGAAAAAAATCGCAACCAAAATGTTGAGTTTTCAATCCAAAAATATGAATTTTTAACAAAAAAATTGAACTTTCAACACAAAAATATAAATTTTCTACAAAAATAATTAAATTTTCAACCCAAATAAGACGAATTTTCAACCAAATAAATGAGTTTTCAACTGAACAAGATAAATTTTCAAGCAAAAATGAAATAGTTACATTTGCAGTCAAAAAACTTATTTTTAACTGAAAAAAAGAATTTTCAACAAAATAGTTCAATTTTCAACTAAAGAAATGAATTTTTAACTGAAATTATGAATCTTCTTCAACAAAAAATTAATTTTTAACCAAACAGTTTAATTTTCCACCCAAAAATTACGAGTTTTCATCCAAATAAATTAATTTTCATGTAAAAAAGATCAATTTTCAAGAAAAAATAGAATAGTTACATTTCCAGTCAAGAAAATGTTTCAAGCAAGGAAATTAATTTTTAAATAAAATGATGAATCATCAATACAAAATTAATTTTTAACCCAATATTTGAACTTTTTACCCAAAAGATTAATTTTCTCGAAAAAAAGATGAATTCTCAACAAAAAATCTAATAGTTGATATTTCAACAAAAAAAGACGAATTTAAATAAAAAAATAATTTAATTTTCAATCCAAAAATAGAATAGTTAAAATTTTCAATCCAAAAATAGAATAGTTAAAATTTTCAATTAGAAAAATAAATTTTCAACCAATTAGATTAAATTTCAACTAATGAGATTATTTTCCTACGAAAGTTGAATAGTAAGTAAAAAAATTAATTTAAAAAAAACAATTCAACGAAATAGTTAAATTTTCAATAAAACAGATGAATTTTCAACTAAACAGTTAAATTTTCAACCGAAGAAATTAATTTTTAACTAAAATGATGAATCTTCAAACAAACAAACAAAAAAATTTTTAACCAAATAGTTTAATTTTCCACCCAAAAATTACGAGTTTTCACAAAAATAAATTAATTTTCAAATAAAAAAGATATATTTTCAAGCAAAAATGGAATAGTTACATTTTCAGTCAAAAAATTTATTTTTAATAAAAAACCTAATTTTCAAGAAAAAAAAATTTCAATAAAAAAATGAATTTTTGAGCAATAAGATCAATTTTTAATGAAGAAAATTAATTTTCTACTAACAAAGATCAATTTTTAACAAAATACAACAATCTACAACCAAATATTTGAACTTTTAAAGAAATTTTTAATACAATAGTTACATTTTCAACCAAAGAAATGAATTTTTTAACAAAACGATGAATTAGTCACCAGCAAGATTAATATTCTACAACAAAAAACGAATTTTCAACAAAATACTGGAATTTTCAAGCGAATAGTTGGATTTTTGAATGAAAAAGATCAATTTTCAACCAAACATGGAATAATTTTTAACAAAGTAGTTAAAGGACAAACAAATTTTTTTCAACTAAAATGATGAATCATCAACCAAATAAATGAATTTTTAACAAAGTAGTTCCACTTTCAATAAAGCAGTTGAATTTTCAACCAAAGCAGTTGAATTCAACCGAAAAAGACGAATTTTCAACAAAATAGTTGAATCCACAACCAAAACAGGTTAATTTTTAACCAAACAGTTGTGAGTTTTAACCAAAAAATGATGCAATTTTTATAACAACAAAATTTCAACCCAAAAAGACGAATTTAAACAAAAAAAGTTGAATTTTCAACCCAAAAAATTGACTTTCTAATGAAATTGTTGAATTTGCAACAAAATAATCAAAATAAATTCAACTTTAGTTTATGGAAAATTCCCTGACTCTGTCAGGTTTTCCCTGCCATTCCCTGACCAGTTTAAAATTTCCTGACTTTATGGAATTCCCTGACTTGAAGCAACCCTGATTAGTATAAAAACGATTTAATTTAAATTAATGATAATTTCTATAAAATTTCCTGACACTATTATTTATTTTAAGCGATAAAACCTTCAGTAGAGGAATCCGAAAACCGAGAATATCAACAAACAAAGTTTCAAAATCAGAGTGACAAAGAAGCAATTTCTGACGATTCTCTTATCAACAACAGGATGCTTGAATCCTGCATGGGAGATTCGAATCAACAAGTTCAAAGAAAATGGTTTTATTGCAGAGAAATTGACGAAAAATACTCTCGTGAATTAACTGAGCCCCACTGTCAAGAACCAAAAATTATAGATTTGAGAACCAAACATCTTAATCCTGAATCCAGAAAAGACACGATAGAAAAAAATTCTTTGAATTTAATAGAGAGTAGTGCCTCCTTCAATTCAATGAAACTCGCCAAATCTGACAGTACAGCAATTCTTTCCATGTCGACTGATCATCCAAACTTGCCCGCTAAAAGTTCTTCTTCGATGTCTAAATTGACTTGTCTTTTAGAATCAATGAAAAAGGAAAACCAGGATCGATTTCCTTTCACGATATCTGAAAGTACGAGTCGAAATTCTTCGAAATTCAAAGTCGAAAATGAACAAGACCGTACAAAAGAGGTAGACTATTATATAATTACACCCGACTCTCATTTTAGGAACAGTGCCGGGGGTTGCCTGGGAGTATCGAAACATAAACAGTCAGGGCCGTCTGAACCGTTTCCAGTTGGAATGCATAATATTGCGCAATATACTCCATTGAATACTCGCACATTGCGTCTCTTCCCATGCGAGAGTCGCAGTCGTCTCTCGCCCTGCGCGCTGAGAAACTGCGTGGGCCAGCAATTCTAGGAATTCCCAAACTGCGAGTTCCGAAACCGAGAGTTGAGTGTACGCTGGAACTTGGAATTATGAGCGGTTTCGGGCATTGCTCGCCTCGGACATAAATCCAGACACTCCAAACGTAAACCGGCCGGGACGCGTGAATTATTTCTGTTGGATTTTCGCGGATGACGTAACCTGATGTAAATAACGCGCTTAAAGTGTGGTCCTCCTGCTTGTTTGTCACGCTTCACTGAGCAACCCTCCGTTGCTCCGCACATCACGAAACCGCCGTGACAACAATTGTCGGAACAGTGTAAATCCGGACTGCTTAAATCCAAGTTCCAGTATACTAGCAATATTATACGTACGCTACACTCTAAATTTGAATCAGCCAAAAGAGACTGATTCGAAATCAATTTTAACTGATTCCAAAAATGCGGATTGGACGACTGATAGATCAGTCAAAAATTACTGTCATTTTAAATGGGTCAACTTGTTGAATTTGGAACTAAAAAACGTAAATTTTCAACGAAAAATGGATTAGTTAAATCTTTAAGCAACAAAACTTATTTTCAACAAGTAAAACGAATTTTTACAAAATAGTTTAATTATCAACAGAAATGATGAATCTTCAACAAAAAATGAATTTTGAATAAAGTAGTTGAACTTTCACCCAAAAAGATAAATTTTCAGTCAAAAAGATTAATTTTCTACCAAAAAGGCGAATTTTCAACAAAATACAAGAATTTTCAACAAAAAAGTTGAATTTTCAATTTAAAAAAGATAAATTTTCAACCAAAAAAAATTAATTGATTTTCAACAAAAAAAAACAACAAATTTTCAACAGACTAGTTCAATTTTCAACTAAAACGATCAATTTTTAGCTAAAAAACTGAAATGATGAATCTTTAACCAAAAAAATAAATTTGTTAATAAAACTGTTCAACTTTCAACGAAGTATTGGAAGTTTCCACACAGAAAAAAACGAATTTTCAACAAAATAGTTCGATTGTCAACTAAATTGACGAATCTTAAAAAAAAATTAATTTTTTACCACTAAAGTTCAACTTTCAAAGAAGTATTGTAATTTTTCACATAAGAAAATGAGTCTTCAGTCAAGAAGCTTAATTTTCTACCAAAAAAGACGAATTTTTAACAAAATACAAGAATTTTCAACGAAAAAGTTGAATTTTCAACTAAAAAAGATTAATTGTGGAACCAACAGAAAAACGAATTTTCGACAAAATACTTCAATTGCCAGCTAAAAAATAACAATTTTCAGTCAAAGACCTGAATTTTCAACTGAGTTGATGAATCTTGAACAAAAAAAAACATAACTTTTTAACAAAATAGTTCAACTTTCAACGCAGTATTGGCATTTTGCACACAAAAAATAAATCTTCAGCCAGGAAGATTAATTTTCTACTAAAAAAGATGAATTTTCAACAAAATATATTCAACCAAATAGTTGAATTTGCAACAACAAAATATCCATTTATAACTACAAATTGAATAGTTAAATTTTCAATTAGGAAAATTAATTTTCAACGAGAAAAAAAACGAATTTTTAACAAAATAGTTAAATTTTTAACCAAATAGATGAATTTTCAACAAAAATGATGAATCTTCAACCAAAAAAATTAATTTTCAACCAAGTAGTTCAACTTGCAACAAAGTAATAAAAAATCGCAATAAAAAAGATAAATTCTCAATACAAAATGTAATAGGTGATATTTTCAACCAAAAAAGGTTTCAATTTAAAAAAAAAACAGTTAATATTACAAACAAAAAAGATTTCAATTTTATATTTATACAATTCCTCCAAAAAAGACGAATTGTCAACCAAGATTTATTTTCTACCCATAGAGACCAAATATTTGAATTTCAATTAGAAAATATCAATCCTAAGTCAATTTTGACTGATTTAAATAGTGTTTGAAATCAGTAAATTTGACTCACTGATGAAATCAGTCATTTTAAATAATCCAATATGTGGAATTTTCAACTAAAAAAGGTAACTTTACAAACAAAAATGCAATAGTTTTAATTTTAGTTGACAAAATTAATTTTCAATAAAAAAAACTAAATTTCAACAAAATAATTAAATTTTCAACCAAATTATAAAATTTTTTACTAAAAAGATTCATTTTGACAGCATTGATTTTTTTCAACAAGAAAAGATCAATTTGCAATCAAATATGTAATTGTTCAATCAACAAAATTAATTTTCAATGAAAAACAAAGTTTCAACTTAATAATAAAATTTTTAACCACATAATACATTTTTTAACCAAAAAGATGAATTTTTAACAAAAAAATTAATTATCTATCAAAAAGAAGAATCTCGAATGAAAAAAAAAATTAATTTTGAACAAAGTAGTTCTGCTTTCAAACAAGAAGGATTTTAATTTTGAACAAAAAATAGTTAAATTAACCCAAAATGTTCACTAGTCAAGTATGGTTAATTTTAATCATTTATTAAAATATATGAATTTAACGAAGAATTTTAATTTAGAAAGAACTTTATTATTTTATTATAGCAGACACGTCAGTCACTGCTTATTAACTAAAAATCAGTAATATCAAGTGACTGATTCAATCAGAAATATTGAATGATCCATCTGTTAAAACGGCTGGTTTGTTAGTAAAAATAGCTCATTTTTCAGTTAAAGCATGCTCGATTAATTGAATCAGTCAAATTTTGAGTGATTTAAATATAAAGTTTATAGCGTGCGGGAAACAATGCATTGCCAACTAATATTATAGAAATATAAAACAAGATTACTATGATTCCAATTTTAAATTGTACAGTTTAATCACTTCAAAGAAAATAATTTGAGAGGCATTAAGTTGAAAATGTTGACTTTAGAACATTATCAAAATTACAATAATTTAACTTGGAATGCCTAGCTCTCGTTTTGCTTCATTTTTAAGGCACAAATTTAAAACGTTATTTCAGTTCTGTATATTTGAAATTGAATTTTTAAATTACATATTTTGTTCCTAAAAAATCACTGCATTTTCACAGTTCAAAATTGAAGATTTTTAAATTGTGTGAACCTTAAAAGTTTAAGTATCCTGAAAACTTTGAAAATTATATACTCTTTCGAATTGGAAACTTTCAAAATTAATGAATTCAAACTTGAAACACTAAAAATAAAAAAGTTCCAAAGTTCGTTTAAAACTTGAAGCATTCTTAAATTAGGAACTTGAAACTGAGTCGTTAAAAATGAATCATTTTCAAATTTTGCAAAAACATAGGAGCTTCAATGTGGACAGAATTAATGATTGGTAGATTATTATATATGAAGGGTCCAAAGGCCTAAGGACCTAAGTGCCAAATTTCGGAAATATGTTTTATTGGCTCAAACTAATTTTTTTGACCTAACTACGTCTGTATAGAATATTAAGGTCCAAGTCGATTTAGAAGTGGATCAAAATCAATAGAGATAAGTGATAGCTGGAAATTACTTTTTTATTTTGTTTTTAATTAAAAAATAAAAAAGTTATGCAGCTCTTTGTGTGTCAATATTTTCGTTTTTGGGGACGCGCCGCACCATTGACAAGGGGTTTTCTCGAAGGTTGTTGCTTCTTTCAGGATCTTCCTTTAATGGTTCGATAGAGCTAAGAAATAACTCGAAAGTATTTCTTTTTGTGTAAAAAAATCAAATGCATTACACAGTTTTTTGTGTCTCCGGTAAAATTCGAGTTTTGGTACTAACTAGGCCCGGGACCCTTCGTCTAATAATTTAGAATTTATTAGAACCCTTTTTGTATATTTAAGCTTTCTCAAGCAAAGAATTTTAATTTGAAATGAAAGAATTCTCCACAGACTCTTCCAGAATTCGAAGAACCAGAAGAAATTTTCTACAAGCTGGACATCCACCCCAGCATCACAAGATTGGCTCTTTCAGGGACCGAACCTCTTCCTTCCGAAATAATAAGCTGTGTTTCCTACGAAAGTCCATCCCAAACCCGAAATTTTCTACCTCGAATGAGAAGCTACGTCCGTCGATTTTCCATGAGTCTGAGAAAGAAAAAACCAAGAAAAAATTCAAAATCCGACCCCACGAAGATCCTCTTCAAAAACTCGGAGTATCATCTCGAATCTGTTGGAAGTTCCGGAGACAGAATGGAACTTCAATTCCTTGAAGAGGATGTCGAGAATCCTAAGGTATCATCAGATTCCAAAAACTCTAAAGGAAATCGAGAAAACGTCACAAATTTCCTAGAAATTTCGGATAAACGTGATCGTCATGACTTCTGGATTCAACGTTTTGATTCCGAAACGGAAAGTAGTCGACTTGTTGATGTGAAAAGCAGTCGAGCCAAAAGTTTACCAGTGGATATCAAAACTCGAAGGTCTGGATACTCTGGATTAGAAGAACCTGAGGTACAAATTTTAAGACTAGATAAATATTCAGTGCCGGTTTACCCTTTAGGCAAAGGTAGGCAACTGATAAGGGGAGTGGCGCAAAAAAACGTACGTGGACAAATTGATTTGCAGCCGATTTTTGAAAAAAAAAAATTATTTAATAACAAAAATGAAAAAAAATTGAGTTTTGAAGTTTTCAGGGTTTCAATAGTTTTGGTCGAGTGTCCATCTGTTGTACTTTTTTCAAGGAGGGGAAATGAAGGGCGGGGCGTTGGGGAAAAGGAGAGGGCAGAAATTTGGGAAGTAGTAAAAGTGAGCGGGCATGAGGGGAAATGAGGGGTTGTGAAGAAAAATAATTGAAGGGAAAGTGAGGGAAAGGGTAATGAGGGTGGGAAAGTAGGGGGGGTGAGGGAAGATGAGGGGTAGGGAAGTAGAAGAAATGATGGGAGGGGAAGTGAGAGAACGTGAGGGGAAGGGGGAAGGGAATTAGGGGAAATAATATAAGGGGGAGTCGAAGTGAGGGGAGAGAAAATAACCCGTGTGGAAAAATGTTCTAGCGCTGGCCTGGCCCAGACCAGACCGTCTGGTTTCCAGTCTTGACGCTGGCCTGACGGTCTGGACTCGGCCTGGTCAAAAGTGTAACGTTTTTTCTGGCTAGCCCCAGGCCAGACCGTCTGGTCAGCCGCTAGTTATGGGCTGGTCAGCCGCTAGTTATGGAATAAGAAAAAAATGCCTTGTTTTGATAGTGTGAATTTCTTATTTTCTATCATTTTAATCACCCTGTAACTTTTTGAAATGTAAAAAAAAATGTTGTGATCGAAGTTAGAACTTTTTTTGTTTTTAGCTCGCTGTTCAGCGCCAAACCTGGACCAGACCAGACTAAGAAAAAAGTCTTGTTTTGATATTATGAATTTCTTATTTTCTATAATTTTAGACACCCTGTAACATTTTCGAAATATGTCCAAAAAAATGTGCTCATCGAACTTAAGATTTTTTTTTGTTCTTGGCCCGCTGATCATTATCAGGTCGGGGCCAGGCCAGACTTTCCAGACCAAAATTACAATCTTAGCTAGCTGATCAGCGCCAAACCTGGACCAGGCCAGACTGTCAAGGAGATAAGAAAAAAAAAGTCTTGTTTTGATAGTGTGAATTTCTTACTTTCTATCATTTTAAACACCCTATAAAATTTCTGAAATATGTAAAAAAAAAATTTGCGGATCGAACTTAGAACTTTTTCTGTTTCTGGCTAACTGATCAGCGCCAAACCTGGGCCATACCAGACCTTTCAGACTAGACGGTCTAGATAAGGTCAGACCTGGGCCAAATCAGATCTTCCAGACTATACAGTCTAGATAAATCCAGACTTGGGCCAGACCTGGTACCAGTCTGCCAGGACATTATTCCACACGGGAAGGGGTGGAGAAGTAGGTGAAATGAGGGAACGAAAAGTAGAGGAATTGCGGGAAAATGAAGGGAGCGGAAGTAGGGGAAGTGAGAAGAGGAAGAAGTTGAGGAAGGGTCGGAGCGAAGGGTGCAGTGAGTTGAGGAAGAGTAGGGGAGGGGGAATTTTAACGACTTTATTTCAATAGGCTACGAAAACCTTTCTTGTAGGCGTCCGGAGCCTACTTTGACTAATTTTTTAACAAATACAAATAAAGAATTTTTCAGAAGAGCGAAATAACATTCTGTAAAATTGAAATCACCATTCAAAGAGTTTCTGAATGAAGACCAAAAATGTATGATTAAAAAAAAATCCAATTTCGAGAAACAGAATGTGGAAGTTTATAATTTCAAAGTGTCAGGAACCTAAAACTGGAACAGGCTCGGTTGTGAATAACAATAAAAAGAGTCTTTAGATAGCGACTAAAATCTACTTTTCAATTTTTAAAAATAATAAAAACTTACTCCCGAGATATGGGGAAGCTGAATAAGAATAAAAAAGTTTTTATCAAAAAAAATGATTCTGCTCCGGGAAAATAAAGATTTAGTGTGACGGTCTCGCACTGTACATTCGAGTTTTCGCTGAAAGATGTATAAAGAGAAGAAAGGTATATGTTTATTTATAAATAATAATGATAATTTTAAGAAATATCGTTTCTGATTGCACGGCAAATAGTTAAGTGGAAAAAAGCTTATAAAAGTGGCTTTTTGTATAAAATTGAGATTCAAGATTTTAAGTTTGTTTATTTTATTGAATTGAAAAACTCTTAGGAATAGAAATATGGTCAGAAAAAGGTTTAGAAAACCGGTAAGAGGTTAGGAAATTAAAAAGAAAAGAAGATGGGAGACAAGTACAAAGTCAGCTATCTGGTTTTGAATCACCAATTTTTTTTGTTTTACTATATTAAAAATGAGATTTCAAAAAAATGATTTTAACAAAATATGTATTAGATTTTTTAAGCATTTTTTATACAAAAAGCCCATTTTCGGAAAAATGTGGATCATCTAGTTCTGCACTGGAACCCTTCAACTATCAAAAAAAGATGTTCAATATCAACGCAAATATTTAAAATAAAATTTAATTTCTTGTAAATAAATAAGACAATTAAAAATGGTTTCGTTGTGATTGACAGCGATCTGTCACTTGATTCGCACTGCATTTGAACAATTTATGGTCAAAGAGAGTTTTTTAGTTGAGACAATAAAAGTTGATAAGTAATTGTTATCTTATAAACAAATTTGTCAAACAATTTACAAATCATATCAGGTATTTATTATTATTATTATTATACCATTAAGCCATTTCCCTTTCGGGGTAGGCGCGACTTGCTCGGTTGGAAAATAGTAGTGTGTATATGGGTGATGAAATAAATAAAGTTTTTCTGAAGGAAATCCTACATTACATGGCAATGAAACCTCAGTATTATATTTGGTAATCCAATAAAAATTGATGATAGTTTAAACAAGCTTAATTAACAAATGTACTATTTGGCTATATTAAGGCGTACAAACTTGGTTCTTTCGGCGCAATCAACTGTAAGTAACTAACTTTTGAATTTTAAGGACATTTCGATGACAATAAACAATTTTTATTGTTAACAACAATTTCTTATACCAATTTTTATCATTTTATGTATTTATGAAAAAATGCAGCCTTTTTCACGAAATTAACAGGAAATTATTCAGCAATGACTTTCTGCTATGAATCGATAATATTTGATAATAATTTAAACAAACTTAATTAACAAATGTTTTATTTAGCTATTTTCAGCATTTAAACGTTGTTTTTTTAACGTAATCAAATGGTTATAAAAAATGTTTAAACTCATTTTAGGCACATCAATGACGATCCACTATTGTTATTAATAATTTTATTAACGTAGCCGTACATAGTATATAACATAGGACTTTAACAAGTATTTCACATGTGAAGATATTATAAAAATCAAACTGATTCTAACAAAACACTTTTTGTTTTAATAGTAGTAGTAAATCCGATAATTTTATCAGTACATTCCACCAGAAAAACGCAATTTTTAGTTTACAAATGTACAAGATGAGTGTTTAAACAATAATAAAATGTTATCAATTCATAGCAAAAGTCATTGCTAAATAATTGGCTATGAATTCCGTGAAAAAACTGAAATTTAATTATAAATACATAATATAATAAAAATTAATTTAAACAATTATTGTTAACAATAACAACTGTGATCAAAATGTCCTTAAAAAATAGTGCATTTGTTAATTAAGGTCATTTAAACAATGATGAATTTTTATTGGATGACCAAATATGATACTCAGTTAGCATTGCCAAGTAATATATGATCGATTTCGTAGAAAAAACTTTATCATTCCATCATAAATACCTGATATGGATAATTGTTTATAAAATAACAAATTATTTATTTACTTTAATTAATTTACCTGAAAACCTCCTTTTGTCTATAAATTGTTCAAATTTACTGCGAATTAAGTGACGAATCACTGTCAATCCTTACGAAACCATTTTCATTCACTTAATTTTTATAACAAATTAAATACTTTTTTTAAAATTTGCGTTGATATTAAACATATTTTTTTTATGGTTTCTTCATATTTTCTAGGTATTTTTGAGTGAATCCAAGTATTTGGTAAAAAACGTTATACTTCAAAAGTCAACTTTTTTCATTTTTGTTATTATATAAAAAAAAAAATTTTTTTTTTCAAAAATAGGCCAAGACAGCTGGATGCTTAATTTCATTATATTTTATATTGGAAAAATTCAAATATTGTTTATAAAATAACAAATTATTTATTAACTTTAATTAATTTACCTAAAAACCTCCCTTTGTCTATAAATTGTTCCAATTTAGTGCGAAGTAAGTGACGAATCACTGTCAATCCTTAAGAAACCATTTTCATTCACTTAATTGTTTATAACAAATTAAATACTTTTTTTTTTAATTTGCGTTGATATTAAACATATTTTTTTGATAGTTTCTTTATATTTTCTAGATATTTTTGAGTGAATCCAAGTATTTGTTAAAAAACGTTATACTTCAAAAGTCAACTTTTTTCATTTTTGTTATTAAATAAAAAAATAATTCAATTTTTTTCAAAAATAGGCCAAGGCAGCTTGATGCTTAATTTTATTATATTCCATATTTAAAAAAACATTCAAGTCGAATAACAATTGTCTTCTGAAAATCAATTTATCCACGGACGTTTTTTTTACCCCACTGTGGGGCGCCACCCAGTAGGGGGCGCCCCAAACTGGGGTGAAATTAAACGAGGAGGTTCAAAATAATTTGCAGAAGTCAATTCTTGATAGAGTTGAAAATTTGGGAAATTAAGTAAAAGGCACTAAGGAAAGTTTTTATGGTCCTAAATTTCTGATACTACAAAAAAATTTTATTTTGCCATTTTTTCGTAATTTTGATCTTGTGTTTCCGAAATTTAAGACCATACAAAACGTTCCTTAGTGCCTTTTATATAATTTCCTAAATTTTCAATTTGAAGAAAAAATTACCTTGAATTGATAATTGGGGGTTCTCATGCTAATTCAAACGTTACCAAACACATCTGCCCTGAAACAAAAAAAGAAAATTTCTTATAGTTTCTTCGATGGGTTCCCATGATAAAATCATAAATCTGAAATTCTGATGAAAAATTTGTATCTCTTTCAGCCCGAGGATTTTAAAAACTTGCCCGTGGAGGAAAAATCGATAGAAACTCCAGAGAAAGTGAAACTAAGTCCTGAAAAAGATGTACCATCAGTTGATGACATCAAGGTAAAAGTTCAGGAACCGCAGAGCCAAATTGGAGTAGAAAGTAGTTGTTTTTGCTTCAAAATGTGTCGTGATCTCGTCCATCCGTCGGTAGGTTCCCCAGGAAGTGTTTACCTATCGTCAAAAAGGTCAAGACATAATCTCTCAAATAGGAAGAAACCTTAATTATCAGCAGTCGGTACGCAGGGGATCTACTAACGCCCTTTTCAATGTTCAGTGATGATTTTCAATATTGACGTTAAAAAAACCTAATAATAAGTATAAAATAAGATCTTCAAATTCGAAAGGCTTAAGTTTATATAAATTGAAGATTTAAGGCAACCCGGTAAGGAGGGGTAAATTAAATTAAATATAAAATGTCTAAAGAGATCTTTTATTCCTTACGCTACTCAGTTAATAGAAAGTGAAGAAAACGAAATCCATTAAGGGCATGTGAAACTTACCCGATTCCTACCTTACCGACATTTCTTTTGGACCATACCAATTCTACGCGGAATGAGATATCGAGCTGAAAGTTTGGGAAAATAAAGAAAAGGGAACAAAGAACATTTATGTGCTAATACATTTTTACAATTGCAATGAAAAATAATCTTTGGAAAATTTTTTTTGTATCTGTCATAATTTATTAGTACAGAAATGTTCCTCAATTCATTTTCTTTATTTTCCCAAACTTTCAGATCGATATCTCATTTCGTGTTGAATTGGTGTGGTCCAAAAAAATATCGGTAAGGTAGACATCGGATAAAATAGGCTCTTAAGGGAATGTGACACTTATCGAATCCTACTTTACCGGCATTTTTTTGGATCATACCAATTCCACATGACACAAGATACCCAGCTGAATGTTTGGGAAAATAAAGAAAAGGAACGTTTATGTGCAAATACTTTTTTACAACATAAAAGTTTCAGAATTTTTTTGTAATTGTAAAAATTTAACAGTAAATAAACGTTTCGAAAAATGTCGATAAGGTAGGAATCTGATGTGTCACATGCCCTTAAAAGAATGAAACACAATTTCACCCCTTCTTACCATCAACGTACTAGAAAATTTGGAACTGACCCCATATTGGATCCTTTATGAATTCCTAATTCAAATGATGATTTGAGATAGGATGGGAAATATTTATGGTTATGAATTTCTCTACGGAAACCTATCAAATGCTCCTACATGAAATCCCAGATACAACATTTAAAAAAATGAAACATGTCCCTAGCGGATCGCGTGAACGGAACAGCTACGCATATATTTTCTTCTTTTTTCACATTTATTCACAATTTCACATATAACTCAACATATTTTTACACACTTATATTTATTTATTCATGTGTTAAAAATATTACAAATTAAAAGCCATCTAAGGCAACCAGGCGCACAATATTGCACATCGGGTTGCCGCACACAGCCTTCAATTCTGAATTTGTTAACACATGAATACATAAAAATACATAAATGTAAATGTGTTAAAAGTGTGTTCAGTTCTATGTGAAATTGTGTATAAATGTGAAATTGTGTATAAATGTGAAACTTTATGAAAATATGCCCTAGCGGACATACATGCCCTAGCGGTCCGCTAGGGCAAATTTTCATCCATTTTCACATTTATTCACAATTTCACATAGAACTCAACATCTTTTTACACATTTATATTTATTTATTCATGTGTTAAAAATATTACAAATTAAAAGCTGTCTGCGGCAACCAGACGCACAATATTGCACATCGGGTTGTCGCACACAGCCTTCAATTCTCAATTTGTTAACACATGAATACATGAAAATACATAAATGTAAATGTATGTTGAATTCTATTTGAAATTGTGTACAAACATGAAACTGGATGAAAATATGCCCTAGCGGACATATATGCCCTAGCGGTCCGCTAGGGCAAATTTTCATCCATTTTCACATTTATTCACAATTTCACATATAAACCAAACTCTTTTTACCTTTTTAAACATTTACATTTATGTAATTGCATTTATTCATTTGTTAAAAAATTCAGAATTAAAAGCTGCGTGCGGCAATCCGACATTACATTGCGTCTGGTTACCGCAGTTTTTAATTTGTAATTTTGTAACACATGAACCAATAAAAAAAATTATAAATATTTTAAGAGATGTTAAGTCCTATGTGAAATTGTGAATAAATGTGAAAAAGGATGAAAATACGCCCAAGCGTGCCCAGTAAACGGAACAATCACGCAATTGCATAACCGTTCCGTTAACGCGATCCGCTAGGGAATTATATCGTAATTTGAGACAATAATTTATCAAGTATCCCATATGGGTGCCCACATAGGTTACCATGTATTTTAATATGTTGGCTTTTCCAGTACGGGAGCCCCTAGGCTCAAATAATTAAAATATCCTGATCTAATATTAATTCAGTATAAAAAATGAGAACTGAAGAGAAGGCAGGAGGAAAAACTCAGAATGAAAAAAGTTGACCGTAACGACACAAGCTACCACTTGTCGTTTACGCTCTTTATTATTCGCTATTCGTACATCTCAGTGTTTCGTTCTACTGTGATATACCAATATTATTATCGCTTACTTCCCCTTGTTCGTTCGCGTCGAGTTTCGTAATAATAAGTCTTCCCTAGATGCGATGAATTGTCGAGTTATCGCCTTAATAAAACATTCCTTCGCTACTCGTTAACTTATTTTATTATTGTTATTATAATTCTCGTTATCGTTTATAGAAAAAATAAGTCTTTAAATAATCACATAAGAGTCGTCGAGCGATTCGGGAGTCTGGAGGGAAAGATAGAAAAGAGAGAAAGAGTGAGTCGACGTCTGAAGACCCTCGACGGTGGATAAAACCCAGCGAAAAATATACAATATAAGTGTGCAGAGTCCTTATAATTATCTACAGCAACCTTAGTACGTTAAAACGAATAATACGTTCAAAGCTGATTGAGCGTACGATTGTATAGATTGGTATAAGTTGTATCCAGCTTTTTTGAAAAGGAAAAGGATACGAGACTCCGAATCGATTCGATCGAGGCGCTCGCGGACGATCGCAAAGGAGCTCCACGTAAGAAAATCGACAAAGGCAATCCGTTCCTCCTACCTGCCGATTGAAGTCCATCCCATCTACGTAGAGTTCTAAGATTATCGAGAGTTTTAATCTTCCTATTATATTCTATGGTTCACATAATCTAAAAAATTTACTTTTCGTAAATTAGTTTTCAATTTATCATAATTTCTAGGAAGAAAAATCCCCTCTTTAGAACTCTATATCTCCGTTGCAGAAGATCGGCCACTCGCATACTCACAATCATTATCGTCATCTTCATTATCATTTCTGTACACAAATTTCTCCGTTCGGCCTTCCAATATCGCGCAGACCGTACATTAACACCTTAATGCCTTCGTTTTTCAGTATCACAATTGAATTACCGCCATTCGTCAACGATTGGCAACTCTTTTCGCTATAACGCGTCGGCAGCTAGAAAAATATAGAATTTGCTCGCCTGCCTACGAGAACTAAATCGTGAAAATGAGCGAGAGCAGGCATGTGTCTTAATCATCGTCCGCTGTCCAAATCAAATACGAAATAATCGCGAATTTCGATCCACTGACACTACTCATTGTCCACGCACGTTCGGGGAAACCCTCGCCAATTCTTTCCATCCCCATGAAGACATTTCTCCAAGACTAAGTATAATTTTTCTGCATAATTCATTAAATCCCTAACTAACTATATTTACATAATTCCAAACTAGGTCACAAAAGCAGTTTTCGAGAAGAAACCAAGCAAAGTTTCAGAGAAATGTTGTCATCGGGTTCGAGTTTCAGTGTAGGAGGTATCAGCAGATTGCAAAGAAACTTCCGAGTTGTTAGCGTGAAATCGTTCGAAGAACAACAGGACGGAACGGGGCGACAGACCCGTGGATGAGACAGGTGAAAAATAAACCGATCTTCGAGAACCGATGCTCAATAAAGACCACAGGAGGGTTCTTCTTTTTTCTTTTGTGAAACGCAAGCGGAAAGGCTACGATTATGAGAACTGTTGAACGATTCTAGTGGTGATTTCAATTGTTTTACATCCGTAGACCTAACAAACTTGACTTCCTCCTTTGGGTGCGTATAGAGCACGTCGGTCGCCCGAGTAAAGTCCGACAATGATTCAAGTTCGCGAAAACGTACGTCCACATCTTGTTTCCGTGATCATCGTCGCTTTGCTCGAAGACGAGTCGCGATGGGTAACGGCAGAACGGGTCGTCTCTGGGAAACGTCGTCACAATGGAGGTGGAATGGAGAACTCCTTTCGCACGTAGAATAGAATGTAAGGCTTGCACTTTGCGACGGCGTCGGCACTCGCTGGTCGCACGGAACTGTCATTGAAGTGGAACCACTGGCCGTCATGTACAGCAAAAGCCGTGTAGTGTCCCGTTCCAGCTCTACAAAAAATATATTATCAATTTTTTGGTTATTATAGGACAATTCCAGGTTTTTTCCAGGTATCTCAAGTTTTTCCAGGTATAATTTTTCATAGCATGGAGCCATTCAAATATTTCGCATACTTTCAAACAATCGACTCGGAATATGTATACAGTTTTACAAGTTTATTATAAATAATGTTTTTTTTTCAGTTTCTAGGAATTCAATTAATGTTACAAGATATTCTTAAATATTTTAGCACGATCAATTAATTAAATAATACTAAAAACATAATTAATCATTTCTTGAATTTGTCTCTTAAAGTCCATGAATTTGAACAATAATTCAAACAAATTTTTATTTTATCTACTTATATCTAAAATTTAAAGCTTAAAATTCCTAACTTTTCAAGTAAAAATTTGGATTTTCAACGAAATAGTTGAATTTTCAATTAAAAAAGAAAAATTTTCATCCAAATTGTTGAATTTTTAACTAGCAAAGATCAATTTTTAAACAAATAGCTGAATTTTGAACTAAAAAAGATAAGTTTTCAACCGAAAATGGAACAGTTAAATTTTCAGTCAAACAAATTAATTTTCCAAAAAAAAAACAGATTTATTTCAAAAACAAATTTAATTTAGCTTTCAACCAAGTAGTTTTATTTTCAAGTAAAAACATAAATTTTCAACTAAAATTATGAATATTTAGCTGGAATACTTGAATTTTCAACCAAGAAGATGAATTTTCTACCACCAAGACGATTTTTCAACAAAATAAATGAATTTTCAACTGAAATGATCAATATTTAACCGGGATAGTTAATTTTTCGACCAAAATGATGACTTTCCAACCAAGAAGATTAATTTTTACTAAAGAAGGCGAATTTTCAAGAAAATACATGAATTTTCAATTAAAAAGATAAATTTTAAACCAAGAATTGAATATTTAAATTTCCAGTTAAAAATTAACGTTTAACCAAAGAAATGAACTTTCAACTGAAAGGATGTTATTTTCAACTGGAATAGTTGCATTTCACGGTAGAAAAAAAAAACTAATTTGCAACAACAAAAAAATTAATTAAAAAAAAAATGTTACATTTTCAAACAAAGTGATAAATTTTCAACTGGAATAGTTGAATTTGAAACTAAAAACATGAATTTTCAACTAAAATTATGAGTCTTTAACTAGAATCATTAAATTTCAAACAAAAAGATTAATTGTCAATTCAGAAGATTAATTTCTACCAGAAAAGTCAACATTTTCAACTAGAAAAGATAATTTTCCAACCAAATATTGAATAGTTACATTTTCAGTAAACAAATAATTTAAAAAAAAAAAAAAAAAAAAAATTTCAACAAAATAGTTAAAGTTGCAACAAGAATAGTTAAATTTGCAGTAAAACAAAAATAATTTTCAGCCAAAGGAAGAAACGAATTTTTAACAAAATAGCTCGTTTTTCAACAAAGGAGATGAACTTTCATTTAAAATGAATCTTTAACAACAACAAATTAATTTTTAACAAAAGAGTAACTCTCAACTAAGTAATTCAATCTTCATTCAGAAAAGATGAATTCGGAACGAAAAATGTAGTAGTTGATATTTCAACCAGAAAAGAACGAATTTTCAACAAAATGCATGAATTTTCGACTAAAACCGATCAATTTTCAACCAAAAACAGAATAGTTAAATTTTCAGTTTAAAAAAATGATTTCAAACAATAAAAACGATTTTTCAATAAAATAGTTCGATATAGTAATATAAAGCTACTTTTACAAATAAAGAATCATTGTTGTTCAATTTAATATTGCAATTAAAAAAAAATTAAGCATCCTCTCGAAAAAAATCCCTGACATTTCCAGGTTTTTCCAGGTATATAAAAATTCCCTGACAATTCCAGGTTTTTCAGGTTTTTCAGGTAGGGTAGACACCCTGATTTGTGTTTAGCAAATGCTCTCGAGAATATGCTCAGCATTTAAGCTCGAACAGAGCATTTATTAAAGAGAATTTAAAGCATTTATTACCAAATATATATCATAATTAATACATATATTATTACAAAAGCATTCTAGAGTGAAATAAACATATACTTTTTTTAAATTACAGAGTTGCTACAGGTCAGGTAATTCCAGAAAGTCAGAGAATGTCAGGGAAAACCTGACAGAGCTAGGGAATTTTCGATAAATTAAAGTTGAAATTAATTTTATTATTATGGCTGAAAATCGCAAATACTTGGTTGAAAATTAATCTGTTTTGGTTTAGGATTTAAACGATTTTGTTGAAAATTCATCTTTTTTGATTGAATTCAACTATTTTTGGTATAAAATTAAAATCTGTTTTGTGGTTGAAATATAATATATCACGTTTTTCGTTAAGAATTCATCTTTTTTGGTAAAATATTCAACTACTTAGTTGGTAGTGGAATTACTTCGTTAAAAATTCATTTATTTGGTTGATGTTTCATCATTTTAGTTGAAAACCCCTTCTTTTGTTCAAAATTTAATTATTTTGTTGAAAATTATGTTTTCTAGATGAGAATTAATTGTTTTAACTGAAAATTGTTTGGTTCAAAATTTATCTTCTTAAGTTGAAAATTTAAATATCTGGTTTACAATTCCTTTTGTGGGAGAATATTTAATCTTCTTGGTGATTAATTCATCCTTTCGGTTGGAAATTCCTTTAAAAATTCAAATATTTGGTTGAAAATTCATGTAATTTGTTAAAAATTCATCTTATTGGTTGAAAATTTGATCTTTTTGGTTGAAAATGAGATTTTTCTTACTTAGAATTAATTTTCTTAACTGGAAATATAACTTCCATTTTTTGTCGAAAATTTATATTTTTTGATAGAAATTTAATCTTCTTGGTTGAAAATTATACTATTTAGTTGAAAATTTAATTTAATTTGATTGAAAATTATTTTTTTTTTTACTGAAAATTTAACTATTTTCTTGAAAATTCGTCTTTTTTTGGTAAAAGAGTACTCTCTAGTTGAAATTTCATCTTTTTGGTTAAAAATTAATTTCTTTGGTTGAGAATTCATTTGCTGAAAATTCGTTTGTTTTTTGTCTGGAAATTTATTTTACTAACATAAGTGAAAATTATCCTACTTTATTTTTGGTAGAAAATTTATCTTTTTAGTTTGAAATTCATGTATTTGGTTAAAAATTAAATTTTGTTTAGTTAAAGATTCATCATTTTATTTGAAAATTTACTTTAACTATTCCATTTTTGGTGGAAAATTTATCTTTTTAGTAAGAAATTATACTACTCTATTTTTTATTAAAAATTCATTTCTTTCATTGAAAAAACAATGTTTAGTTGAAAGTTCTTTTTTTTTTGTTGATAAAAAATTCATCTTTTGTATTGAAAAATCCACTATTTGGACAAAATTTCATATTTTTGGTTGAAAATTCATCATTGTGATTAAAAAATAATTTCTTTAGTTGAAAATTCGTTTCTTTGTAGTTGAAAATTAATTTTTGAAGCTGACGATGTAACTTCCATTTTTGCTTGAAAATTTACATTTTTAGATGAAAATTAATTAATTTTGCTGATAACTCGTTTTTTTAAATTTACTTTTCTAACTTCAAATTGAAATATTATATTTTTTGTTTGTAAATTTATCTTTTTCAGTTCAAAATTGAATTATTTTGTCGAGAATTCATTTTTTTGGTTGGAAATTGATTGTCTTAACTGAAAATTTAATTCTTCTTTTTTTGGTTGAAAACTAATTTTTTTGTTATGAAAAAAAATATTGTTTAGAATTGAAAATTACTACCAAAAATATTTTTAATTTATGTGAAGTGGAATTATCTAACTTTTCTAGCAAATGAACAATATAAGGTAAAAGTACCTGTCATGAAACATGACCCATTTATGAAACAGTTTGATAAATAATCAAATTTATAAATCATTTAAAAGTATGTTCTTGAATAAAAGAAACTTATATTAATAAGTATGAAAGTAATTATTTTCATGTATAAAAATATAAGTATCGTTCTAAAAGGTTTAACAATAAAAAAATGTCACGTGATCAATTACATGTTTTATAACTGGCGGCTTTATAATTTAAAACATGTAAATATTGTGTTGAAATTTTGGGAAATGGTTCAAAATATAGAAGGGCACGCCTGTCTGGCCTATTTGAGTTTTCATTTTGTTGAAATGATGCAATTCTATTAATTATTCATTGGAAATGTAACTGTGAACAGGGCTTTAAAGCCCTGGCTAAAATACAATTAATAAAGTTATAGTATTTAAACAAAATAAAAACTAAAATAAACTATATATTATAATGAACTAGATACTAAAATGAACTTTTATTTCAATCCTAAATTCAGATAAATAAACTGAAACTTCGTTGATATCAGCCCTATGCATTGACGTTAGTTCACGTAGCTTCTTAGCGTAAGCTGAGTTGTAGGTGGCGCTGGGTGGCATGTAAACCTGAATTTGTCAACAAATACATGTCAGATGTATAGGCAGGCTCCTTTTTTTACCATTTTTATCTAATAGCAAGTTTTTTGACAAATGATTTTAATTCGAAATTATGGGGGAAATTAAGAACGAAAAAGACCCTCCAAAAGAAAAGAAAATAAAAAACACGGAAATAGTTGAAAAGAAAAGAAAAGACGGAAACCGGTGTATAGCTCCAGGATGTACTTCGGGTTATGATTCTAATCCTACGAAAGTTAGTGTTTTTCCTGTGCCAAAAGGTGAAGAAAATGTAAAACTATGGCAGAAAGCAATAAGACGCGACGATTTAATTTTGAACCCGGGGCATAAAGTGTGTGAGTTACATTTTGCTCCGAAAGATATTTTGTTGGAAAGAGAAATAAAAGCGGCTGATGGAAGAACTGTTCTCGGAGTAGTAAGTTTATTGTATTTATTTATAATTTAAAAACTTATACAGTTTATTTTCTTTAGTTTTTTTCACATAAACTTATTTTGAAGTAAACTATATATTGAATTTCTAATTTTATTTTTAAATTAGATTTAGAGGTTAAGTATGTATTTTATACGCGGTGTTTATTTTTACTTATATATTTTGTTAATTTAAATTGAACAAATATATAAACAAAAATAGACACTACATATTAAGCATCTAAATGCAATTTAATAACAAAATTAGAAATACAATATTTAGTTTCCCTAAAAATAATTTTAAATTAAAAAAAAAACTAAATATTGTATTTCGAATTTTATTATTAGATTGGATTTAGAGGCTGAATACGTAGTGTCAATTCAAATTGAAAAAATATATAAATAAAAAAAGACGTATTCGGCCTCTACATCTAATTTAATAATACAACTAAAGATAGAATATTTAGTTAACTTAACATAATTTTAAATTAAAGAAAAACAACTAAATATTGTATTTCGAACTTTATTATTAGGTTATTAAATTAGATTTAGAGGCTGAGTACGTAGTGTCAATTTAATTGAAAAATTGTATAAATTAAAATAGACACTACGTATTCAGCCTCTAAACCAAATTTAATAATAAAATTATAAATGCAATATTTAGTTTATTTTAAGATAATTTTTAATTAAAAAAAAACTAAATATTGTATTTCTAAATTTATTATTGAATTAGATTTAGAGGCTGAATACGTTGTGTCAATTTAAATTTTAAAATTGTATAAATTAAAATAGGCACTACGTATTCAGCCTCTAAATCAATTTTAATAATAAAATTAGAAATACAATATTTAGTTAACTTTAAGATAATTTTAAATTAAAGAAAAACAACTAAATATTGTATTTCAAATTTTATTATTAGCTTATTAAATTAGATTGAGAGGCTCAATACGTTATATCAATTTGAATTGAAAAAATGTATAAATTAAAATGGACACTACGTGTTCAGCCTCTAAATCCAATCTAATAATAAAATTCGAAATACAATATTTAGTTTTTTTGTTTAAATTTAAAATTATTTTTACGGAAACTAAATATTGTATTTCTAATTTTCTTATTAAATTGCATTTAGATGCTTAATATGTAGTGTCTATTTTTATTTATATATTTGTTCAATTTAAATTGACAAAATATATAAGTAAAAATAAACACCGCGTATAAAATACATACTTAAGCTCTAAATCTAATTTAAAAATAAAATTAGAAATTCAATATATAGTTTACTTCAAAATAAGTTTATGTGAAAAAAACTAAAGAAAATAAATTGTATAAGTTTTTAAATTATAAATAAATACAATAAAGTTACTACTCCCAGAACAGTTCTTCCATCAGCCGCTTTTATTTCTCTTTCCAACAAAATATCTTTCGGAGCAAAATGTAACTCACACACTTTATGCCCCGGTTTTAAAATTAAAGCGTCGCGTCTTATTGCTTTCTGCCATATTTTTACATTTTCTTCACCTTTTGGCACAGGAAAAACACTAACTTTCGTAGGATTAGAATCATAACCCGAAGTACATCCTGGAGCTATACACCGGTTTCCGTCTTTTCTTTTCAACTATTCCCGTGTTTTTGATTTTCTTTTCTTTTGGAGGGTCTTTTTCGTTCTTAATTTTCCCCATAATTTCGAATTAAAATCATTTGTCAAAAAACTTGCTATTAGATAAAAATGGTAAAATACGGAGCCTGTCTATACATCTGACATGTATTTGTTGACAAATTCAGGTTTACATGCCACCCAGCGCCACCTACAACTCAGCTTACGCTAAGAAGCAGTGGGAACTAACCGAAATACACGGGCGATGCATAGGGTTGGTTGATATTGAAAGCCCTAACCTATAAAATATAGTTTTCATAAGAGTGAATCAAGTTTTATTTTTAATATTAAAGTTGTTGTTACAGAGGGTGAATTTATAGTAAGGAAAATGTAAAAAAAGAAAAAATCATCAAGGGTGAAGTCAAAAATTTTAAAAATTAGTAAAAGTGATTTCTTTTTTTCAACTGAACTAACTCTACATGACTTGGCCATACTCCTTTTTTATGTTATTTTATCAATGAGCCACAATTATATTTTTTATAAACAATTTTATTTAAAAATCCTCGAATTTGGAAATTTCGAAGGGGTCACCGCCGTTCATTCGAACAGTTTAAATATTACTCGCAATGTTGACTTTAACAGCAGTGTTTCTGTTCTTAAAATTGATTCCATTGAAAAATGAAATCTGCTGGTTAATAAATAATTGACGAAAATCTGTATTTGTTTCTAAAATTGATTAAAATAAATAAAAAATCGTGTCGCCTGACACGTCTCCTAATAAATAAGGTCCTTTCTAAGTCATTGCTTGGCAGTCAATTTAGTACAAAATGACATCCGTTTTTTGACAAGTGGTAAGGTTGTGAATTTATTTATAAAAATGTTTATATAATAAACAATTATTGGGCGTTGACAAAGTACCATAAGGGAAGGATTTTGCCGAGTAATTAAAAATTCATTTCGTTGAATAAATAATATCTCTCGGTTGAAAATTGATGAAAATCTGTATTTGTTTATATAAATTACTTAAATAAATAAGAAACGACGCTTGTTAAAGTCTCCTAATAAATAAGGTCCTTTGTAAGTCATTGACAGTCGATTTAGTAAAACGACATCCATTCGTTGAAAAATATGTAAGTTGTGAATTTATTTACAGAATCATCTATAAAGTGAAGTTCTCATAACAGGAGTGAATTTGATTTGATTTTTACTATTAAAATTTTTGTTACAGGGCATTTTAATAGGGAAGGTGTACAGAAGAATAAACCATCAAGGGTGAAGTCAAGAATTCAGAAAATTGATCGAAGTTATGTTTATTTATATCATATTTACCAATTTTTTTTATCTTTGACTTCACCCTAGCTGGTTTTTTCTTTTTTAAATCATGCATATGAAATTTCATTCCCTGTAATAAAAATGTTAATAGTAAAGAAGAAATGTAAGTCACACCGCTTACGAAAACTACACTTTATCGGTTAGGTCTTTCAATTTTAGCGAAAACTTTTATTCAATTTGTTTATCTGTATGTACGGTTTAAATAAAAGTTCATTGTAGTGTCTAGTTTAATAGAATATCAATAATAACATAAAATAAACGATATCAATTTAATGGTCATTTCATATACCGAGTTTCTAAATCAATACGCCGGTTGGGTAGCTACGACAGCGCCATCAATTTGGAACTATTGGGAAGAAATTTGAATTTCAATTCAATATTAACGACAAATCTTATAGTGAACTATTTATTAATTTTAAACCGCAGATTAAGATTTTTGATTAAAATGAATTGATATTCACTGCTTTTTTCATGAACATTACCCAAATAACTCCGAGATACCCAATATTTCGCGTGTCAGATGGCGCTGTTGTCAAAGTCACAGAAGTATCCTACAGGCGTATTGTACAAATGTGTGTTAAATGTATATTAAAATTGCAAACATTTTTAACAGTATAAGTATGAGGGTATACCAAAAACAGTGATGTTTCGAATTTTGTATCTTACCAGCAGGATAATTGCTCTTGAAGTCAATAAAACCCTTTGTTTCAAATTTATTTTTCAACATTTTGGGCACCTTGTTTTAATTTGTGCCTACAAACTTTCTGATTCGAAGAAATTAGGAATCTGAATCTACTGTAAAATTTTATTACCGCCATTGCCTCAATTCAGACAATGGGTGAAATTTTTTTGAGATCTTACCCTGAACCGTGATGAACAATGACGGCAGCTAAGTCATAAAGATAACTATTCTGAGCAGTGAGCTTCGCCCCCGTCACGCCACGCACGGTGAACGCCGACATATCGAGTGACTCCATTGGGAAGTCAACCTGCGTGTCCACCTTTGAGCGATACGAATTGCACCACCTAAATCTTTTAATGTGAAGGCACAACACCTGAAAACATCCGAGATTGTTAGTTTTATTACAGTCTTGTAGAGGTGTGCAAAGGTTTACTGGTTATATGCACTTGCTCAATTTTTAGAAACAATTTTCTTTTTAATTTTTAGAAGGTGACATAGTGTTAATGCTTCAGTTTAGGTTCAACGTTATTTTCATCAACAGTTGCTGCCAGTTGTGCACATAACCAATAGAGTTAACACTCACATTAGGTAGCCTATGAATCCAGAACCTCTTGGTAGACCGCTGCTTTCCCATACAGTTGTCACAGAAATAAAGCTCACTATCTGCGAGTTCTTCTACTTTGAAAAATCTCGTCAGACTGTAAGTCAGACTGCAAACTTCTTCCTGATCCTTCGTTCGTCTTTGTAATCTGTCAGGAATGTCCAGAGAGAGATCCTGGAAGGCCTCGTGCGTTTTCGAGTCGGTACGGCAGTTCATACAATGAACCTGGAAAGGGATACACAATTATTCATCTAACCATTTAATAGTGATTCCCTAGAATGTTGTTTCTTAAGATACCTACCACACTGAGCAATGTGCCACCGAAAACTGCCGTCACTATACTCTGCTTTCCACGTAGGCCGAGCGGTTCGTGCCCAAGTCTCGGAAGCAACTGTAAAAGCTCTGTGTGCAACCTATCAAGCATATAGGTCAGGAATTCATGAGCATCCTGTTGTTGGTAGCCCCTAAAACGTGGCACCACTTTCCAAATGACAAGGAACAGGCACTCGGGCGAAATCGCCTGGCCATTCGAACCTCCCAGGCTCAAACCCAGAAGGACCTTCCGCAATTCTTCAGCTAGAAGAGCGTCGCTCAACTCCTTTGCTCTACCTGGAGCAACAATTCTCCCTCTATGTGTGGGTGGCTCATCAAAGGCAATGCCTTCCAAGCTCGGCATCTGCGTTAAATACTCGCAAAAGTGGCTAATGTTATTAAACGACTGCAACACGACATTCATGAAGCAGGTGTTACCCAAATTCCTCAGGCCTACGACCTTCTTCTCTTTGGTATTTTTCGAATTTCGTCGCTTCGACGCAGGCCTGTTGTCCCCGCTTGTGCCATCCAATGAGTGCAGTCTTTTCCGGGTCCTGGGCCTACAATCCAATCAAAAGGCAGTTATGATAAGTGTCTGATATATCAGCACAACACGGAAATTTCTTTAAAAGTTGTGCGACAGCTCATTAAATTCACAATTTAAGAGAAGAATTTAACTGTGGATGGGGAGTCACTTCAGCCGATAGAGACCAACAAGCGTTTTTGAGAAAAGATGCTGAGTTTTAAAAAACACTCAGGCAGCCGGTTTTCTCAATTAAGACAGAAAAGAAGAAGTACCCAAGTCTTATATTTCGACGTGTCCTAAAAAGTCTCACGTAACGCGCGCTAGTCGTTTTACAATCAGGGTTGTTACAGAAGTCTGATTTCAAAATTCATGGACATTTCCAGGTTTTCCAAGTCAAGTTTTGAAAAATTTCCAGGACTTTTTCCAAAATTTAAACTCAAATCAATTTCAAAACACTGTACTGTTTGCAATATGATTCACCTAATATAATTTACCTAATAGCTTGAAAGGTAATAAAATTCTGCGTCTAATAAACTCAAGTTGAATACAAAATGTCAATTTTATAAAAATATATTACAAAAAAACGCCAAATTTCAATGTTATCGAAAAACTGGAATAACTCTTGAAATAATTAACATTCTTTAAACAGGCCTCACAGTACCTATGGGATAAAATATAGGGACAAAGGGTACTTTCTGTCACGATCATAGGGTACTTTTTTCACCCTCGAAGGGTAACAAATTCAGGATAAATTCGCAAGACTACAAAACAATTTAATTACAATTTTTAAAAAATTCAAATGAATTGGAAAAAAAATAAAAAATAAAAAAAATTCCATTGATTTCCGTAAAATTAGAATGACTTTAGAGGAATCTAAGGGAAAAGAGAAGACTTTGATGAAATTCATAAAAATTCAAGGTGAATTCAAAAAATTTTGATGAAATGCCTAAGAATTCAAGGGGAGGTTAAAAGACTTCAGGGTCAATCAAATAAAAACTTTTGAAAATTAAAAAAAAAACAATTCAAATAAGTGGAACTGAGTAAATTTAAAGAATTCAAGTAAACTAAAAAAAATTCAATAGAATTCCTAAGAACTTAAACGAATTCAGGTCAAATTCCACAAAATAATTTAAAATCTCTTCAAATCTTTCAAACCCTACTAATTTATAACCAAAATACAATTTAAATGAATTAGAAATAATTTAAAAATCGAAAAAATTTCATTGATTTCAGTGAAATTTGAGTGAATTTAGATGAATTTAAGGGAAATGAGATTAATTCGATGAAATTCACAAAAAATCAAGCTGAAATAAAAAAGCAATTAAAAGAATTGAAAAAAATCGAAAACATGAAAAAATTAATTGAATTGAGCAAGTTTTAAATGAGTTTAGAAAAATTAAAGAAAATTCAAAATAATTTCATGAAATGTCTAAGAATTTAAGGTCAGTTTTAAAGACTTCAAGATGAATTGAACAAAGACTTTTTTTAATTCCATTGAATTGAGTAAAATTGAGTGAATTTAGAAGAATTCAAAAGAATTCAGGGCGAATTCTAAATGAATTGCAAAAAATATTTGAAATTCTCTTCAAATCTTTGAAACCCTACTAATTTCTAACCAAAAAAGTGATTAATGACTACAAAACATTTCAAAAAAATGCAAATGAACTGGAAATAATTTTTAAAATCCTTTAAAATTATTAAACCCCTTTGAAAATTCCTTAAAATGGTTGAAATCTCTTGAAAATGCCTTGGAATATTTTAAATTACTCTAAAATATTTCAAAGACTTTGAAAAACCCTTCAAACTATTGAAATAAATAAACAGTTTCTGGGAACCTTTTAAAATGTCCTAAAATTTTTTAAATCCTTTAAAATTTTCTGAAATTCCTTGAAATTGTTTACAAGTTCTAGAAAATGTCAAAGAATTTTTTTAAAACACCTTAAAATATTTCAAATACTTTGATCATTTTATCAATTTAATTAACAAAATTCAATTGAATTCCAAAGAATTTAAAAGAATTCAGGATAAATTAATAAGAATTCAGGGTAAATTCCAAAACTCTTTAAGTCTTTGAAGCTTTGAATTTATTAAAATATAATGAGAGCATTAAAAAACCCTTACAATCATTGAAATACTCGAAAACCTTATAAAATCCCGTGAAATCGCTTAAAATATCATAAAACCTTATAGGTCCTGTAAAATCATTCCATATCTTCAAATTATTGAAATCAATTAACAAATTTCTCGGAATCTTTTAATATTTCCTCAAATATTTCAAATCCCGTGAAATTCTAAGATGATATTTCTTGGAAAATGTATTTAAAACACATTGAGAGCTCTAAAATCCCTTAAAATCATTAAAATCCTCGGTAAATCATATAAGATCCTGTTCAATCTTTTAAAATATCATAAAACCTTATAGGCCCTGTAAAATCGTTCCATAGCTTCCGAAATTCTAGAAAATTCTTTACCCTAAAATATTTTAAATACTTTGAAATCCCTTCAAATTAAATTAATTAATAATTCCTTGGAATCTTTAAAAATTCCCTAAAATATTTCAAATTAAAAGCTCTTGAAATAATAGAAGTTTTAAAAATACCGTAAAATCTTAAAAATCCCTTCAAATTATTGAAATCCATTACAAATTTCTGGGAATCTTTAAAAATACCCTAAAATATTTCAAAATAATTCAAGACACTTCAGAAATAGGTATAGACCTGAACTGAATAGCGATTAACCCATGAGTTAATTTACTGAAAGAAAAGTGACTAATGTGATCTTTTCATTTTTAAAAAGTGACCAAAAAGTGATTTGAGAAAAAAGTGACTAATAGTGACTGTGTGGCAGCCCTCATTATTTGTTACAGTTACTTCTTACAGAAATTCCCTGATTTTTGCTATTTTTTCAAAATATTTGACTCTTGGAAGCGTTGATCTTTTTATGAATTTTTTTAAAGTACCATTATGGGCTGCAAATAGGGTACCGTAGGGACCAAATCATGAAAAAAAAGGTACTTTAGGGACCTTCACTGAATATAGGGCACAATAGGGGATATAGGGAAAATGGGCTCATTTTGAAGGTAAGTAGGGGAAACCGCCCTACAGTAGATAGAAAAAAATTCAACAGCATATAACTGCATCAGTTTTCAAAAATCAAGAAAGATTATCGTTGTTAAATAAAGCTTATATATTGAATTGAGTATTCTTATAGAAAAAAATATCACGAAATTAATAAATTGGCTGTATTAAACATTTTTATTAGACCTGGCCAAGGCTGCTATTTTGACACCTTTGTCCATCAATAGATAATCGTTTCTGGTATTGATTCTGGGCAAGACAGAATACTCAATTCTGGATAATTATGATTTATCATTAGTATACTTACAATTAAAATCAATTTATTGAGTAAATAATAGTTGAAACTATGATTATTTTACAAAAATCGCAAAAGTTTAAATTATTGACATTTTTTTATCTTTGACATACCGTGAGATTGGTACGATTGGTACGAGATGTTTAATCTTTATAAAATTTAACCTGACTTGCGATGACAGAAAAGTGCAGCATTTTTACACACCTTAATCCTAAAAATGATATCTTTTCCGAAAGGCTCCTTAAAACACAACTAAAATTTATGAGCTTTTTAATAACCAATAATTTACACTATTTTCTTAGTTTATTATTTACAATAATTTGAATTTAAAAACTTCACGAATCAAAATAAACAAATAAACACAACCTTTAACTTAAAACCGAGTTTAAAACAACTGCGAGACAGTCGCAGAGCTGCCAATTTTGAGAGAGACATTTTTTGTAACTTTCCGATTATCTACTGTTGGCAAATGTATTATCTAATAAAAAGTCCTCAAATATTTATAAATAATAAAGAAAGAACACTTTGTATTAATAAATATTGTGCATTAAACTTCAAGCTTCGATTCTAATGTATAAACATGTCATAAAAATGTTTCATTAAGTTAACAAGTATGAATAGAGGTGAAATTTTGTTTTTCAGGTTAAAAAGTAATTTTATGCCCTCACGCAATAATTAATTATAAAATTTCAATGAAACTTCGTTAGAAAATATAGTATACTTGCTGAAACGTTATACTAACAAAAGTAATTAACAATTTTTGTCAGTTTTCCAGTTAATTAAGATTATCTACTGTAAATCATTATCTACTGTAGGGTGGTTTCCCCTATACACAGTATTTTACTAGCAAGGAGAGGTCGCGAGATGTGCGTCGCTGATTCGACTGGGGCTTTACAGGGTAAAGTACATCAAAATCCATTAGATGCACCATTTTTCTTTCGATCCAATGTGCCTTAGTTTTTGAGATAACCTCGATCATTCGGCAACTAAGGCCCATTGGGTCGAAAGAAAAAATACACACCTGATGGATTAGCACGTACTTTCACTCTGTAAAGCACCAGTCTAATCAGCGACGCACATCTCGCTACCTCTTCTTGTAAGTTATTAAGATGTTTAATTTCAACGCTGGCCCAATCAGAATGCCTCATCTTCCCATTGGCAATAAAAATGTCCAGGTTCTGTAGCAACCCTGGAGATACTAGATTCTTTTTAGAACACGTCGATTTGTGCTAACTTGCCTGAGGTTCCGAACGACGACTTCCGCCTTCCAGAGGGCGTCCGCAGCCGAGGAATCTCCATTCTCAGGGCCAGATGGGGATGGGGTTGAGGTACTCCAGCTCTCGTCGTTCTCCTTGAGCTCGCTCTTCCGGAAGGCATTCCGTCGAACAGCCTCGATGACGCCGTTGTTGGTGTCGTTCACCACGTACTCGTCACAGATGTAACTGGAAGAAAGGATCTTCTACTCGATCTGCACGACGACCTCATTTCATTTTCGCCCCAGCCTAGAAGCACTCGGGGTTACACTCACCAGAATACAGCCAGGTTTTCACAGTCTATGCACACAGCGTGCTGAGTATTTTTTTCTTGATGCTGCAGCGCGTGCCCCGCCTCGTAACGCCCGCAGTGGATCGCCCCGCAGTGCAGACACAGCCACGTACTCTTCTCCGTTCCGCATACTGTCGTCCGGTACCCAAAATAGACAAAAATCAATTCTGGATTAAAATCGCCTAGGTGCACTGGAAAACTAAAGAGAAAGGTTAAGCGATTTTTACCCTTAAATCAGGGTGTCTATCTGTGCAAAAATTTAGATGCCTCAATTTTTATACAGAATATAATGGAAATCTCAGCAGAAAAAAATTCTGAAAATATGGAGAGAAAGTACATATTGCAGATGAAGGTTTTCCCGATAATGGTACAGAGTTTTGAGAATATATGAATTTCTTTGATCCTTTCTGTGCAAATGGTAAAATTTAGAGTAAAAAATAATCTATTGTTATTAGGTTATTAACAAAAGAGTAGTGAGGTGTCACCCCCGAAACTAAAGAACGTACGGAGATAATTCTTGAAGCAAATTGCAAATTTCTGGCTTTTGAAAATGGTGCATGTAGTGTCAATGAGCAGAAAGTTGCGCTTAAATGTTAGAAAAATTATTTTCTTCTTCGGAAAATACAAAGGCTTTTCGTTTCTCGAAGAAACCGCATTTAAGTAGGAGACCTTGCCTGCGCCGCAGCTACTTCTACAACTACGACTTTCTCTCACACTCACTCCTGATGTGAGTGCCGCTCCTTCGATAATCAGAAAGCCCTTTGTATTTTTCGAATAAGAAAATAATTTTTTTAACATTTAAGCGCAACTTTTGTTCACTGACACTACATACACCATTCTCACCAGCCAAAAATATGCAATTTGTTTTAAGAATTATCTCCGTACGTTCTTTAGTTTTGAAGATAACACCTCACTACTCTTTTGTTGTAACTTAATAAAAAATGATTATTTCGATTCTAAAGTTTACCATTGTGCACAGAAAGAATCAGAGAAATTCACATATTTTATGCAGATTTTGTATCATGTATTCTCAGGGAGTAACAGCCAATCAAAGTTGGGTATTCTAAATTGATCGTATAAGATAATGGTATTTTTTAACTCCTCATCTGGTCAGGAAATAATTGTTTATGGGCTGAAAATTTCAAAACTCTGTAGCAATATAGAGAAAGCCTTCATCTATAACAGGTACTTTGTCCCATACTTTTAAAAATTTTTTTCGTCTTAAATTTTCACTATAATCTGTACAAAAATTGAAGTACATACATTTTTGGATAAATAGTGGCGTTTCTTTAAAAAAATCCAGGTTTTCCAGGATGAAAAAATAATTTTTCCAGGTACCATTTCTTTTACAGTGAAAAAAAAGGTTTTCACCAAACACAGCAGAAATTGTAGATCTAGAACGAATTTTATCATACACCCACAAAATCTGATTTTATGGTCAAAAACTGTTTTTTGGTGATTGCTCAATTTATTACGATGAAAAATCAAGAAGCTACAATCGAAAATATTTCGAAGTTTATCACATTTTTTTAAATCCAATCAATCATGCTCTTGATATACTCAAAGTGAGTTCAATTTCGTGTGTAATGAGCCTTTTTTATTATAATTGGTTGAAACTTGACTGAGTTATCGAATTTAAGCTATTTAGCAGCTGAATTCCCACGTACAGTGAAAGCTGATATGAAATTTTCGCTCGTTCTTCGCTGTAGCAGTACTCAGTTCTAAACAGTTTAAAATAAAAAATTAATTAATTTAAATAAAAAAATGGACTTTTCGACAAAAGGCAGTCGAATTTTCGACCAAAAAAGACGACTTTCTAACAAAATAGTTTGATTTTCAATAAAATAATTGAATTTTTCACCAAAAAAGACGATTTTCTAACCAAATAGTTTGATTTTCAACAAAATAATTGAATTTTTCACCAAATTGTTGAACTTTGAACCTACACGAATGAATTTTCAACCAAATGATCGAATTTTCAAACAAAAAAATTAAAATTCAACTAAATATAGTTCAATTTTCAGCCAAATAGTTTAATTTTCGTGCTGAAAAGTAGAATGATTTTAAAAACAGTTGACATTTAAACCCGAAAGGATGAATTTTGAACAAAAGTTATTTCTCAATCAAAAAAGATGAATTTTCAATCAATAGTTGAATTTTCCACAAAACAATTGAATTTTTTAACCAAATTGTTGAATTTTCAACCAAACGATCAAATTTTTAAACAAAAAAGATTAAACTTTAACTAAAGAATTTAATTTTTTAGAAGAAGGTTTAATTTTTAACGAAAAAAGATGAATTTTCAGTCAAAAAGGATGACCTTTTCAAGAAATTCTTGAATTTTCAGCAAACTCGTTGAATTTTTAACTAGTTACTGGCATTTTTAACAAGAAAAGTTGAATTTTCATCAAAAAGGCGAACTTTTAACGAAAAATATAATAGTTGATATTTCAAAAACAAAAAAATTGAATCTCAACAAAATAGTTAAATTTGTTAATTTTCTTTTTATAAAAAAGACGAGTTTTCAACCAAAATAAAACAAATTTTCAACTAAAAGGATGAACGTTCAACAAAAACATGATTTTTTAACAAAGTGGCTCAACCTTCAACAAAGTAATTACATTTTCTGCCAAAAAGATGAATTTTGAACAAAATTGTTAAATTTGCAACCAAATAATAAAATTCTTAACTAAAAATATAATCGTCAAGAGGTAGCAACTGAAAAAAAAAGAAATAGAAATAAAAGGTAAATAAATTTTTTACGAGAATATTATATCTTTTATAAACTGAATAAAACAATTTCAAATAAAAATTAAAACATTTTAAAATTATTATTCTTGAAAGTTATTTAAAAGTGCTTCTCATAAAAAATTCCCTGACTTTTGCAAGATTTTTTTCAAAATCCCTGACTGTCCCTGAGCAATAAAAATCCCTGAGTTTCATGCACCTGAAGTTCCGAACGTTCAAATGAACGAAATATTTTTACCTATTTCTATTATACTCATAAATATTGCTGCAACTGCAATTTAAAATATGCATTATAAATCTGTTTCAATAATAAATTATTTCCAATATAAGTGAACAAACATTTGAGCACTTTTTCTGGTTTATAAAATCAGTGAAAAATTTCGTTCATTTGAACGTTCAGAACTTCAAGCACATCTGATTTTCAAGGTTTCCCTGACCTACAGCCACCCTGTACAAATAGTGCTGGACAACTCAGTTCGATTTCAACCAATTCTGATCAATAAAAGCTCATTACACGAGGAATTGAACTTTATTTCAATATATTAGCAAAAAATTATTAGAATTCCAAAAAATCGGGAATGAATGAGAAACTTTGAAATATTTTTTATTGTAGCTTCGTGATTTGTCACCGTGATAAAATGAACAATCTATTGTTGAAAAGGTGTCTTTTTTACTTTTGAACAGAGCAAAGAATTAGAAATGAAATATTACTGAGTTATAAATTATTATGTACATGAACCTACCAAAAAACAGTTCAGCTGTATTTTTTCGTTCAGCAGAGAACAAGTTTAAAAAACTATTTTTTATTTAAGGGAATAAAAATTCCAGGACCATGAGCAAAATTCAGACTTTTTACAGGTAAAAAAAATGCAAAGACTTTTCCAGGTTTTCAAGGATTTCCAGGACGCTAGACACCTTGACCTAATGTAAAAAGAACACTCGAAGGTATATGCTTGAATTTCTGAACGTTCAAGTCAACGACATTTTTTACAGATGACTTTGTAAACCAGAAATAAGCTAAAATGTTTGTTCATTTATATTGGAAATAATTTATTATTGAAACAGAATTATAATTTATAGTTTAAATAGAAGTTGGAATAATATTTATGGGTAAAATATTTTGTTCATTTGAACGTTCTGAACTTCAAGTACATCTAGAAAGTAATTTCGAAACTCTCTTTTGTGAAGATCATTTTCATTGAATCAAGATAAAATTCTTGAGGCATTAAAAAGTGAAATGAAGATCCATTGAAAAATGAGACGCCCGTCACGTAACTCAAAAAGAGCAAATGGAAACCGAATCCTTTAAAGCCGCCTCAAGATGCGATGGCGTTCTTCTCTTGTCATAATATTACATGAAACCTTAGAACCTGAAATGCAGTTGCTACCGTATTCCATAACAACAACTAACACAGAAGTTGAAACAAATTGTTATGCAATTATTCCAGGAATTATTCAAATTGGTGATTTCATTTGAAATGGAGGACATTAATAAAGGAACAAGCAGCAAGATTTTATAATAAATAGCTCCTAGGTCAACTGTATACCCTGCTTTTTATCCTTATTTGCACTAATGAAAAACAGATTAATCATCCAAAGCATTATCATTGGTTATTTTTACCATTTGCTTTTTATTTCCAGCAATCAATGGTTCTAGAAGCATAATTAATACAATTAGCAATTAGAGGTCAAAAAAAGGGAAATAGGGGAATTGTTTCAGGAAAAAAGGGAAGAATAGGGGAAAGATTAAACATTTATTTATACACTTAGAAAAGAAGAAACAATCTTTTTATAAGAAATTCTATAGTTTTTAAATCAGGCTAATTTTTTCTATATAAGTGTATTTGAAAAATAGTTTTTATTTTTTAAGAACTATTCAACGAAATATTAAAATGATAATAATTATTTTTTTCCCCTCAGCACTTAACGAAGTGAAGTTAGCTGGTGGTTGAAGTGAAAATACCTAATACGAAATTAAAATCGCTTAATTCCAAACGCGTTATTTAAATTTACACTAAAGAATTTTCAATGTGTACAGACAGATCATCTTTCTTTGTTATAGTTAATTTCAAAAATATTTAATTTGTACAGATTCAACGAAAAAATATTTTATATTTAAAGTTTTATTTAAGTCCTAAATGATTTACAGGGATCACAGCGCAAAGGGAGCTCAAAAACGGGGAAAGATTAAACATTTATTTTTGTATGTCGAAAAGAACAAACAATCTTTTTATAAGAAATGTTATATTTTTAAATAATTTTCAACGATTTCTGCCATTAAAGAATTTACTTTAAAAAATTGGATATACTTAGGTCGTTGGAAATCCATTCACAGTGATATGAAAAAGTCGGAGAAAAACAATAAAATTAGTTAAATACACAATTTTGATACGTTTAACATCGTTCTCATAAATATTTCTTTCCAAGATTTGTCATTTCTTCCTTACTATAATTAATACTTTCAATGTAAATTTAAAACTACACTCTTCAGTAGAGCGAGGTAAAAATGCTGCAATTAATCGAATCGTTTGAGCTGAGGGATAATAATTTGTGGTCCGACATCCAAAATAAGTAGAGAAAATTTTTTTGAAATCGGTTAATATCTTCTGTTCTCTTTTTTAAATTTAAAATTAAAATTTTTTTTAATTAAAAAAAAATTTTGCCTTACTTAAAATTTTTTGAAAATGTACAAAAACATGTTTTTTCGATTGATTCGAACCTGAAATTTCTTCAGCTTGAACCAAAGAAACATGTTATTATTTTTTTTAATGGGAAACATTTCTTTTCGTGGTACTTAAGTTCCAAAATCGCAAAAAATATGAAATCCCAAAAATCCTAAATCACGACAAAAGTTTTTTTTTCGAAAAAAACAAAATGATTCAGGCTGAATGAATTTCAGGTTCGACATATTCAACTTTTTTTAAATGTGTGCATATGACTCAATCCAAAAGAACATGTTTTTGCACCTTTTAAACAAAATTGTTACTGAAAGAAAAGATTATTTTTAAATTTTGTAATTTTTTATTATTGTTCGTAAAAGCTGTAAATATACAAAATTCGTGATAATTTCTGAACCAATAGGAAATATTTTGAATTTGAAATCGTTAAATTTTACTGATTAAAATTTTTTTTTTCACTTTTGTCGAATGCCATTCCACAAGTTTTTTTCCCCCTCAGCTCCAACGATTTGATTTGTTTCAGCATTTTCACTTCGCCCTACTCTTCAGTGCTCTTAAACTGAAATTAAAAATTACTCAAGTTGGAACATTTAACATTGCAGTTGATGAATTTGGAATATTCCATTTTTTAATTAGGTAGGTAAAAGGTAGAAAAGGGGAAGTTTTTTGAAAATAGGGGGAAAAAGGGGAATCTCAAGAAAAAAGGGGAAACTAAGAAAAGAAGGGGAAGACTGTTCACCCTGGATTTAGTTTTAGATTAGTCAATTAGCATATTCTATTTTTGAATATAATATTTTTGTAGATGTAAAATGAACAATTGTATTTTAAAATATCGTATATTTAATGAGAAAAGGAGAATTTGAAAAAGGGGAAACGCAGGGGGATGGAGGAAAGACTGTGAACTCTGGATTTCTGGTACAGGGCTTGAATGGACTAGAAGGCTTTTAAAAAAAGTCCGATTAGTCGCATAAAACTACAAAGAAAGTCGCACGGAACTTCGAAAAAAGTCGCATCAAATTTTTAAAGATAATATGTTTTGCACGTTTAAAATAAACTTTAAAATTAAAACCATTTTTTAATAATAGTCAGCTTGAAGAATTCTGAATCTGGGTTTAAATATTTATTTCTGAACTCTTAAAATTGTCAACTTGGATTATTTTCAAATGAGAGAAATTTATAACTTACATTAACTTTGACCTTCAGGAATACTCATTTTTAATATTTTAAACTTGAAATTATCAAACAATTAAGGCTTTGAATTTGAGACTGTATAATCAAAATATAAAATTATTCATTTTTCAATAATTCAGACTTCACGGCCCAAAACGCTCTCGAAAGAGGGTAAATAGGGTGGTTTTTCAGGAAACAGGGTAATACATTCTTTTGAATAAAATGAAGATGGATAAAATGTTGAATTCAATATGAAATGCTCTAAATTCCTGAGATTTCAAGCCGAAATATATTGCATTTTTAATTAAATAGTTTAATATTAGAAAAAATTATAATTTTCAACCAAACAGATGAATTTTCTACTAAAAAAGATGACTTCAACACATTAGTTGAAGTTTTAATCTAACAGTTGAATATTCAACCTACAAAGATAAAGTTTCACCAGGATGGTCGAATTTTGAAACAAAAAAGGATAAACTTTAACCAAGTGGATGAATTTTCAACAAAAAAGATCATTTTCGACGAAGAAAGATGAATTTTCAACCAAATAATTGACTTTAAAACATAAATAATTTTCAAGCAAAAAGACGAAATTTGTTATAATTTGCAATCCATAAGGATGAAGTTTCCATAAAAAAAAAAAGAATGTTCAACAAAACATTTGAATTTTTGACCGAAAAAGATGAATTTTGATTAAAATTATTGAATTTTGTAGAAGACAGGTGAATTATCACGTCAGGATTGTGATAAAATTGAGGTCAAAGTGTAAAAAACGCGTTTTTAGCCATTTTTGTGAATTTATAGCGTTTGAACCCGACGTGCTAGAAACTTCCAAAATATCTCAAAGTAAGGCTTGGACTTTTTATTTTCATGTACACTCTTTGAAATTTTTTTCACATTTGCCGCTGAAGCACTGTCAGCGTTTCTTTGTAGTGGTGCACGCACTCCACGCATGCGCGCGACCATGCATACATCGAGCGCGTGCCCCTCACAAAGAAACTCTGACAGTGCTTCAACGGCACATGTGAAAAAAAATACAAAGAGTGCACGTGAAAATACAAAATAAAAAAGAAATACAAAAATACGAAATCACGCCGGGTTTAACTGCTATAAATTCTCCAGAATGGTCAAAAACACGTTTTTTTAACACTTTGACCTCAATTTTCTCAAAATCCTAACGTGATAAGCAATTTCTGATACCGGATTCATGTTCAGCGCCAAAAAATCTATCGAAAACGCCCTGTCACTTTCCATTCACCAAATTGATGTCAGGTAGTGTTTTTAATCAAATAATTTAATTTTTAAGCAAAAAGACGATTTTTTGAGAAAGCAGTTGAATTGAAAAAAAAATAGTTAATTCTGAATCAAAGAAGATGACTTTTCTACCATAAAGAGGAATTTAACATCCAAAAGGATACATTTTCTGATAAAAAGTTGCATTTTCATATTGGGTTCTATTAATTAAGTTCGCATATAAGCGGAAAAAATGATAAAAAGGAGAAATTTATTGTAGAGGAAAAAAAATCATTTAAAAAGGGGGAAAAAGGGAAATGTGAGGAAAAATGTAAAGACAGTAATGGATTTTGAAATTAATTGATTTTAAACGTTTTCGACCTTAAAATGTCCAACTGTTAAGACTTGCAACTTGGGTAAATTAAATCTTTGAATACGGATTCACGAAATTAGAAATTGTTCAATTTCAAAACGCTATTAATTTGAAATTTTTGAAGTATAATGTTTAAATCGGAAATTGTTCCATGTTTAGGGTTTCGTAGACCCGGGCCTAAATCTTTACAGTTTCGGCCGGGTGACCGTCCAACGTTGCCACAATGAAAATTTTATTTGTACCCACAAAACGAAATCAAAATATAGAAATTGTACTTTTGACGATAGCGCTACGGTGGTGCCACAATATTACAAAATTTGTGTGCCAAATTCAAATTTGTTTATTTTCAAATGATCAAATAATGCTAACTGGCAGCTTTTTAAAAACAAATTGGACATATTTTGCGAATTAAAAATATCTCATTAGTATTATTTATCGTTAAAAAACAAAATAGTACAAAAAATTTCGTAAGAAAATGAATAACATATGAACATAACCTGCAATTGTACTGGAAAAGGACAAATCGTGTAACTGTACTCAAATTTACTTGAAATAGCAAAGTACAAAGCAAATTGCACTGGAATTGTGATTGTGGTATGTACGTTCTCAAATTTCGCGGATTGTACTTTTCGAGTACAATTGTACTGTAAATTTAAAAAAAAACTTTGTCCGTCGTACTTTTTTCCGAGGAGGGGAAATGAGGAGTGGGGAAGTGAGAGTAAGTGGAAATAGGATGTGCTTGAAGTTCTGAACGTTCAAATGAACGAATTTTTTTACTGATGACTTTGTAAACCAGAAAAAGTGTTCAAATGTTTGTTCATGTATATTGGAAATAATTTATTATTGAAACAGAATTATAAAGAATATTTTAAATTGCAGTTGGAACAATATTTATGGACAGAATAGCAGGGTGGCGATTCGGCGGACGATTTCAAATTCCCGGTCATTTCCCGGTTTTCCCCGGTCAAGTTTTTCAATTTTCCCGGACAACTCAAAGTAACATATATTTATATTTGCCGCAAAACGCAAACATTTATTTGAATTCATGACGTTCGTTCTAAACATCTTTTAACATAACAGAGCAAACCGTTGCAAAATAAATGAATTTTGAAAAAAATACTTAAATTTTCCACTAAAAAAAACGGATTTTCAACAAAGTAGTTCAATTTTCAACCAAAGTGATGAATTTTCAAATCAAATTATGAATCTTTATCTGGAATAATTTTAAACCAAAAAGATAAATTTTAAACTAAAATGATGAATATTTAACTGGAATACTCGAATCTTCAACCAAAAAGACGAATTTTTAAAGAACATTTTAAATAAAAAGATTAATTTTCTACCCAAAAATACAATTTTCCAACCAAATACATTAACTTTTAAAGAAAGGTTTGAAGTTTTAATAAAAGAAGACAAATTTTCAACCAAATAGTTAAATTTTGAACTGAAAAAATAATAATTTTCAATCGAAAATGGAATAGTAACATTTTTAGTTTAAAAAATTATTTGTAAACCAAACATAAGAGTTTTCAACTAAAACAATGAATCTTTAACTGAAATAGTTCAATTTTCAAACCAAAAAATTAATTTTTACTAAAAAAAGCTAAATTGTCAACCAAAACTTTAATAATTAAATTGCAAGTTAAAAAAAATTAATGTTTAACCAAACAGATGAATTTTCAACAACAGCTATGGAATTTTCAATTGGAATAAGTTAAATTTTCAGTTAAAAAAATTAGTTTCAACAAAAAAAAACTAACTTTTAACAACAACAAAAACTAACTTTCAAAATAATAGTTACATTTTCAAACAAAGTGATGAAGTTTCAAATAAAATTGTAAATATTTAACTGCAATAAATGAATTTCAAACCAGAAAGATGAATTTTTAACTGAAATGATGAATCATTAACTAGAATAATTGAATTTTTGACCAAAAAGATTAATTTTCAACCAAGAAGATTAATTTCTACCAAAAAAGACGAATTTTCAACTAACAAAGATAATTTTTGAACCAAAAATTGAATAATCAAATTTTTAGTCAAAAATGAATGTTCAACCAAAGACATGAATTTTGAACTAAAATTATGAAATATTCAACTGAATTAATAGTTACATTTTCAGTTGAAAAAAAAAAAAATTTCAACCAAAAAACATCCAAAGAAAAAACAAATTTTCAATCAAACAGCACATTTTTCAACCAAAGAAATGAATTTTTAATTAAAACGATGGATTTTCAACTAAAAAAAAATTAATTTTTAACAAAAGAGCTTAACTTTCAACCAAATAATTTTATTTCAAACCTAAAAGATGAATTTTCAACCGAAAAGAAGAATTTTTAAACAAGAAGATTAACTGTCAAAGAAAAATAAGATAATTTTTTACCAACAAAAAAATCGATTTTTTAACAAAATACATGAATTTTCATCGGAATAGTTAAATTTTCAATTAAAAAGACAAATTTTTATCTAAATTGTGGAATTCCGAACTTGAAAATTTTAATTTTCAACTCAGAATGGAACAGTTAAATTTTCGTTTAAAGAAATTAATTTTCAACCAAACTGGTGAATTTTCAAATAAAATGATGAATCTTCAACTGAAATGATGAATCTTTAACTGAAATAGTTTAATTTTATGCCAAAAAGATGAATTGTCAACCATAAAGTTTAATTGTCTACAAAAATAGATGAATTTTCCACAAAGTACATATATTTTCAAACAAATAGTTTAATTATTAAATGAAAAATATCAATTTTCAATCAAATAGTTGAATTTTCATCAAAAAAAGATAAATTAATTTTTAACAAAAGTTTAACTTTTAACCCAGTAGTTGAATTTCTAACTAAAAAACGATGAATTCGCAACGAAAAATGTAAAAAAAAATTTCTATTATAATTCAGAAATATTTCTTCTTTGAAATTCTACTTCTACTCTGAAAACTGCTTGAAGTACTTTTATTACCTAAAATTTAGAAGAGGGAACTTTCAAATTGTGACGAATTCTGACTTGAAAGAGGGATTTTTTAAAATTCCTTTTTTCTATATCCGAATTATAATTCCTTTAAAAAATTCCCATTCCATGTAAAACATTCCCTGTTCCAATTGAAATTATATTTCTTGAATTTTGCTATGATCAGAAGTAAATTCCCGGTTTTGAAATTAAATTCCCGGTCATTTCCCGGTCAATAAAATTCCAGGTCATTTCCCGGTCAAGTCGCCACCCTGAATAGAAATGAGGAAAAATATTTCGTTCATTTGAACGTTTGGAACTTCAGGTCCATGAAATGGGGGAGAAAGCAGAGGAAATTGGATATGGGGAAGTAGGCGTGGGGGAGGGGAAGTGAAAGGAGGGGAACTCGGGGAAGTGAGAGACAATGAGGGGGGGGGGTGAAGTAGGGGAACGAGTGTTAGCTGGGGAAGCAAGAAGAGGAAGAAGTGAGGAAAGGGTAAATGGGGAAATGTAGGGGAGGGGGAGGTTTGAACGACTAAATTAACGTCTCAATAGTATAGCGAACTTTTAAGAAAAATGGAAAAAAATAGTACGATCCAAGCCTTACTTTTATTACGAATCATATTCGTATTTCAGAGGACTTGCAGGCTAACATGCATGCTCGAGTATAGAGGGAAAAAAATGTATGGGAAAAGCCAAGGGAAAAATTGCACGCGTCTGCGACAGCGGATCTCACGCCATCCGATTAGCAAGCTGGCTGCTATCGATTTTGTTGCGTCGCCTGGTCGCCTACTTAGCGACAGACTCGTTGCATTTCTTCTCGATCTGAATTTTCTCACGAACTCATTATTGGGAAGGAGTACAATTTATCAAAAGTAAAATTACTGGAAAGTATGAACTGTAACAAAGCAAACGTTGCTCGGCAGAGCCTTTTAAATCAACTCCATGTGTCCCGACGCGTTACGAGCCACAGAGCGTGAACTCTCAGATCGCAGATTAAAAAACGAAGGTTCAAAATGCCTCGAGCTCGAGAGACAACGAATCGCATGATTTCGCGAATTTGATGATGTTTCAGAGTCTAGATATTTATTCTCAAAACGAAATTAATCACTGGAATCTGTTACGGGGCTCGGATCGACTAGAAAGCTTAGAAAAAGTCGCATCAAATTTTTGAGTATAATGAAAAAGCCGCTCCAGACACTGAACAACTAAAATAATAACTTTGTTTAGGAATATAGAGTACATAATTCTCATTGATTTTCAAATATTCTCTGCACAATCAAAAGAAGCTTTAAGGTTAAAACTATTTTTTTGGTAATAGTCGAACAATAGGGGAATAAATTCTTTTCAATAAAATTAATATAGACACAATATTTAATTCAATATTAAACACTTTAAAATCCTAAGATTTCAAGTCGAAGTATATTGCATTTTTAACCAAAAGAGACGAATTTTCAACCCAAAGGTAAATTTGTATGTGCTTGAAGTTCTGAAAGTTCAAATGAACGAAATTTTTTAATGACGACTTTATAAACCAGAAAAAGTGCTCAAATGTTTGTTCACTTATATTGGAAATAATTTATTATTCAAATAGAATTATAATGCATATTTTAAATTGCAGTTGTAGCAATATTTATGAGTAAAATAGAAATCCGGAAAAATATTTCGTTCATTTGAACGTTCGGAACTTCTGGTACATTAAATTTTTAACAAAAGAGTCGAGTTGTCAAGTTTAAAAATCGAATGGTTTCGGAAACAGTTAAATTGTAAACCAGAAAGATGAATTTTCGATCAAAAAATTGAATTTCAAAAAATTCAACAAAATGGTTGCAATAACAACAAAATACTTGAGAACTTTCAAGCAAACGAGACGAATGTCTAACAATGTAATTGAAGTTTTAGCCAAATAGTTGCATTTTAATCTACAAAGATGAATTTTCGTCTAATGTCCAACCAAAAGAAACGAATTGTCAATAAAATAGTTGAATTTTCAACCAAAAAGACGAACGTTCAACCAAACAGTTGCATTTTGACCCAAAGTAAATGAATTTTCTAAAAATAGTTGCATTTTTAACGAACTAGTTAAATTTTTACACAAGAAGACGATTTTTAAGAAGACAAAAAAGATTACTTTTGAACTAAATAATTCAATTTTCAACCAAATAGTCGAATTTTAAAATAAAAGAGAATAAACCTCAATCAAAAACAGTTGCATTTTAAACCAAATAGTTGAATTTTAAAGCCAAAAATACGTATTTTTTAAGACAGTTGAATTAATAGCCTAAAAAGTTGAATTTTCAACAAAAGTTTAAGTTATTTCTTTTTTTTTAAGTTTTTTAAAGTTTCTATCCAAAAAGGCAAATGTTCAACAAAACAATTAAATTTTCGACCAAAAAAGATGACATATCAGAAAAATAATTAAATTTTCAACAAAGAAGCCGAGATTTTAACCAAAAAGAATGAACTTTCTACCAAAAATTGTTGAATTTTCTTAACGGATTGTATTATTTCAGTTCTCATTTAAGCGTAAAACGAGAAAAAGGGTACTTTTATTGAAAACAAGGAAAAAAAAGAAATTCTTTAAAGAAGGGAAAGAGGGAAAAGACCGTGAAGATTGTAACTGAATTTGAAATTAATCGATGTTAAACGTTTTCGACCAATTCCTTAAATTACAAAGGGCAATACAAATAAGCAACATAAAGAACAATGGTACATTAACAAAAATAAAGTTCAAAAATTAAATACAATATATAAGTTCAACAAGCGTAGCAAGATTTAACTGAAGAGTATGAATAATATTAGTAAAATAAATAATAAAATAATAATATTAACGAATAAAACATTTTTGTCATTACTAAATAATAATATTGTAAATGTTCGTGTCCCCTAAACATTTATCGAAAATGTACATTTTGCGGGCAAACAAAACAAAAAAATATTATGTTTTTAAAAATGAAGTAAATGATAATATTTAAATTTTTCGTTGACACTCTGTGATCTGATAAAGGACATACAAAGAAACGCAGATATTTCCTTTGTCTTCAGTAATTAAAACAGCACAAATTAATTTCTCTATTACCAACCAAGATAAATTAAATTTTTTAATTACTTGAAATAAAGAACGTTGCTTCTACGTCCCTCTGCATTTTTTATCGTCTTCCGAAGCTTCATCACAGAATATTAATTACCTCGGTCAAAACTCAAGGAAAATACTCTATGCATTTCCTTAAAAAGCGTGTCCTACCTTACCGACAGATAGTAAGTGGATTGGATCAAACATGACTTCCAGTTAAAATTCAATTTTTTTTGCAAAATGATCGTTAGTAAAACTTTACTAATTCAGATTTATATAAAGAAATTTTAGTCCTACTTTGTACTCTAACATTAAATATTTTTTTTTATTTTTAAATATTGTTTTTATATCAGACTGAACGCTTTAGCACAAAATACACGAATTTTAATTGATACATTTTGAGCATTACAACATTTTTAAAGCGAAATTTTGATGGGATAGAATTTTTTTTGGGAACTAATTCATATTTTTCGAGTTCTTTTTAAGCTTAACTCATTTTTTTCAAAAAATGGATTTGTACGCTTGATCATCAATATACCCGCCCATCTTAGAACACAAAATTCGTATTATCGCCTACAGAAATAAGAAGAATAATCATTAAAAAATGAAATTATAAAAATCTTTTTCATCTGGCACCAATTAAAAAAAACAGTAGATTTGGCTCAGATAATATTTTTTCTATTAAAAAAACAAAAACTAAAAAATCCGACACTTTCAAAATCCGGCCGGATTGTCACCCTATTTATATAGCAACAAAGTTTTTTCTTCCTCAGGTGGGCGATTAGTTTATTTAAGTGAAAACATCTAAAGTAGTATTTTTTGAAGATTTATGGCTACGAAATAATCACTACTTTTATTTCATCCGTCGACCAGTCTTATCGATTCCCATAATTATGTTCCAGTGGCAGGATACTTTATTTCAAAGATTGTACAAATGTTCTTTGTATGAATCATGCGATGTACATTTTTACAAGATTACAACATTTCCTATTTGCAATGAAAAATGTGAATGACTCGATAATCCTTTTTTTTACAAAACGCTCGAGGTAAAGAGGACGTATCAATGGAAATTTGTTCTTGTCAAGTTTGACAGACAGTGGATTTTAAATTGATCTTTAATTATATGTAAATCTGACATCCGATTAAATATAGAATGACTTTCCGCATTATAACTTATATAATTACATATTCAAATTAAAAAGTACATACTTCCAAATTTTCCTTCTGAATTGATCATTTTTCAGGGTGGCCAAAAAATTAATTTTCAAAATTGCCTGAGTTTTCCCTGGCCATTTTTTTAGTTTCTCTAACCATTTCAACCATACAAGATGACTATTCTATCGTAAAAGATAAATTTTCAATCGCAAAGAATGATTTTTCAACCAAAAAAGATGACTTTTTAACCAAATAGTTAAATTTTCAACAAAATAATTGAATTTTCAACCTGCAAACATGAATTCTCAACCAAACGGTCGAATTTTTAGAGAAAAAAAAATTAAACTTCAACCACAAACAATTGAATTTTCAACTAGATAATTGAATTTTCAGAAGACAGTTTATTAAAAAAAAAGAAAATGTATTTTCAATCTAAAAGGACGATTTATTTTATCCAAGCAGACGAATTTTCGAGCAAAAATGACCTTTTAACAAAATACTGTAATTTTCAACAAAATAGTTGAATTTTTTACAAAAGACTTGAATTTTTTATCTACAAATATGAAATTTCAACCAAATAGTTGAATTTTTAACATCAAACAAACTTTTTCAACCAAATAGTTGTACTTTAAAACCGAAAAGACGATTTCTTTAGAAGACGAATTTTCAACAGAAAGATGAATTCCAATGAAAAATGTGATAGCTAACAAACGAATTTTTAACAAAATAGTTCAATTTTCAACCAGAGTTGAAATTGCAACAAAATAGTTATATTATCAACGTGGAAATATGAATTTTCAACAAAAAATTGAAAAATTAAATATTCAGTAAAAAAATTAACTTTCAACAAAAAAAAAAAAAGATTTTCAAATAAAAAATTCAACCAGAGATGAATTTTCAACCAAAAAGATTTTCAAGCCGAAATGACAAATTATCTACAAAACGGTGGAATTTTCAACCCGAAAACATGATGTTTTAACTAAAAAGTTAATTTTTTTACCAAACAGTTACATTTTTATAAAAATGGTTTCATTTTAAACCAAATAGTTAAATTTACACCAAAAATATGAATTTTTAAGAAAAAAGTTAATTTTCAACCGAAAAATTTAATTATCTACCAAATTGTAGAATCCTCAACTAAAGGAGATTAACTTAGACCCAAACACTTACATTTTTAACCAAAAGGATGAACTTTCATCCAAGATTAATTTTCGACCAAAAAAGACGAATTTTTAACAAAACATATGAATTTTCAACTGGAACATATCAATTTTTAATAAAAATAATAACCTTCAACGAAAAAAAAACGAATTTTCAACAAAATAGGTACATTTTCAGCATAAGAGTTTATTTCAAAAGATGATCTTATAACACGGAAGATTAATTTTCTAAAAATAAAATAGTTAACTTTTCTACCAAAGAGGTGAATCCTAAAAAAAACATGAATTGTTAACAAAGTCGTTGAACATTCAAGTGAGTAGTTTAATTCTTTTGTTAATGAATTTTCCGCCAAGAATAATTTTCTACTAAAAAAGATGAAGTTTAAACCAAATAGTGAAATTTCCAATCAAAAAGATGAATTTTCCATCAAGAAGATTAATTTTCAATAAAATACATTGATTTTCAAGAAAATGGTTGAATTTTTTATTTTTAACAAAAAAGGGTTTGAATAAAAAAAAATTCATTTGAAACCAAACAGTTCCATTTTTAAACCAAAAGGGTGAATTATCAAGACGCCACTGAAGTTTGCAACGTTTATAAACGGAAAATGTTTGTTTTTTAATTTTCTATATAATTTTCAAAGTGCGTGTGAGTGTAAAACTTAGTCTGCTTTCAGGGATTATTGGGATGAAACTAATTTTTGTTTTACCTGACACCAGGTGCAAATGATCAGCAAAAGAAATTCCGGAAATCTTATAGTTTCGTTTATAAACGTTGCAAACTTCAGTCACATTTATCAACTAGAAAAGATCAATTTTCAATACAAAATATCAAGTTTCAACCAAAAATGAAATATTTAATTACTACAACTTTTAACCAAGTAGTTGAATATATGACCAAAAAGATGATCCTAAACAAACATAATAATTAAACAACATAATTAGAATTTATAACCAAACAAGATTAATTTCGAACCAAAAATATTATATTATTCTTTTCAACGAAAAGTAGTTGAGTTTTCATGTTGGTTTCTAATGATATTCAGTTCGCATTTAAGCGAAAATCGAGAGAAGGGGGAGGAAGGGTACGCTTCTTAAAAACAGAGAAAAAAAAAGAATTATTTCAAACTTATCATCAGGAAACGCACTAAATGTTATCTAAGCTCGTAAAGTTACTTCCACTGACCCCTCCCCCTCTTGCCCACCAGTTGTAGTGGGACCCCCCCGCCCCCATTGGTAACGTACTTTATGGACAATACCTAAAGGAAGCTAATTGTAAGTGTGTAAATGCAAAACGATTGCGGACGAGGTAAAAATTATCGCGCAATGTTTCTCACTGAATTGAAAATTGATACGATTCAGGTAACTAGTGACGAATGTCCGAAAATATATCGGTTACGAATTCATTGCTGACTTATCGCAAAAGGCACACGATCGTTAGAAAGAAACCTGTCTCGTGAATCGTGAAAGGCTGGACCCACGAAGACCGTGGAGGGGATGAGGAATAGAAGGAGGCAAGGAGCTCCCCACTGCTTCAAAAAATTAGAATGTAATTTTAAAATTAAGATAGAAGAGTCCCTACTTTTTTATCGTTTGTCCTTGCGACGCAAATCCACGTGCATTGTTACTCAATGTTACAACAAGGCTGATGAACTTCAATTTTTTTTTAAGAATTCAATAACCTGCTCCTCAATTTTTAATTAATTTGGCCAATAACTGGAATTATTTTAAACGTTCCAAGGTTCAGGTAAATTTCCACATACGTTCAAAATAATTCCAATATAATTTAGAATAAAGTTTAAGGAAGTGGTTTCGAGATTTTGAAAATTGACCGTAAGAGAATCCTCATTCAAATGCCTCGTTCCTGATCAAAGCTTTGTTTTGCAAGCCTTTCATTTTCCTCAGAGCTTCAATTTAGAGACGGCAGTACTAAAGACAATCGTTTCAATAATTAACGCTCATAAACTCGACCGCTCCTTTCTCATTCCTCTCCCTTGCAATAAATTGTACATTCTTTTCAAAATCGTTAAAAACAAGACACGTTTAGCCCTGACATTGTCCAAACTCAACGAATATTGCGCAGTAAATCTAAACATTTCAATGAAGAAAGAAGTTTTTGAAATAATTTCCATAGAATCTGGAGTCGTGCTTTGAAAATGGGACTCCACTCGAGGATCCAAGGGATAGCTAAATGTAAAAGAAAGGTCGGCTTGCACGTTTCGGCGTAAATATAGTTTCGAGGTCGGACAAAGCGAGGCAAGATGGAAGGTCTGCGAAGGCGAAAAGGGGGAACGAACGAGAAAAGAAGAAACCGAAGCCCTCGGATTGACCCTTCGACTTTCTTCCGATCCAACATTCAACTGTTTCTCGATTTTTCTCAATTATCTTTATTTACACAAATCCCGAACCTGTGATAAAAAAATCTACGATTCCCAGAGTCTAGTCTCAACTAAAAAAAAAACGTGAGTTCGTCTCTTATCTCGCGAGTTCTAATGACAGATCTCGGGCCAGCTGATTAGTACCGTCTGGTATTGATTTTCCAACGCGACCGCGCACACATGTAACACGGACAAGAAATGACGCACACGCGCAAAATTCGACACTCGCGACCTGAAAGAACTTGCACCCACGATTTACGAATTTTTTATCAGTTTCAGGTGCATTTTTATGCAGTGATTGGAACTTTTGCAATTTTTCTTTGTTATAAACTTAAAAATGAGGGAGATACAAACTCGAAAAAAGTTTCAAAACATCCACAGGTCAAGAACTTTTGTTTGCAACTTTTTGAGTCTCAAACTGAAAACACTTGAATTTTGCTGATTGGCTTGAAGAGGAGGGGGAGGAGTTTCCGGGAAAAACGGGTTGGAGCTTGTGGAGGGTTCTCAAGGCCGGGAGAGGAACGGCCGGAGGTGGCTCGTCTCGGGCCCAGGAAAGGCGAGACTTGTTTGGACTTGTTTCTACTTCTTGCAGAGCGTGTAGAGCAATTTTCGAATTTTACCTGCGCAGACAAACGGCAAATCCTTCGTGTATGTCGCCTCGACATCGTCAACGGTGATGGAGACGCTTTGAGCAAGGTGTGGGCACTCCATCTTTTTTTCCTATATCCTATTGGTCGATGGTCCCCGGACGGGCCTGGGGGCCCTCCGAGCGTTTTCTTTCTTTTCTTCTCAGTCTGTGTTGGTTGAATACAGAATGCTGATTGTCTCGTGTCTCTCTTGTTGAGACAAGAAAGAAGAAGGTGAGTGGTGCCTCGCTCCTTATGAGGGGTTACAATGAGATAACTGGCCCCGAGATTTCCGTCACATAGCGAAGTTTAAAATTGGTAAAGATAAAATTGACACAATCGCGATGCTCATATTCAGCAACGATTGGCAAGAAGGAACTGAACTGGCCTTGGTGAGAATACTGAGACAGGGGGAAATGGTTTTAAAACCGAGGAGGGTCGATTTGGATGCACCATGCGCGAAAGCGTCAATGGAATTCGCAATTCTGTTCAACTCGATGGCACGATTAAGTTACGAGTCGACTCGTCTCACCTCGAGAGACGGCCGCCACTGCTTGCTGCTTTTGCACAGGTTGGGTTGGGTGACTTTCAAGTCGCGCAGACTCAGTAAGCATTTCTGCGCGACAGTCTGCGCAGAAGGGAAAACTCCAACTTACATGGAGCATAGTGGGGGGAGTGCAGGACTGTAGCCAGTACCCCGTTCGTTTTACCAGAGATGATTCAAATTGGATTTCGTTCCTATTTTCTCTCATCTTTGTTAATAAATTATATAAAATCAATAGTTATTTTTGGGTGATTCAATCCAATTCAATTAGATTATTACAATTTCACAAATAGGAAAAAGAAATAATCCAAAAATATTTCATATATATTTCTAAAATTGCTAAATTTAGTGCAAACTTATTACAAACAAATTTTTTAATAAAAAGATTTCTTTCAAGAAATTGAGTTAAAATTATTCAGACTCAATTAAAAGAAATCAGAAAATATTCATGAACAAAACCCTACAAATTGGAACGAATCTTTTGTCTCTAATGAGCCGAAAAGTGAGGTGGTCTAGAAATCTATTTTTTAATTTTGAATCTTTTTCATGCTCATTTTGCATAAAATTATTCATGATAAAATGGATTTCTGTTCTATCTTAATTTTAAAATCAATAATTATATTTTTTTTTTCTTGAATAACTATTAATTACAAGAATAAATGCGATAATAGAATTTGATTCAATTATTATTACATATTATAAATTTTATTGATTGAGAACTTTGTGTTGCAGTGTTGGTTTTAAATTCTTCAATTTTAAAGTGATAAATCAAATTTCTTGTTGATTTGAAAAGCATGTTTCATTTTCAGTTAAATAAATTTTCAATTTTAAAAAAACGTAAAAAGATTTTTCAACCAAGAAGATTAATTTCCTACAAAAATATGATTTTTCAACTAGATGAATTTTGAATAAAATTATTTTTCAATTAAAATTGTGAATCTTCAACCAAAAAATTGTTTTTTTATGAAATAGTTGAAATTTTGACGAAAAATATGAATGTGTGACAAAATAGTTACATTTTGAAAGAAATTAATTTTTAACTAAAATTATGAATCTTCAACCAAAACAACAACAAAGTTTTAGCCAAATATTTGATATTACGAACAAAAATATGTATTTTTAACGAAGATGATAATTAAAAAAAAAAAAGAATAATTTTTAACAAAATACATTAATTTTCAATTAAAAAAGATGAATTTTCAACTAAAAATGGAATAATTACATTTTTAGTTGGAAATTAATTTTTTAATTAAAAGCGTATTTTCAACAAAATAGATAAATCGCCTACCAAAGAAACGAATTTTTAACAACCATAAAAAAATGAATTTTCAACAAAATATTTAAAATTATAAAAAAAGAATTTTCACCTAAAATTATGAATCTTACACCAAAACATGCATTTTAACCGAATAGTTGAATTTTGGAACAAAAAGATGAATTTTCAACAAAATAGTTAACTTTTGAAAGAAAAAAAGAATTTTTGACTAAAATTATGAATCATTAACCAAAAAAAGTGCATTTTTAACCAAATAGTTGAATTTTCGAAGAAAAAAGACGAATGCTCATTAAAATAGTTCAATTTTGAGAAAAAAGTATTTTAATAAAATTATGAATCAACAAAAAAATGAATCTTTAACCAAATAGTTTTTATTTCGAACAAAAAGATGAATTTTTAACCGAGAAGTTTAATGTTCTAAAAAAAGAATAATTTTTAACAGAAAACATGCATTTTCAACTAAAAAATATAAATTTTTATCCAAAAATGGAATATTTATACTTTAATTTAAAAAATTTAATTTTATCTATAAAAGCGTATTTTTAACAAAAAAGTTACATTTTCTATCAAAGAAACGAATTTTCAACAAAAAAAAAGATGAATTTTCAACAAAATAGTTAACTTTTTAAAACAAAAAGTATTCTTATCTAAAATTATGAATCGTCAACCAAAAAAGTGAATGTTTAAAAATAGTTAAATTTTGAAAGAAAAAAATGAATTTTTAACAAAATAGTTGATATTTCGAACAAAGAGATAAATTTTTAACCAAGAAGCTTAATTTTCTAACAAAAAATTTAATAAAAATCATGAATTTTCAACAAAAAAGATAAATTTTCTACAAAATAAATGAATTTTCAACAAAAATATTAATTTTTCACCAAGAAGATTAATCTTCAACCACAATAAAAAAAATGTCTTCATAAAAAAGTAAGGTTTTTGAAATAAAATTATGAATCAACAAAAAAAAAAGAATTCTTGAGAAAGCAGATTAACTAAATAGTTGAATTCAACAAAAAAAAAAAAAGAATTTTCAACCAAATAGTTAAATCCTCAAACAAAACGGACTAATTTTCAACGAAACATTTGAATTTTTAGCAAAAAAAAATCAAATTTCTACGATGATAGGTGAATTTTCAAACTATTTTAAAAATATGTTAACTAAACATTTATTTTTACATGTAAAAAGGAAGAAACAACGTTTTTAAAAGAAATGTTATATCTTTAAATAATTCACGGCGATATAAAAAAGTACGACAAAAATAAAATTTGGTTAATAAACAACGTTTATACGTTTAAAATTGTTCTCATAATCAAGAATATTTTATCTTTTATAAAATACCATCATTAATTTAAAGTTTTAGTTAAATCCTAAATATTTTAGTTTGAAATCCGTCAAATAAACATTTGCACATTTTTTATTGGACAGATTAAGAAATCAAATTTAAGACTAAAATTATATTTTATAACTGAAACTTGTTGCAATTATATAGTTATACTTGTGTTACGATATTATTTTATTTTTATTTTGTACATGTTTATTTATAAGGAAGTTACTTCCTGTACCGAAAAAATCCGGCTATTTACACATAAATTTCGGTACAAATAGTCCCTTTTCCAGGTCCCGCTATTCGTACCGAAATTTTTGAACATTTTTAATTTAAATAAGTTAAATTATTTATAATAATTAATTCTGTGAGCTAAAAAAATAAAATTGCACTGCTCAAGGTCGTATATTCTAGTTTTGAATAGAATAATTTCGTAGATATAAAACGAACGTTTGTTATTATTGTTTTAGTAATTTAGTAGTATAACATTAAAAAACAAAAGGAGAAACTTATTGGCCTGAAATTATAAATTTTTATATTGGACACACCTTAAAAATGTCTTTCAATTTAGTAAATAATTTTATAGCAATTAAAAATTAAATAATTAAACTAGCAATTACCAATTATGTGAGAATCATTCTTAAAAAATTATTCACAAAATTGACTAATTTTAAAAAATATGATTTAAAGTCTAAACGCTAAAATGCACATCTTTTAGATACTGCTTATAAAAGTCCAGACACTTTCCCACCCCAACTAACTAGATATTGATTTATAATTCTCCAAGTCATATGGCGAAATATTTTATAATTTTACCAACCCCGTAGCAAAAATAGAATTGTACTTGTTTCTGTTTTTTATTAAATTGATTAGATAATTTTATTATGTCAAGATAGCGTAATTCCCCGAATGTTTCTTTGCTCATCCTATGACTCACGGATTTTACGCCACATGCTAATTCAAGGGAACAAACAATAAACGATTTCAACGTTTGCTGGGCAAACGAATAGAATATGAGAATTTAATGAGGCGTTACATATTACGAAAGAATACTCTATCAACCAGTCATTATATTTTCCAAACCATATATAAAAATTAAGAAGTTGTCCCCATTTAGGCTTATTGAATTAAAACTTCTCTAGTGTTAAGAAAAACAAATTCTATTTAAGAATCCACACATTAAAATTCGCAAGATTTTTTAAATTAGAAATTCGGACAAACTTTTTAATTATTTAAATACTAGAAAGGATTCCAGATTTCACAGCTTAAAGTGCTCTCAAAACAAGGGGAATAGGGGATTTTTCAAGAAAATAGGGGAATAAATTCTTTTCAATAAAATATATTGCACTTTCAACAAAATAGTTGAATTTTCAACAGGGACAAATTTTCAAACCACAAAGAGGAATTTTCAATCAAATTGTCGAATTAAAAAAAGAATTAAACTTCAACAAAACTTACATTTTTAACCAAATAGTTGAATCTTCAAGCCAAAAAGGCGATTTTTTAGAAGACAGCTGCATTTTGAACAAAGAAAGATGAATTTTGACCTAAGAACTTTTCTACAAAAAAATAGGAATTTTCAAACCAACGGGACGACTCATCTTTCAAAAAAGACTAATTTTCAACATAAACAGTTAAATTTTCGACCAAAAAAGATGAATTTTTAACAAAATCATTCAATTTTCAACAAAACAATTGAATTTTCAAGCTACACAGATGAATTTTCAAACAAACACTTGAATTTTCAACAACAAAAAAGGTTAAATATGAACCAAATAGTTAGATCAAACGGAAGGGACGATTTTTCAACAAAATAGTTCATTTTTAACCAAGTAGTTGCAATTTCAAGATACAAAGATGAATTTTCAACTAGATTATAAAATTATCAAACAAAAAAGATTAAATTTCAACCAAAAAGGCAACAGTTGATATTTCACCCAAAAAATATCAATCCTCAACAAAAAACAGATTAACTTTTTCATTAAACATTTTTTTCAATCAAGAGAGAAAAAAACTGGAATCAAATTGTTGAATTTTCAATCCAAAAAGGCGAATTCTCTAAGAAACAATTGAATTTTCAACACGAAAATATTAATTTTCAATAAAAAAGTTCATTTTCAACCAAATAGTTCAATTTCAACTAAAAACGAACAATTTTTAGTTCAAAAAATTAATTTTGAACAAAAAAATGCAAAAGTTGATATTTCAACCAAAAAACCGATTAACTTTATCATTTAAAATTTTTTTTGATGAAGAGAGAACAAAATTTTGAACAAAATGTTTGAATTTTCAAGCCAAAAAAGCGAATTTTCTACAAAACAAGCGATTTTTTAACAAGAGTTAAATCTTCAACCAATATAATGAATTTTTAACAAAGAACTTTCAAACAAGAAAGATTAAACTTCAAACAAAAGTACAAAATTTGATATTTCAACCAAAAACGATGAACCTCAACCAAAACGGATTAATTTGAAACCAAACAGTTTCATTTGAACAAAAAAAAAAAAATGCAAAAGAAATGAAATTTCAAACCAAAAAGACGAATTTTCCACAAGAGTTGAATTTTCAAGCCAAAAAGGCAAATTCTCTCAAAACAATTGAATTTTTAACCCAGAAATATTAATTTTCAATAAAAAAGTTAATTTTCAACTAAAAATAATCAATTTTAAACAAAAAATGGAATAGTTCAATTTTCAGTTTAATAAAATAAATTTCAACAAACAAAACGAGTTTAAAAAAAAAAAATTTTCAACAAAATAGCTAAATCTTCAACCAATAAAATTAATTTTTGATAAAGAACTTTCAACCAAGTAGTTGACTTTTCAACAAAAAACGATGAACTCTTAACGAAAAATGTAATAATTCACGTTTCAACTAAAAAAGTTAATGAAATTAATTTTCAACAAAAGAAAGACGAATTTTAAGCAAATTAGATAAATCTCCAATCAATAAAATAAATTTTACTCAAGTAGTTCAACATTCAATCAAGTAATAGAACTTTCGACTAAAAAATATGAACGTTTAAGAAACTATCAGAATTTGCAACCAAATAATAAAAATTCTCAACTAAAAATCTAATAGTAGACTTTTCAATTCTAAAGAATCAACTTCGAAGGAAAAACAGTTGGATTTTCTTATTGCGTTCTATTAACCCAGTTCGCAATTAAGCGAAAAAACGAGAAAAGGGGGAAATTTCTTGAAAAGGAAAAAAAAGAGGAATCCGTTAAAAAAAGGGGAAAAGAGAGGCATAAGGAAAAGAGTGTGATACCCGAGATTTTTTTGTAGAGTGAAAAAATAAATTGTATTTCAGAGGAGCTCATTTTAGATCAGGGCACCTAGAATTTTAGTTACTTCATTGATGTTACGCGTGGTTATATGTACAAGTGTGGGAGAATATACATACCCTCCTACAATCAAAAAACGAGCGCAATGCCTAGTTCCATGCAAACAGCAAAAGTCGCGTTCTCCACGATTGAACCAGGTTGGTCGCGCGATTGCCATGTTGAGAATTTCCAACCAATCGACTCTTTGCGAAATTCGCGGTCAAAGTGTCTTTCCAGTTCCTTTCGTAGCCGTCCTGATCAAATGCAACGAAAGCCATTCCTTTCAGAATTCAATTTCATCCTCGAGAAATTAAGTTTTCTCTCGGTTTTCGAAATTAAATAAGAAAAGAAGAGGAAAAATGTAAACTGAATATGGACAAAATTCCCGAGCCTCTCTAAAGAAGTCATTAATTACGTCAGAAACAGAAGAATAAATGAGATAAAAATGTAATTAACGATATACGCATTAATTACGGAAGAAACAAAAGAATAAATGATAAGAGATAAAAATATGAGTCTGATAAACGTTACAAAAACTGATTTCAAATAAATAAAATTCTTCAAACCTCTACGTCAGGGTTCACCACTTTCGACAAGTGTTAACTGCCACAAGTGCCTGACTGACAAAAAGTTTTCAAGAAATTTTTTTCTTCGGTTTCCAGGAATCCTAAAACTGTACGAAGGGTTCTATGGTGGAGTTCAAAGATTTTTTTTGGGGCTGTTTGACCTTGTCTTCGTGACTGACACTGTCAGTCAATGACTGACCCATGTCAGTCAATATCTGACTCGTGTCAGCTAATGACTGACTAGTGTCAGTCAATGACTGACTTCTGGTGAGAACTGACCTAGATGTACAAACACGAATTTTGAAACGAAACTATTGGTATATCTGAATGTTAAATGAATGATTTGACGCCTAAGAAGGAAGGGATTTAAGAGAGAAAATTGCCAGTTTACCTATTTATTTAAAAAAGGGCGAGACTGACATGTTTGTAATGTGAAAAAAAGAATTTGCTTAATTTCGCCTGTTCTGATACTGGTGGTGCGCAGTAGGCTGGGTCAGCTGAAGACCGGGAATGTTGTTGAAGTCCAACATCTTCAACATGTCCTTGGTCTCGGCATCAACTTCGATGATGTCGTGCTCCAGAGCAGAAACTTCAGGAACGTAGTTGTCCCTTCGTTCACGCTCCTCTTCCTGGAGCTTGATGGAAATTCCACGCACTTGGCTGTGGCGGAGCCTCTTCATAAGGTGCGTCACGAAACTGTAAAAAAAAAAGGTTTTATTAGAAATACAAATTTTGTAAAATTAAAAGACGCAAACGTTGAACTTGGTACCTAAAATTGAAGAAGATTCAACACTTTTTAAAAGTATTATTCAAATAAAAGAATGCTTGGAATATTCTTTAGTTTTCTGCTTGAAGTTCTGAACGTTCAAATTAACGACAATTTTTATTAATAGCTTTTTTAAGTAGAAAGAGCGTAAAAGTTGTGGTTTAAAGTAATATAATTATAAAAGAAACTTATGATGCTTATTTTTATTTTTATTGAAAACAATATTTCAAGACATAATAAAATTAATAAAAATGGTTTTGAAGTTAGTCCAAGAAGAATGGCTATTTAATATAGAATTTGGATATCTTTGAAACTTGTTCTGAAGTAAATGAGTATCGTTTTTATACAAATTCCAAAAATAATGAAATTAGTAAAAAAAAGCCACCGAATATAAAAGTGATAAAATTGAGGAGAGTTCAAATTTAAAATGATTACAACTTTCCTTAGAAAAAAAGGAGGGATGTCTCCCATAGTTTTACAAAGGCCTTCCTTAAAGTGAAAATAACGTTTCTACCTTTTTACAGAAGGAGTTATGACAGAAAACCTGTTAGAAACTTTTCTTGAAAGAATTGCAAAACGAAACGCAAGTTTTATAACAAATTAAATATTTTTTGAAACTAATCAAATAAAACGAACAAGTTATGACCAGAACGAATTATTACATAAATAAATTTATTCATTTTTCAACCTAGTAGTGGGATTTTTTAACCAAGTAGTGGAATTTTTAACCAAAAAAATTAATTTTCTACCCAAAAAGACGAATTTTCAAATAACAAAAAACGAATTTTTAACAAAACAGTTTAATTTTCAACAAAAAATGAATTTTTGACAACATAAATGAATTCTCAACCAAAAATATCTATCTTTACCGAAAAAATGAATAGTTAAAAATTCAGTTTAAAAAAACTAACTTTCAACCAACAAACAACGAATTTGTAACCAAATAGTTAAATTATAAACTAAAAGAGCAAACATTTCAACCAAAAATGGAATGGTTAAATATTCAGCTAAAAAAAACTTTTTTCAACAAAGTAGTTCAACTTTCAACCAAATAGTTGAATTTTCAACAAAAAATGTGAATTTTCAAACAAGGTTAATTTTCTATAAAAAAAAGACGAGACTTCAACCTCGATAAAAAGACGAATTTTCTTTAGCAAAAATTGAATTTTTAATCAGAAAAGTTGAACGTTTAACAAAAAAAGTTCGTTTTAACCAAAAAAGATGAATTTTCAACAAAATCGTTTAATTTCTAACTTACAAAGATGAATTAAAAAAAGGGATTAAACTTCACACGAAAATAGTTGTCTTTTCAACTAAATAGAGTAAAATCTCGATATAACGCTTTCCCGTTTTTAACTCTCCTTTCGGTCCTTTCCTTGAAGCGCCTTATATCGAGATTTCACTGTATTTGAAATTTTAAGCCAAAAAAGCATTCTTTCAGAAGACAGTTGAACTTTCAACAGAAAAAATCATTTTCAACCAAGAAAAATATCTCTTCGACCCAAAAAGACAAATGCTCGACAAAAAAGTTAATTTTCATACAAAAGAATACAAATTTCAACAAAATAGTTGAATTTTCAAGCCAAAAGACGATTTTTTTAGACAAAACTGAATTTTAAATAAGAAAAGTAGAATTTTTAACAAAAAAGTTTATTTTTAACCCAGAATGATGAATTTTCATTCAAGGAAGATAACTTTTCGACCGAAAAAGATAACATTTTAATCCAAAAAGATGACTTTATAACAAAATAATTAAATTTTCAACAAAGTAGTTAAATTTTCAACTTACAAAGATGAATCAAACAGATGAAACTTCTACCGAAAAAAGTTGTATTTTCAACTAAATAGTTGCATTTTCAAGCCAAAAAGGCCATTTTTCAAAATAAAGTTGAATTTTTAACCAAAAAAATTAATTTCAACCAAGAAAAATGACTTTTCTACCAAACAAGATGAATTTTCAATCCAAAAATACAAATGCTCCACAAAACAGTTGAAATTTCAAGCAAAAGAATCAAATTTTCAACAAAATAGTTGAATTTTCCAGCCAAAAAAGTATTTTTCAGAAAAAATTAAATTTTCAACCTAAAAAGATGAATTTTCAAATAAAAAGAGATGTTTTTTCAAATAAAAAAAATGAAATTGCAACCAAAAACAAGTGTATTTTCAACGAAATATTTGTATTTTCAAGCCAAAAAGGCAATTTTTCACGAGATAAATGAATTTTGAACAACAAAAATTCACTTTCATCCACGAAAAATGACTCACCAAAAAAATGAATTTTCAATCGAAAACGACGAATTTCCTATCTGAAGTTCCACAAAGAAGTTGAATTTTCAAGCAAAAGAATCATTTTTGCAATAAAATAGTTAAATTTATAACCAAATAGTTGAACTTTCAAGCCAAACTTATTTTTCCAAAAAAAATTGAACTTTAAACTAAGAAAAATGAATGTGCTTGAAGTTCTGAACGTTCAAATGAACGAAATTTTTTACTGATGACTTTTTAAACCAGAAAAAGTGTTCAAATGTTTGTTCATTTATATTGGAAATAATTTATTATTCAAACAGAAGTATATGTATATTTTCAATTACATTTGGAACAATATTTATGGATGAAATAGAAATGGGGAAAAATATTTCGTTCATTTGAACGCTCGGAACTTCAGGTCCATGAAAAATGAATATTCTACGAAAAAATATGATTTTCAATCCACCAGGACGAATTTTTGATCAAAAATACAAAGTTTCAACGAAATAATTGAATTTCCTAAAAAAAAAAGAATTTTTAACAAAATAGTTGCATTTTTAACCAAATAGTTGAATTTTCAAGCCAAAGATGAACTTTTGCGACAAAACTAAATTTTCGATCAGAAAAGATGTACCTGAAGTTTCGAACGTTCAAATGAATGAAATATTTTTTCCCATTTCTATTTTACAAATATTGTTCCAACTGCAATTTAAAATGTGCATTATTCTGTTTCAATAATAAATTATTTCCAATATAAATGAACAAACATTTGAGCACTTTTTCTGGTTTACAAAGTCAGCAGTAAAAAATTTCGTTCATTTGAACGTTCAGAACTTCAACCACATTCAGAAAACTTGAATTTTCAACCAAAAAGTTCATTTTTAACTAAGAATGATGAATTTTCAATCAAGAAAGATGGCTTTTCGACCCAAAAATATAAAATTTTAATCAAAAGGACAAATTTTCCATCTGAAAAATGAATGTTTAACAGAATAGCTGTATTTTCGACTAAATAGTTGAATTTTCAAGCTGAAAAGGTTTTTTTTCACAAGAAAGCTGAATTTTCAACCAAGAAAAATGTCTTATCTACCAAAAAAGATGAATTTTTAATCCAAAAGGATGAATTTTCTATTTAAAAATTGCTCACCAAAATAACTGAATTTTCAAGAAAAAGAAACGAATTTTCAACAAAATAGTAGAATTTTTAACAAATTAGGCATATTTCCAACTAAATAGTACAATTTTTCAATTGCGAAAAGGGTGAAAATGGGAAAGTTTCCAGAAAACATGGAAAAGGAGGAATTCTTTAAAAAGGGGGAAAAGGGATGAGGGCAAAGAGTGTGAAGTCTGTCAATATAAAAATCTCAAAAGAGCACCTAAAAATTAAGAAAACTTACCCAGCGATTTTGTTCTTAAGCGGTTTGCTCGGGATGATAGCAATTTCCTCGCATATTCGCTTATTTATGTCGAAATCAAGCGTTAATCTAGTATAGTATTTCTCGATTATGACCCGAGCGGCCTTTTTGATGGTTTTTGTCCTAACGCGACCCTGAAATAAAAAAACAATGCTTTAAACTTCCCACAATACCACCGATATTTTCACGAATCACAGTTTCTTAAAATTCCGAGCACAAAACTGAAAAAGCGGCAATATTATAAGATTATAAACGTTATAAACTTGCACTACGAACCATAACCTCAAAAAATCAGGACAGAAGGGTTCTTTAATTTTATTTAAAAAGAGATTTTCTTAACGATATTATATTTAATTTGAAGATCGGCGTTTTAGGAACGCCAATAAATAAATATATTGGCTTATTTTTAAAGGATCACTGTGATTCGATTGGATTTTTGTAGAAAAATTAAAAACACTATACACACCATCGTGATTGATTACCGGAAAAGGCATGTGCGCACCGAAACGAAAGTAGTGTCACATGCGCATCTTTCTGCGATTTGAGCGCTTCTCTCGTCGGTAAAGAAGATGTTACATTGATTGATGGATAAGCTTGCCAGCCGCTAGAGACCGCTAGCGGTTCTAGTCAAAGTTCCGCGAAAATTCAAATTCCATAAATGAAACATTCCTTTTTTCATACAAATTAATAATAAAAGTTAATAGTTTATTGACAAAGCAAAGTAAAAGTGTAATTTATCCAGTTTCAAAAGAAAAGTTGATATTATGATCAATGATCAGTTTTTCTTGCGTAGTACTGAATTTTCACAAATATAACATTATTGTCTACTGAAAGAACGTTCCAAAGTAAAAATCTATTTTTTTTTTTCAACACAGAATAGTGGAATTTTAAACTAATAATGATAAATTTTGAACAACAAAATAATTCAATTTTCAACAAAAAAACAATGTACTTTCAAAAAAAAGTTTCAACCAAATAGATGAATTTTTAAACAAGAAGGTAAATTTTCTACTATAAAGACGAATTTACAACCAAATAGTTGAAGTTTTAACTATAAAAGGTGCATTTTCAACCAGAAATGGATTTGCTACATTTTCAGTTTTAAAAAAATTCCACGAAAAAAAAACGAATTTTCAATTATAGAAATAAATTTTCAACTAAAAAAATATAAATTTGCAGTTAAAACATTACTTTTCAACCATTAAAAAAAAAGGAATTTGAACAAAATAGTTCAAATCTCCACTAAAGAAATAAATATTCAACTAAAAACGATAAATCTTGAACCAAAAAGGAAATAGTTTAATTTTCAACAAAAAAACAACGTACTTTGAAAAAAAAGTTTCAACCCAAAAGATTAATTTTTAAACAAGAAGATTAATTTTCTACTATAAAGACGAATTTACAACCAAATAGTTAAAGTTTCAACCAGAAAAGGTGCACTTTTAACCAAAAATGAATTAGCTACATTTTCAGTTCAAAAAAAAAATTCCACGAAAAAAACGAATTTTCAACAATGGTTGAATTTTCAACTATAGAAATAGATTTCCAACTAAAAAAATGAATTTGCAGTTAGAACATTGATTTTCAACCATTAAAAAAACAATTTTCAACAAAATACTTTAATTCTACATTAAAGAAATAAATATTCAACTAAAAACGATAAATCTTGGACCAAAAATGAAATAGTTAAATTTTCAACAAAAAAATAACGTACTTCCAAGAAAATGTTTCAACCAAAAAGATGAAGTTTTAAACAAGAAGATTAATTTTCTACTATAAAGACGAATTTACAACCAAATAGTTGAAGTTTCAACTAGAAAAGGTGCATTTTCAATCAGAAATGGATTAGCTACACTTTCAGTTAAAAAAAAAAATTATACGAAAAAAACGAATTTTCAACAATAGTTGAATTTTCAACTATAAAAATAAAGCACCAACTAAAAAAAAAAAATTTGCAGTCAAGAAATTAATTTTCAACTATTAAAGAAAAAAATTTTCAACTATTAAAAAAAAAGAATTTTCAACAAAATAGTTCAATTCTCCACTAAAGAAA
>CAKNYM010051683.1:245640-277409 GCA_932195095.1 Andricus curvator
TACTTTCGAAAAAAAGTTTCAACCAAAAAGATGAATTTTTGAACAAGAAGATTAATTTTCTACTATAAAGACGAATTTACAACCAAATATTTGGAGTTTCAACTAGAAAAGGTGCATTTTCAACCAAAAATGGATTTGCTACATTGACATCTAAAAACAAACTTTTCCACGAAAAAAAACGAATTTTCAACAATAGTTGAATCCAACTAAAAAAAAAACAAATCTGCAGTTAAAAATTAATTATCAAACAAAAACAAATTAATTCGAAATAATAGTTAAATTTTCAAATATACAAATGAATTTAAATTAAAAAAATATAAATTTGAACTTCAAAAATTAAGTTTCAACAAAATAGTTTAATTCCCCACTGAAGAAATAAATTTTCAACTAAAAAGGATAAATTTTCAACCAAAATGGAATAGTTAAATTTTCAGTTGAAAAAATTATTTTGTAACTAAAAAAGAAACAAATTTTTAACAAACTAATTTAATGTTTAACTGAAGAAATTAACATTCATCTAAAAAAGATAAATTTTCATACCAAAATGGAATTGTCAGAATTTCAGTTAAAATAATCAATTTTAAAACAAACAAACAAAATAGTTTTCACCAAAATAGTTTTATTCTCAACTACAGAAATGAATTTTCAACCAAAAATGGAATAGCTACATTTTTAGTGAAAAAATTATTTTCAAGAAAAAAAAAGAAAAATATTCAACAAAATAGTTCAATTTTCAACCAAAGAAATGAATTTGCAAACAAGAAGAATAAGTTTCTACCAAAAAATACGCTTTTTAAATAAAATACATGAATTTTCAACTAAAAAAGATAAATTTTTCTCCCAAAGTAGAATGATTAAATGTTCAGATAACAAAATTAATATTCAACAAAAAAACAATAAATTTTCAACAATAATTTAAATTTTCAACCAAAGAAATAAATTTCAACATGAATTTTCAAACATATAGTTGAATTTTCAACTATAAAGGATAAATTTTTAACCAAAAATGAAATGGTTCAATTTTTCGTTGACAAAATTAATTCTCAAACAAGAAGAACAATTTTCTCTCATGAAATACGAGTTTTCAACAAAACACAGGAATTTCCAACAATATAGTTTAATTTTGAGCTAAGACAGATCAATTTTCAAACAAACAAAAAAAAGAATTTTCAAATATAAATAGTTAATTTTTCAACCAAAGAAATGAATTTTTAACCAGGAACATGAATTTTTAACCAAGAAGAATAATTTTCTACCAAAGAAGACGAATTTTGAACGAAATACATGAATTTTCTACTAAAAAAGATCAATTTTTACAAATAAGCTACAGCGTGGACTCTACTTTCGAAATAGAATTCTTGAAAAGTACCTGAAACTTGCCAAAAATATGTTGAAATTTACTAAAAATGTCTGTAAAGTTACCAGAAAAATTATAGTAATTATTGAAAAGTTCCTGGATAACATTTCTCGTTCTCTTTCGAAATCCGTTAGAAAATTTATAAAAGGTTGAAAGTGACCAAATGGTGGCGGTTATTCTGAAAATATTCAAAGTCAATTTACTCAAAAAACCTACTTTTTTTCTTGATCTTTTTCTAGATTCGTCCTTATGTAAAGCCTTGGAGAGAAGAGAGAATTCGTATTTGTTTCAAAAACAGAAAGTCCAATTTTTCGCCAAAGCAACACTAGATATGAAAAAAGTCAAAAGAACAAAATTGTTTCTTCAAAAAATTTCGAGATATTTGCGAAAATATATATAAAATCCTCAAAGATTAATTTTTTTGTATAAATAATACAATTTTATGTTGTGATCAAAAACCAAAAAAGACCAAATTTAGCAGTTTTAACAACGTTTTGGTGGAAAAATAATGAAGTAATAAAAAATGGAGAGTATCGGTTATTTCAAAAATGCCGACTTCAAAGTAAAAAGTTTGTTGTAAAAGTTGTTATAACTGTTAAATTATCTTTTTCTTTGTTTTTTTTTGACCCCATAAAATTGTATTGTTAAAAAATAAACAAATCTTTAAGGATATTATACGTACTTTCGCAAAAATCTCGAAAATAACGCGAGATAGAAAAAAGTGTCAAGAAACATTCTTCTAGAACTTTTTTAAAGAAACAAAATTTCTTGAAGAAATTTAATTAATCCCCGCCACTTGTCACTTTTTAAAAATTTTTTTTTATTTTCTAGTGAATCTTAAAAGAGGAAGAGAAAATTTGGATCATTTTTTGATGATCCGCGTTTTCAATTTTTACATTCTCATGAGAGAAGGTATAACATTTGTGTAAAATGTGACCCCCCCCCCCCCCGTTTTTGTCAAATGTCCACGTTCTGAGACCTTCTGAACCCAAAAAACAGGTTTTCGTGAATGTGTCTGTCTGTATGCGTGCATGTGTGTGTATGTATGTGTGTGTGTTTGTATGCATTAGTGTTTGTATGAATGTCTGTTTGCGTATAGATTTTTAGTCTGTCAACAAGATAACTTTCGAAAGAATTGACAGATTGGATTGCGTTTTGATATACTCTTCAAGTGTCCTAAAATGAAGGTCAGGTTCGTTAGCCAGACATTTTGGATAAAAATTCAAAAAGTGAGCGCATTTTCAAAATTTTTGAGACCACTTTTTCTTTAAGTTTTAAAAATTCTATGTACGATTATTAGTAGTACTCAAACTTTGAACTTTTGTTATAAAAATTTTCTTAGAATCACTTTACGGTAGGATGCGTATTTTTGGTTCAAATCGTAAAAAATAACATTAAAAATAAACAAATTAAATATATGGAAAAACAAAACAAGTTTCAATAAAATGTTGAATAACAAAATTGTTTTTTTATAAGTTGCGAACTTTTTTAAATTATAAAAACAAGAAAATGCAAATACGTTTGTTTCAATACCAATGCATATTATGCATTTTTGGTTAATATAAATTTATTGAAATGATACATTTTTCAGGGTATTTGAGGATAAAATTTAATGCAAAATAAGAAAAAAATATTATAGTTATCATGATAAACAAAATTTGTACTTCAGTTTGCAATACCTGAATTAGCAATCCGAGGCTGAGGTATAAAAATAAATATAATATACATTTGATAGAATAGTGTTGAACCTAATGTAGAAAAGTTCGCATTTTGGACAACATCGAATGCGAAGCACAAGACACGTGATGAGAATGTGTTCGTTAAAGCCGAAGGAGCTTTAACAAAAGAGAATTCAGAATCACCAAATTACAGTTGTCGATGCTTTGACCTTTAACTTTCAAAGGTCTGTGCACAAATTTGGGGGAATTATACGAAAGGGAAATGGCTTAATGGTATAATAATAGAGACCGAGCGCGAGATAAATATATTATCGAACGCGAAGCGCGAGAACCGACAGTCGCGCGCCCTAGGCGCGTTCAAACTTGCGAGCCGCGCGCGATGGGAATGTGCCCACGCAGCGGGCAGATTTTTAATTATAATTTTGCCAAGGTTAAAGTAATTAAAAAAGTATATGCGGAATTAGAAACGAAAATAAAAAAGTAGTGCGCTTGACTCATATCGCCCCATGCCTGGGGCGAGAGGAGCCACTTAATTAAATGACTTGTTATATATTATTTATAAGTAAGAGTATTGTTAGGTTAGAGTATTATATAACGAAAAGTCGAAAACATATCTTACACATATTTTTTTTAATTTTACGGAAGATTTAAAGTATTTAACGTTAAAATGATGAAATCCTTAATCCTAACCTCTACCATAACTAACTTACAAACAGTGAATAAAAAAAAGGTTTATATCTACATATCTTTTAACAATTGTATTACAGAAATAAATATAATAATTTTTCGACTCACCCGTGTACATTGTCTCAGTAAAAGTTAAATTCTACAGTCTATATGACGTTGAGTTTCATATATACTGGGGTTTTAAGCCGATTTTTATAGGTTTGCCGTATTTTTCAACAACAACAATGTTTTTCTCATTGTTATAGCATTTTAGCAGTTTTCAAACAAAGTTACCCAGATAGCACAAAAAATTCCGTGAAGATTTCCTGAAACTTGCATTGTAAGGTGGGAATATTGCATTGAAAGGTTAAGGCAAGGTTCGGTCAATCAAGAAAATGTCCGCTTGTGATGGAATGTTGCACGGCAAGTTTCAGGACAGTTTGGAAGATTCATTTAGCTTAATTCGATGCGCAGTAGTTTTCTATGGGACCTACGGCTGCGCAATAGTTTTTTAAACCCTCGTAACATATCATCAGATACACGTATCATAATTATTTCCCATAATTTTGAAAAAATAAAAAACTTTTTTCTTTTTTTTTATACATATGGGAAATAATCATGATATGTGTGTCTGGTGGTATCCTAGGAGCGTCAAAAAAGCTACTGCGCACCCATAGGTCCCATAGAAAACTATTGCGCATCGAATTAAGTTAAATAAATCTTCCAAACTGTTCTGAAACTTGCCATGCAACATTCCCTCACAAGCGGACATTTTCTTGATTGACCGAACCTTGCCCTAACCTTTCAATGGAATATTCCCAACCTTACATTGTAAGTTTCAGGAAATCGTCATGGAGTTTTTTGTGCTATCTGGGTAATTAAGAAAAATACCAGAAATTCAGTGCTCTCTTCTGGTTGCCAGAAACTCATATTATTTTCTAATACATATCTATAATAGTGCAGCTCTCAAACTTTTTCTGAGGATTTTTTTCGACCAGATTAGTTTTTTATACGTTTGCATCATAATTAACACACTACAAAATCTGATACAATGAAACATTGGATCCAATGAAATTTAGACCCTACTTTGAACTTGCAGCTCCTTATTAGAACCTGCTTTGACGCTATTTAAACCTATAGCCCCTGCTTTAAACTGTTAAGTCCTAGAGAATGAAAGATTAGAGCCTACTTTGACACCCTTCAAATCTATAGGCCTTACTTTGAATCTTTAGATGCTACAGTCTTCATACTCAAGAACCTACTTTGACGCTGTAACACCTCTCTGAATCTACTTTGAATCTTTAGAGCCTACATTTTTATAACTCAAGACCCTATTTTTGACGCTGTTTAACCTCTCCTTCAATGCTGACCCTACTTTGAATCCTTTTAGCCTACAATGTTCGAACTGAAGACTATACTTTGACGTTTTATAAACTTTATAAAAATAAGCTAACAATTAATTGTTACTTATGTTTAATTAACTCATTTCTGTGAATGAGACATTAATCCGAAGAGACATAAAAAGCCATAGAAACACGAGAGCTTGCATGAAAAAATGCATGGACGTGAAGGAAACTAGAGTAGTATGCCAGGACAGAAAGGTGTCGCGACAAATAGTTTGTAAACAGAGTGACAATAGAGTGAATGACGCCTGAAACAAAGATCTTGGATACTAATGGGCCCAAGTGGAGAACCACACATGACAATTTTTTGAGGCTCTTCACTTGGGGTGATCGCTAGAGAGATTGATCAGCAACCTGGGACGGAGCAGTGTTGCGGAATAAAGGTTTCATTTAAATAAATAACACGAGAATTCTAGAATAATCTAAAATATCTATACCCTACACCTATATACCTATCTACCTTATACCTATATACCCTTCTACACACTAGTATTTTCCAACCGAGCAAGTCACGCCTACCCCGAAAGGGAAATGGCTTAATGGTATAATTATAATAATAATAATAATAATAATAATAATAATAAGATTGGTAGCTCTAAAAAAGTATCCAGAGGTGAAACTTCATCTCCAACTGTCCCGTCTGCCGCGTAAGATCATCCGCGGCTAGAGACCTGACTCCAAGGAACAGTGTTGCCCGATGTTTTCTCGCGTAAATTTCCCGCTCTTGCTTACCTTCTAGGACAGAAGGAGCAGAAGCGGATGACGTACACGTTCCAGTTGCGTCGGGATTGGTTGCTTTTAAAGAACCATGATCGTAGCTTCCGGAGCCTACAACTTCTCACTATAAAAAATAATAATAATAATTGGTCATCTTAATGATTGCAGTCACACTCAATTAACAACAATATTTAGTTTCAGATTCAACCAACTTGTCATAAATTATTTATACATAAATAAATACTTCTTTGCAATGCTCAATCACAGAAAAATATTTTCTCTTAACTGAAAATGCAGAAAATTTGTATATGAATACTATTCATCACGGAAAATTACTAAACATTGTCGATTAATAAGTCATTATAAACATTTTTATAAATAACTAATGAGACTGTGCATTATTTATAGTCATGCAGGTAATTATTTATCTCATAAAATTAATTTATAATTGGTTTTAAAGTGATTGAGAATCACAACAAATTATAAGAATAAAATATTTTATATCGTTAGCAACAAATATTATAAATAAATTTAAAAAAATTAAAAATATATTGAAATATATATTTAATAATCATAATGATTTAAATTTACTGATTGTTCTTACATTTTTATTAGAGTATTACGTTTAATTTATTTTCAAAATGATTTCATAAAACAAATCATTTTCCCCCAAGGAACAGTACCACTTTTTTAATTGTTTAATTATTTTTGTTACTAAACAATAACAATTATTGAGAGTTTTTTAAAACATTTTCTCAGAGAAATATTACTATTTACGTGTCTACCACTTAATTTAGTAGGAAAAATCATTTATTTCCGTGAGAAAATGTTTACTGTTTTAATTTTTGTATAATATTGGTTGGAGAATAAGAAAAGCCAAAAGTATGAAAAATAATGTACTACTCATCTCGAATTTCGGGACGACGAGACACTTCGTTATAAAACCAGTGATGTTATTGTTAATATTAACTTATTTCCTGATGAATATTAGGTTGAATCTTAAACTAAATATTTGTATTTTTTAGTGTAATTGCGTTAAATATGATGCCGAATGATTTTTATTTAAGTGTTTGCTTAATAGAGAGATAAAAAATATTGTTGTTAAAATCGCCACTTTTGACATTGTATTCATTTAAATCATAAATTACATAGAATCAAATTTAAATATCCAGCCTCAATTTCTTGTGAAGCGTATCACGGTGAGTAGGGTAAGGAGGGCCAGCGCCGACCAGTTAACAGTCAATGATTTTTTTACAGTTAATAAATGTTGGAGTTGATCCATTTTTTTTCATTTCGAGTTCTACATTATTGTATATCATATTTCTATAAGTAATAATTACATGAATAAAACAATAATTTAATAATTGAATTATTTCTAACAAGCTATATTTCGTCGGCTTTGCCCCACACCGGAGGGCAAAGCCGACCGCAGGTTTTTATGAAAGTCAAAACATCTGTAGATGGGAAAACATGATGTTTCGCGTCTGTAGTATTTTATGTACTGGAAAAATTACCTTTAAACATATCCAGCAAGAAGAATAAGTTATTTTTAATAAAAATAGTAATAGCTGTGATATAACCTCTTATTCGTTGACATTCTACTAGAGACAGACTACGTGCAAAGGTTTCTACGGTACCAATACAAAACACCGGCTCTACCGACCGGATTGAAAATAATAATATTTAATAATTTCTTGCATGTAGCCCAGAAGATAAGTGGCTGTTCTACATTACCGATCACTTATCGGCAAAACTTATGATACGTTTATAACCTAAGCACGTGTAAACTATTATTTTCGTCGGGCTTGCCCCACTGGTGAGGCCTCAATTATTTACGATATTTGATATACTTTGGACTTGAATTGCGTTCAATTATTCTAATGACATATTGTAATATTGTTTTATCTGTCAAAATATCAAATTTTTATGCTGTAAGTATTGCCATTAATGTTGAAAACTTTATATTTCTGCCAGCGAATCTTTCATTCTTTCGTTGTCAAAACTGATTTCTGCACAATTTTTCTTTTATAACGTCAATTTTCAAGATTTTAGTAAGTTATACTATCTCTATCATAAAATAGATTTATTTAATGCAAAGTAGAATTAAAATTGTTAAATAATAGCGATGTTATGAGCAAAGTCGCCTTTGCCCCACCGGTCGGCGCTGCCCCTCCTTACCCTACTTCTAAAAACCGAAAAAACTTACATTGAACTCTTCAAAAATGGTTTCAAATATTTGACAGCACAGAAAGTTTAAAAAAAGTCATTATTCAAATAATTGTTTCGTATTTAAAAATATTTTGGACCTTAAAGTATCGGACAAGTGCAATTTTATCGAAGACATCCTAACGCGCTTTGTTAGGTGAATCTGTTAGGGCGTTAGGCGTTTGGTAAATAAACTGAGTACGTGCGAACTCGGTTTCGATCCTTAATACTTGCGGATTTTTCAGTGCACGATGCGTTAGCGACATAATTGAAAAATATTATGAATAATATATCTATGAAATAATTGCGAATATCCTTGATATTTATATCACAGATATTTTTTTTCTGATAAATAACAAATGTTATTTTTATTCATCCATATTGGTGTGAGATTATAGAGAACCTACTTTGATGATACAAGTCCTACATGTAGTAGTTGGAGGCTCAAAAGAGGGTATAATGTGCCTTAAATACACACGGAAAAAATGAATTTCGTAAATAATCTGCGAACTTCGAGAAAGAATTGACGAACTCGATGTGAAAATTCGAAAACGGTTCATCACTTTTTTTTGTACGTGAATAATTACAAAAATATTACGAGTGATTGGGAAAAGATTCTCAGAGCGCTTACGAGCTTTCCCGACAAATCTGGGAACTGGAAAGTAGGTTCGCCTGTACGTGGCCCGCACACAGGCTCGCCCAAACGCGCGGTGCATGTGTGTGCTCGTATGTGTGCTTCAAGCTCGTCGGATGATTGACTAGAAGTTTGATCATACCTATCTTGTTTGGCCTCGATGGCTGCGCGTATTTACGCACTCCTGTTTTATGTTTAAAAACTGGTGAGTCACCAGTCTTTGAGGGTTCGAATCTTCTGAGATGCGAAGTTATAAATTAATATAAATTAAATCGCACAAATAAAATTTTTCCTCTTTATATTTCAGTCTGAAATTTTCAGGAACTGTTCGTAGGAAATTCGAACTGTTCGTAAAAGACTTCTAAATTTATCCATACATTTCTCATAGAAATAAGGATGTAATGTTTCATTTTCTTATCTCGTATCCGAAACCTAGCTACAAGTTCGTGACTGTCACGGATACATTTTTTCCGTGCAGACCCTACTTTGACGCTAAACGTGGAAAAACGGCCGATTTCGGACACTTTTCGCGTCAAAGTAGGGTCTAAATTACATTGAATTCGCTCCTTATTTAGAACCTACTTTACTGCTCCCAGCGCCTACTAAAGTAGGAGTTACAGGTTCAAAGTAGGGCCTAAATGTCTACACGGGGATCTGAACCTACTGAATGCTACACTGAGAGGTTATGTTAATGCACAAGAAGAGGTGGCTCATTCCGCCCCATGTGACACTTGCAAGTAAAATCAAAATTTTTTCCTATTTCTATTTTACAATTACCCAGATAACAATTGTGCACGCACGATGCGCGCATTGTGGGGGTATTCGTGCGGGATAACCCGCACGTCGTGTACGCATATGATCACACAGCTGCGACATCAATTGATGCACACATGGGTCGCACGTCGTGCAGTCACAATGCGTGTGGGCAGATTGTACGCACGAAGTGCAGGTCTAATGGGAGGGTTAATAAATAATTAATTTAATTGTTTTTAAATGTAAAATAACAAGTTTAAAAATGGATTTTATATCGTTTATTATTTTATTAAAGTCGTGGATCTACATATAACTCACTTATCGCAAATCTTTGGTAAAGTTAAACGCAATTGGTAAATAATATTATAATAAAGTTTGCTTCAGTCTCAAACTTTGGCAAAATTATTAGAAAAGCTTGACGAAAAAAAAATCCACAATAACTTAAAATCCAAGAATTCAATTATGGATTATATTGCGATATATTTGATAAAACGCATAAAACTGGAGACAATAAGAGACGCCGGGAGCAGGAAAAAACAATTACTTCTTCTTCTTTGCAAATGGAGGAAAAATGACACATTACACACTAGTCAAGCGAGCGTTTAGCGATTGTATTTACTACGCGTATCGTTGATATACTGCCATCGCGCGCTTTTTGAAAATGATTATATATTTCAATAAAGATTTCGCTCAGTACATTTTAAACTTATATTATTATTGAAATTATTTAAACGATTATATATATTTGCATATATAATGATAAAAATTATGCTTAAGTGATTTAATCAATTAACATTTTTTCAAAACTTAATGTATCTACAAATTTTTTATTTATAATTGAACCGCCGCATATGGTAGAAGAGGGTATACAATTTTTTGGTCAGAGAGCAAACGGTCCCTGAAAATGATAAAATTATTATTTAACAAATATTTTTTGATATTATTCATTAAATTCAATTTCCAAAAATTAAAGTTCACAAGAATTTTCAAAACCGGTGAAACACCATTGCGCTTGGACCAAAACATGTTAAGCCCGGTTCAATAATTAGTTTTTAAATATTTTTAATATTACGTTAATTTTTTATTTTGATCATTTTAAAATTTCGTAAATTTACGTCATCCCCGGCCATCACTGTGCCTACACGATGTGCGTCGCATAATATCAACACTGCGTGACAGCGAAATGCGACGCATTTTGCTCGCACTCTGGTGCCCATCACTTGATCGAGGCACGTGTTGGCAAAATTAATGCATTTTCGCACGCACGACGTGCCTCGCATGACGTGCGGGTTCAATGCGTCGCACGATTGTTATCTGGGTATATAAAAATCTGTTGAGAACTTAAGGTTTAATAAATAAGCTATCTAAATAACCACTGGAAAACATCTAATATGTGATTTGGTGTGATTCTTGGACTTTCTAAACAAATGCAAAATATCAGAATACAGGTCTTAAAATTTTTGCTTTCGTTTTTTCAAAATTTATTCAACATTGAGCGAACATTTTTTTAAAAGAACTTTGATAACGTTCTTCCTGATATTAGTACAAAGAACAGTTACAACAGAAAGTATAGCCTGCGAGAAAATTGAGTGGCTCAACTTACCCCCTATGCTCATCCCGCCCCACCCTACCCTACGTGTTATCTTATTCCCTCTAAAAGACAACATATTTGAGTGGCCAATAATTGTCTTATCTGCGCGGTTTGAAATTAATTCGGTCAACAGAATCAATTTACAACATGGAAAAATCTCACAAACATGATTCAATCAGTAGAAAAGTTCAACTATTTGCTTGAAAAGTATCTCTTTTTTTGAAACTTCATATTTTCGGTTTGAAAAATCAAATCTTTAGTTGAAAAGTGTTCTTGTTTTTCGAAAATTTATCTCTTTTGGTAAAAAAAAATTCTGTAGAGGTTTCAGCTATTTTGTTGAAAATTCGTCTTTTCTGGTTGAAAATTTAAATACTTGGTTAAAAATTATCTTTTTGATGGAAATTAACCTCTTTTATTGAAAATTCGTCTTTTTGGTTTGAAAATAGTAGAAAATTCAACTAATTCGTTGAAAATTAACTTTTTTGTTGAAAATTAATATTTTCAGTATGAAAATTCAACTATTTGGATGAAGATTAATGTATTTTGTTTTTAAAAAACCTATTTAGGTAGAAATCTCAACTCTCTCTTTTGTTCAAGTATTGTTTTTGGTTTAAAATGTCATCTTTTTTGGTGAAAAGTTTCTGTAAAGGATTGAGCTATTTTGCTAAAAATTCGTCTTTTCTAGTTGAAAATTCATCTTTTTGGTTTGAAAATGGTAGAAAATTCAACTACTTTATTGAAAATTAAATTTTTTGTTGAAATTTATAATTTTCGGTATGAAGATTAAACTACTTTATTGAAAATTTATGTATTTCGTTTAAAAATCAACTATTTAGGTAGAAAGTCAAAAAAAAATATATCAACCAAAGAAATGAATTCTTAACCAAGAAGAATAATTACACGATCACAAAATACATGCAATTACAATAATATAGTTTAATTTTCCACTAAAAAAGATAGATTTTTAACTAAAAATGTAATAGTTAAGTTTTCAGTTGAAGAGATTAATTTTCAAATAAGGAGAATAATTTTCTCCCTAAAAATACGAGTTTTCAACAAAATGAAGGAATTTCCAACTATATAGCTGAATTTTCAACGAAAAAGTTGAATTTTCAAACAAACCAAAAATCGAATTGAAAAAAAGTAATTTTTTAACCAAAGAAATGAATTTTTAACCAAGAAGAATATTTACACAATCACAAAATATATGCACTTACAATCATATAGATGAATTTTCCACTAAAAAAGATAAGTTTTTAATTAAAAATTGAATAGTTAAGTTTTTAGTTGAAGAGATTAATTTCCAAACAAGAAGAATAATTTTCCCCCAAAAATACGAGTTTTCAACAGAATGCCGGGATTTCCAACTATATAGCTGAATTTTCAACAAAAAAGTTGAATTTTCAAGCAAAAAAAACGAATAAACAAAATTCTTAATTTTGAACCAAAGAAATGAATTGTTAACCAAGAAGAATATTTACACAATCATAAAATACATGCAATTACAATCATATAGTTGAATTTTCCACTAAAAAATATAAATTTTTAACTAAGAATGCAATATGTAGTTAAGTTTTTAGTTGAAGAGATTAATTTTCAAACAAGAAGAATAATTTTCCCCAAAAATACGAGTTTTCAACAGAATGCAGGAATTTCCAACTATATAGCTGAAATTTCCCAGAAAAAGCTGAATTTTCAAACTAAAAAAAATCGAAGTAAAGAAAAAATAATTTTTCAACCGTAGAAATGAATTTTAAACCAAGAAGAATATTTACAAAATCACAAAATACATGCACTTACAATCATATAGTTGAATTTTTCACTAAAAACGATAAGTTTTTAACTAAAAATGGAATAGTTAAGTTTTTAGTTGAAGAGTTTGAGTTTAAAGAAATGAATTTTTAACCAGAATGATGAATTTTTAACTAAGAATAATAATTAAACATTCATGAATTTTCTGCCAAAAAATATACATTTTTAGCAAAAATAGAATAGTTAAAATTTCACTTAAAATAATTAATTTTAAGGCCATGTGATGAGTGGGTCACGTGACCAGATTCCTACCTTACCAACACCTTTTTTATTTGTCAACTTATTTCCACACAAATAGCCACATCGATTTGAAAATTTGGGATAATAAATAAGAAGCACTAAGAAACGCGGCTCTGGTCCTAAATTTTTATGAGTATAAAAAAAAAATTTTTATAATTAATTTTTTTTTGCTTTTTTCATAACAATAAAATTTTAGGACCAGAGCCACGTTTCTTAGTGCTTCTTATTTAGTATCGCAAATTTTCTACTCGATGTGGCGCTTCGTGTGAAAATAAGTTGACAAATTAAAAAAGTGTCGGTAAGGTAGGAATCCGCTCATGTGACCCACTCGTCACATGGCCTTAAACAAAAAAAAACGACTTTTAAACCAAATAGTTAAATTTTTAACCATAAATATATGAAATTTTAATGAAGTAAGTCAACTTTCAAACAAGTAGTTGAATTTTCAAATAAAAAAGATAAATTTTCAACCAAAAATGGAAGTTAATTTTTCAATTGATTCATTTCAACAAAATAGTTAAACTTTCAACCAAAGATATGAATTCTCAACCAAAAATCAGTTAAATTTTCAAATAAAAAAGATTTTTCAATCAAAAATAAAATCGGTAAATTTTCAGTTAAAAAATACTTTCTAAACGAAAGAAAAAAAATAGTGAAATTTTCAAACAAAGAGAAGAATCTTGAACCAATAAAATGATTCTTTAACAAAGTATTTTAACTTTCAACCAAGTAGTAGAATTTTTAACCAAAAAAATCTAATTTGGAATCAGAAGGACTTGAATTCAATAGAAAAGACGAATATGCAACAAAATGGTTGAATTTTAAACCAAAAAGATTTTTCAGTCAAGAAAGAAAAAAAATTGCAACCAAACTGTTGAATTTTCGCGGAATACTTTGACTAAAGCAACTAGCGCCACATACCTGCTGGTAAAAATTTTTATAATCGAAAATATTTTTATAATTATTATTGTTACTCTAAAAAATACATGTCATTCTCTTAGTTTATTCAGATGCCCGGTTCAGACCATAAATTTGAAAATACCTTTATCTATAATTTATGATAAAACAGACCATCTCTGGATAAAACTTCAATATCTGTCAAGATTAAGGAATAAGTTTTCCTTCTATCCGCTAGAGGGCAGCACTTGGTCTAAAAACAGGCGCTAACATCAGTTAGTTCATTCAGGGATGCGACGCTGGTTACACGTTTTTTGTTCTAATCAAGAGAATAACGTGTTTTTTTGTTTTGTTTAGAATCCTCTTTTATTTCAAGTTTGTGTAAAAATATGCGAAGTGTGTGTGATAAAATCGTGTCAATAATCCTGAAATTGTAAACAGCTGTTTATCGGTATTGTCGCGCGGGTTTTTTCGAGTGACAGGTTTAGTCTAATTGTGTCTTGTGACAGAAAGTTGACACAGTGGAGAGGGAAGATTGGTGCGAATACTGTTATGTGTATATTATCTGTGGGTGCGAATAAGATGGAAAATTGAGAGCACGAGGTCGAGGAAGCGGGATGGTTAATCAGCTGTCGAAAGGGTGAAAGGGAAGGGCTGAGAAGGGTGCACCAGGAGCGAACCTAGAATGATCCGTGCCCTATAGTTGACAAAAGTACAAGACTCGTAAGTTTCACGTCCCTGATTCATATAATTATTCTGGTGTATTTGCCAGTGTATGACAGTAACGCGTTACCCAGCACGTTACATTTTTTTAGTAACGGTAACGTTAACGTGTTTCAATTTTCGGGTAACTGTAATGCAGAGTAGCGAACGTATCCAATTATTAACCCTTTCAGTCACGCAATTCAAATGCATTTTTTATGTTTGTTTATTCATATATTCAATATTATAAAGAATTTTATTAATTAAACTATATTTTTATGTTCTTTCAATACTAAAGTAACTAAAAATGCAAAAAATTTCAGGAACTTTAATGAAATATAAAAAAATGACCAGAAAAAAAAATAAAAAAAAGCCTATATATAGGCTACCTGACTTTTTTTATATTTTTCTTGTCATTTTTTTATATTTCATTAAAATTCCTGAAATTTTTTGCATTTTTAGTTACTTTAGTATTGAAAGAAAATAAAAATATAGTTTAATTAAAAAGTGCGGGTGATCTTCCGAAAGGGGTCGACCTCCAATTTTCTTCGGGAATGATAGTAAAAATTGGCGCAAATTTGATTTTCATGGTGAAAACCATTAAAAACCCATTAAAATCATGGTTTTTTTGCATTTACCTCAGTAATTATTCAAAATTCAAAAAAATGTTTCCAATAAAAGTTGTAGATCTCATCGAAATACACATTTTCTGTTTCAAGCATTTTTTTATAGGAATGATAATTTCCGAGAAAATTAGTAGTAAATCGATTTTCATGTTAAAAAATTAATAAAATACATTAGTCCATGCATCCATTAGTTTTGGCTTGATACTTATGTATTTTGACGCGGTGAATTTGAATATGATAGTGAAAATTGGCGCAAATTTTATTTTCATGGTGAAAACCATTAAAAAACCCATATAAATCCTGGTTTTTTGCATTTATCTCAGTAATTATTCAAAATTCAAAAAACTGTTTCCAATAAAAGTTGTAGATCTCATCAAAAAACACATTATGTGTTCCAAGAATTTTTTTATAGGAATGATAATTTCCGAGAAAATCAGTAGTAAATCGATTTTCATGTTTAAAAATTAATAAAATACATAAATCCATGCATCCATTAGTTTCGGCTTGATACCTATGTATTTTGACGCGCTGAATTGGAATATGATTGTGAAAATTTTCACAAATTTTATTTTCATGGTGAAAACCATTAAAAACCCATTAAAATCATGGTTTTTTTGCATTTACCTCAGTAATTATTCAAAATTCAAAAAAATGTTTGCAATAAAAGTTGTAGATCTCATCGAAAAACACATTTTATTTTTTAAGCATTTTTTTATAGGAATGATAATTTCCGAGAAAATCAGTAGTAAATCGATTTTCATGTTAAAAAATTATTAAAATACCTAAGTTCATGCAACCATTAGTTTCGGCTTGATACTTATGTATTTTGACGCGCTGAGTTTGAATATGATAGTGAAAATTGGCGCAAATTTTATTTTCATGGTGGAATCATCAAAAAACCATAAAAATAATGGTTTTTTGGGTTTATCTCAGCTAAAATGCAAAATTCAAAAAAATATTTCAAACAAAAGTTGTAGATCTCATCGAAATACACATTTTTTGTTTTAAGCATTTTTTATAGGAATGATAATTTCCGAGAAAATCAGTAGTAAATCGATTTTCATGTTAAAAAATTATTAAAATACATAAGTCCATGCACCCATTAGTTTCGGCTTGATACTTATGTATTTTGACGCGCTGAATTTGAATATGATAGTGAAAATTGGCGCAAATTTTATTTTCATGGTGAAAACCATTAAAAAACCCATAACAATCATGTTTTTTTGCATTTATCTCAGTAATTATTCAAAATTAAAAAAAATGTTCCAACCAAAAGTTGTAGATCTCATCGAAATACACATTTTTTCTTGAAAGCATTTTTTTATTGGAATGGTAGTTTTCCATAAAATCAGTAGTAAATTGATTTTCATGCTAAAAAATACATAAAATATATAAATGCATACATCCGTTAGTTTCGGCTGGGTGCCTACTCACGCTCTTCACCAAGAGAAGGTTGGAGTATTTTGAAGACCATATATTTTTTTTTAGATTTTGTTATTTTGTATTTTTTTTAAATTTTCTAAATATTTTAAATGTTTTGTATAATTTTTGAGTCTTTTGATGAAAAAAATGTTTGTTTTTACCAGGGAAGGTACCCCTGTGACTGGTCACAAAAATATTATAAGATGGTACCCCTACCCCTTTTCCAGCGCTTCGTGGGGGGAAGGCACCCCTGTGATCCAAAAAACCATGGTTTTTATGGTGTTTTAACATGAAAATCGATTTACTACTGATTTGCTGGGAAACTTTCATTCCTATAAAAAAAGCTTAAAACATAAAATGTGTATTTCGATGAGATCTACACATTTTATTGGAAACATTTTTTTGAATTTTAAATAATTAGTGAGATAAATGCAAAAAACCATGATTTTTATGGGTTTTTCACGTTTTCACCATGAAAATCGACTAGTCGCCGATTGGATGGAGCTTTCATTTTTTCCATTTAAAAAAAAAGTCTGAAAACTTAATTTTTATCTAGAGTTCTTAAATGCCCAAGAATTTATGTTGACCAAATGCTCTTTACAATATGCTCAGCATTTAAGATCGAACAGAGCATTTATAGGGAATTTGAAGCATTTATTGTTTAAACAAATATATATCATAATTAATACATATATTTTCACAAAAACATTCCAGTGACATAAACATATACTTTTTTTTTAAATACAGAATTGCTATAGGTCAGGTAATTCTAGAAAGTCAGGGAATGTTAGGGAAAACCTGACAGAGTTAGGGAATTATCGATAAATTAAACTTGAAGTTAATTTTATTATTATGGTTAAAAATCGCAACAATTTGGTTAACAATTAATCTGTTTTGCTTGAGGATTCAAACCATTTTGTAGAAAATCATCTTTTTTTGGTTGAATTCAACTATTTTTGGTATAAAATTAAAATCCTTTTTGTGGTTGAAATATAATTTATCACGTTTTTCGTTGATAATTCATCTTTTTTGGTAGAAAATTCAACTACTTAGTTGGAAGTGGAACTACTTTGTTAAAAATTTATTTATTTGGTTGATGATACATCATTTTAGATTAAAAACCTTTTTTTTTTTGTTAGAAATTTAATTATTTTATTGAAAATTATGTTTTCTACATTAAAATTATTTGTTTAAACTAAAAACTTAACTCGTAAATGTTTGGTTCAAAATTTATCTTTTTAAGTTGAAAATTCAAATATTTGGCTTAAAATTCCTGTATTTGATTAAAAATTCGAATTTTGTGGGAGAATATTTAATCTTCTGGGTGACTAATTGATCTTATTGGTTGAAAATTTGAAAATTGATCTTTTTAGTTGAAAATGCGTTTTTTCTTATGCAGAATTAATTTTTTTAACTAGAAATGTAACTGTTCTATTTTTTGTCGAAAATTTATCTTTTTTGATAGAAATTTAATCTTCTTGTTTGAAAATTATACCTCGAATTATACTATTTCGTTGAGAATTTACTTTAATTTTATTGAAAATTAATTTTCTTACTGAAAATTTAACTATTATATTTTTAGTTGAAAATTTATCTGCTTTCAGTAAAAATTTAACTATTTGTTGAAAATCTTTTTTTTTTGGTAAAAGATTACTCTCATTAGTTGAAATTTCATCTTTTTCGTTAAGAGTTCATTTCTTTGGTTGAAAATTTAACTGTTTTGTTGAAAATTCGTTATTTTTTTGGTTGAATTATTTTACTAACTGAAAATTATCCTACCTAATTTTTGGTAGAAAACTTATCTTTTTAGTTTAAAATTCATGTAATCGGTTAAAAATTAATTTTTTTTAGTTGAAAATTCACTTTAAGTATTCAATTTTTTGTGGAAAATTTACCTTTTTTGATAGAAAAACCCCCTAAAGGAAAAAATTGGGTTTTGCGAGTTTTTGGGGTGATTATGTTTTCTTTAACGGGTTTTTAAATACAAATTATTTTTAATACATAAAATACTACGTTATTCTGATAATCAGATAGAGTTAGAAAGTCGCGATTATTTATAATAATATTCTCTTAGAATAATGCTAGAAAGTAACAGTTTTTCTAAAATTTTCTACTTTTGGTCCACTTTTCAATAAGAGTGAGGTAATAATTAATAAATAAATATTAATATAAATATTAATAATAATACTAAAATATTAATAAATAAATAAACATAATTTTTAAAATAATTTATTATTATTTTTATTTACTATTATTATTTTTCTGAAAACTTGTTCGACATTTCTGAAATCTTCAAAAATCTTTTTGAATTTTCTCGAGAAACTTAGGAAAATTATATTTATAACCTTAAAGTAATTAAACAAAAAAATAAAAAATAGTTATTCGAAATTTTTGTTTTATATTACAAAGTTTTCTTTCCTTCAAATTATAATTTGCCTACAATTTTTTTTATTCTGACTGAAAAATCTTTTTCGGTTGCAAATTCAACAATTTTATTGAAAATTTGTATTTTTAGTTTGAAAATTTATCTCTTTTGGTAGAAACTTCATCTTTTTTTTTAAATTAAAATTGCAAATGTTTGGTTTAAAATGAATATTTTTTGTTGTAGAAAATTTGTCTTTTTTGACAGAAAATTAATCTTCTTCGTGAAAAATTCATCTTTTCGGTTGAAAAAAATTAATTTTCAAATAAGAAAAATAATTTTTTCCCAAAAAATTTTAGTTTTCAACCGAATACGGGAATTTCCAACTATGTATATAGTTGAAATTTGAATGAAAAAAGATAAATTTTCAAGCAAAGAAAAACGAATTTAAAAAAAAAGTTTATTTTTTAACCAAAGAAATGAATTTTTATCCAAGAAGAATAATTTTCTCCCAAAAATATGAGTTTTCAACAAAATGCAGGAATTTCCTAGTATATAGTTAAATTATCAACTAAAAAAGATCAATTTTCAAGAAAAAATGAATAGTTGAATTTCCAACTAAAAAAGTCCGTCGGGAAAGTTTAAAAACGTTTAAAATTCACAAAGTTGTGACTTTTTTTTAAATATAAAAAGTCGAATTTCGCACAAAAAAAACTATTTTTTTTGCCAATTTGTTTTTGGTCTTTTTTAAGGAAGGCATCCTGTAAGTTTTATGCGGGTTAAATAATTTTCCTAACAAAGTAGTTTGCACATCCAAAAAGTTCCACAAAAAATATATCTTGCTCTATTGTGATATCTTGCATCGTTTACATCAGTTTACGAGAAAAATTAGAAAATTATAATTTTAGAAAAAAATTCTCTTGGCTTAAAAAAAGATTTAGCGATTTTATCATAACTTAATGATAAACAATTTTAAATAATTTATGTTCAATTCCAAAGAATTCAATTCTAATTCCAGGTTTAAAAATCCATCTCCGGCAAGATATGCCGAAATAGAAAATTGATCGAGTATTGCCTTTCAAAAAATATGCCGGGTTTTAACTTTCTCTTCCGGCATATGAACTATTTCTGGAAGAGAATGCATAACATTATTTGTATTGTTATAATCTTATAATTTCAATATTATTCATTTAAATCGTTCATCGAAATTCTTGTTCTAAATATTCTGAAGAATTTATTTTAAATCTTTACTATCAACTTGGGATCAAAATGGAGAAAATTCACTTTGATAATAAGGTACGTACGTACGTACGTATAATTTAGAAACCGAAAATCATTAAAACTTTTACGAATCTACAGCACGGAATTTGAAAGTTCTTAATCCGAGCTTTTAAATTAAGTACACGTTCTGGAACTTGTTAAGGCTTTTCGTTTCGTAGTTAAAAGTTAAAAGTTGAGTTTTCAAAGTCGAATCTTAGAGCACTCTTCCGCCTTTTTTTTATCGTTAATACAAAAGTCACTTTAAGAATTAGCCCTCTCATCCTCATTTTGAAGTGTATTTCAAATAAGATAAGAAAATAAATAGAGGGAATTGGATTAAACTAGATAAAAATTAAGTTAGCGAAAGTCTTTTTCTTATTTCAAAATAAACTATATGCATGTAAACATTTTTATTTGAAAAAATCGATACCTACTCTGCCGGCTCCCCCCGCAACCCCAACCAAATCCGTTGACCTGTACTACTGAAAGCCCCTCATTTCCAACCCGACATCTGTCCCTCTTTTATATCCCATTAGTTGAAATTTCACAGTCTTTAAAAGTAAATATTTGGTTTAAATTTTCAAACTTTCCAGTCGATTTTGATTCAATGAAACAATTTTATCTTTGAAATTGAATTAGTTTTATAAGTAGTTAATAAATCTGTGTGAATCTGTGATGTATTTTCCACTGTGCAAATTAGCAAAGTTAAAAAAGAGGGATTTTTTAATCTTGCGAAAAGTTATTAAAAACTTCTGAAATAAGTAATGCACTTCATGCGAGGAGAGTAATTTTTTCATTGTCTTTATCTTTATCACTTTACCAAATATAATTACGTGAAATTTATTCGAGTGATTGAAATCTTTCAAAAAGGATACAATTGCTGAGTTTAAATAATAACTATTGTGAGATAAATGTCATTTTTTATTTTTTTACTTCTTTGCCAAATATGAATATTCTGAAATGCTTTGTCTAAAACTTGCAAAAAATACACAGGAAAATTTCCTAATTTAAATAATTTAAATTTTAGGAAAATTACATGTTTTTACACTGTTGATTTCATGATGTTTCTATTTCCGGGTGTCCAGCGATTCTTAGAAACAAAATTCAAGGTCTTTTCCAGGTTTTTAAGGTCAAGAAATCAAGTTTTTCCAGGTCTTCTTTTTTTACATCAAATATTGAAATAACCGTTTGTTATACATGTAAAAATATGATCTATTTCATTTTATATTGGCAAATAATTTCTAATGAAAGCAGAACCATAAATAAACAAATTCTTAATTTGTTGCGAACATAAGTCGTCTTTGTGAAATCTTTGGGAATATTTTTTAACCTTTGTAAAGTCATAGAAATCGTTGAAATCTTTGTGAAATATTTGAAATCTTTGTGAATTCGTTGAAATCTTTTGAAGTATTTAGAACTTTTGGAATCTTGTAAAATTTTTGTAAAATCTTTGAACTACTTGAAATCTTTCTGAAATTTTTTAAAACCTTTTGAAATCTTTATGAAATCTTTGTCCAATATTTCTTTAATATTTGTTTGTGAAATCTTGTGTTCGTTTGAAATCATTGAAATCTTTTGAAATCTTCTCAAATTTGTTGAAACCTTTTGAAATCGTTTAAAATCTTTGAAATGTTTTAAAATTTGTGAAATGTGGTCTTCTGTACACTTGTAGAAAATTTGAAATTTTGAAATCTTTTGAAATCTTTTGAATATTTGTGAAATCTTTCGTATTGGTTTGAAATCGTTAAAATATTTACAATTTTTGTGAAATATTTTGAAATCTTCTAAAAAACTTTGAAATCTTTTAAATCTTCGAAATGTTTTGAATTCTTTAAAACCTAGTGTACTATCCCCTTTTTGAAATCTTTGAAACTCTCTTTTATTCTTTTGAAATCTTTGAAATTCTTGTATTCTTTTCAAATTTGTATGAAATTTTGTATGAAATCTTTGAAATTTTTATGAAATCTTGGAAATTTTCATGAGATCTTTTAAATATTTGTGAAATCTTTCTGAAATCTTTTGTATTAATTTGAAATTATAAAAATATATAAAATCTTTGTGAAATATTTTGAAATCTTCTAAAAAACTTTGAAATCGTTTAAATCTTCGAAATGTTTTGAATTCTTTAAAACCTAGTGTACTATCCCCTTTTTGAAATCTTTGAAACTCTTTTATTCTTTTGAAATCTTTGAAATTCTTGTATTCTTTTGAAATTTGTATGAAATTTTGTATGAAATCTTTGAAATTTTTATGAAATCTTGGACATTTTTATGAGATCTTTGAAATATTTGTGAAATCTTTCTGAAATCTTTTGTATTAATTTGAAATTATAAAAATATGTAAAATCTTTGTGAAGTCTTTTGAAATCTTCTAAACAATTTTGTAATCGTTTCGAATCTTTAAAATGTTTTGAAATCTTAGAAATCTGATTTACTATACACTTTTTAAAATATTTAAAATCCTTGAAATCTTTTGAAAGTTTTAAAATCTGTGTGAAATGTTCGAAATCTTTGTGAAATCTTTGAAATCTTGTGTAAAAGTCTTTTTCAAAATCCTTGAAATCTTGATGAAATGTTCGAAATCTTAGGGAAATTTTTGTGAAATCTTTTGAAATCTTCTAAAATGATTTGCAACCTTTTGACATCGTTTAAAATCTTTGCAATGTTTTGAAATCTTTTAAATCTGGTTTATAATACCTTTTTTCAAATCTATGAAACCCTTTCAATCTTTTGAAAGTTTTAAAATATTTGTGAAATTGTTGTGAAATCTTTTAAATCTGGTGTGCAGGTCTTTTTAAAAATCGAAAAATCCGTTGTATAGCCATGGCTCATTCTAATTGTGAAATTTAATTAACATCGAAATTTTCAACTAATAATTTTTATAATTTGTAAGTTGAATATTACAAAAAATATATATTTTAACATTCTACATTAGCGGAGAAGAAATTAAAAACTTCTATAATTAATCACAATATGAAAGTCTGTTTATTGCAATATATAAAATAATTGGTACAGTCTACAAAAAGTTCCTTGAAATCTCTGTATTTATTCTGTAATAAACAAAAGATAAATTATATCTTGATAAATAAAAAACTTTTCAGTAGGAAGATTTCTTCTAAACGAGATGTTTATTTTCATAATCGACTAAAAGATTTAAATTACTCTTCGCATTTCAATAAAATAACTGCCTTAAAAGCAAAAAAAAAAGCAAATTCAAGTTTCTCGTGAAAAATTCAAGGAGATTTCCAGGTTTTCCAGATTTAAAAAAAATTCAAGGAGAATTCCAGGTTTTCAAGGTTTTCAAGGTCGCTAGACACCCTGTATTTGTTTAAAGACGCAAAAACTAAAATTGGTGGACAAAAGCTTACAATTTATTTTTGACATCCTACATTATTTACCGAGAGGGAGAGGGTGAAAATTTTAGGATTTTCGTGGATATCATCTATTAAAGCGATTTTTAGCTTTTCTGATGTCAATAAAAAAATTTCGTTCTGTACAGTTTCGATAGGGGTTTTCATGCCCTTTTCATTGGTCATAGGCATTTTTTGAAAAAAATAAATATTTGAGCTTTAATAATGAAAGACAAAAAACAAATTTGACTTTTTTTGAAAGAAAGGCATATTTTTCAATTTTCTTATCTCAAAAGAAAGCTTAGCATTTTTTCTTTAAAAGCTTTGAGGTTAAAAAGTGGGATTTTTATTGTTTATTTTTAAAAATAAGCGATGAGTGGTCTTTGAGAAAATACAATCTGATTTGGCGATTTGAACTCTTCTAATGGCCGTAAAAAATATTTTGTCCAGTATAGTTTCGATAGGCTTTCTCACACCCTTCTCATTGATCATAAGCATTTTTTGAAAAAAAATGTATATATATAATTAAAATTTTCGTCATTAGAAAATTTTAAATTTAAACTTGTAAAATTGAACAATCTAAGGACTTACATATAAAATGTAGTCTTTAAATATGCACAATTTTGAATTGTAAAAATAATTTAAATTAATTACCAATTATAGGAATATATGAATGAACATAATATATTCTAGAAAATTAAAAAAATTATTTTTAACGATACAATTTCACGATTGTACTTTAACATATTAACATATTAAAAATGAAAACGTTTATTTCAAGATTTACTTCTGATCTCAATGACACATTTCGATTGAAAACAAAAATAAGTTCTATAACTTAAACAATTTTCAAACAATACCAAAACCCAGATTTTAACAGTTCGGCAAAGTTAAGGGCAGTTTTTAATATTAGATGTTACATATTTTTTGTTTAAATGTACATTCCATATAATATTTAATTAATGTTAAGATTATTCAAAATTTAAACAAACTTCTTTCCCTTACTTTTTCCTAAATGAAGAAACCTAAGCTTTTCTTTAAGGCCAAAATAAAACCAAAAATGTTCTTTTTTAATTAAAAATTTAAACATTAAAACAACCTTTCATTAAAAATTATTTTATCCTTCAAGGTTTAATTTCAAAATGCTCATATTTGATTCTTTTAGTAAAAAATATTGGCATCCATGAAAATATTAAAATTTCGATAGTAAGAGTTCTTTCAAACATTACCTTAGTAACTAGAATTAATCATTTCTTAAATTATTTAACTCGTTTCAAAAATGGTTAGAACTTTTAATCTTTGAAAATGTGATATTCTGGATGTTTAAATAGTTGATGTTTTTATAATATTAGAAAATAAAAATCCAGGGACGTGAACATGGCCTTGTGATTTTAAGGGATTTTAACGAATTTCTAGAGAACTTTAGGAAATAAATTAAATCTTATTTTAAGGATTTTCTACGGCTTTCAACAATTTTAAGGGATATGAAGGAAACAGAAAAATTTCAAAGGTTTTTAAACATTTTAAGTTATCTTAAAAGATTCCAAAAGTATTTCGAAAGATTTGGTTTAAAAAATGTGTGAAGCTATACAATTTCTTGTAAAAAGATTGTTTTTTTTTTATAAATGTAAAAACAGATGTTTACTCTTTCCCCTGTTTTCCCTCTTTTTCGAGAAAAATTACCCTATTTCCCCCTTTAGCTCTTTTTGTGCTGTGCGATCCCTGGAAATATGATCCCATATGTATACGTAATAGGGTGGTCCCAAAATGCTTTGGATTTTTTTTTTAATTTTCATGCATATCCCCCCCAAATTTGTTCGAATCCACACAAAAAATTAATGTATTTAAAAAAAAATTATATCTAGAGCTGTTTTTATCAGTTTTATTCAGAATTGTCAATATTATAGGTGTATCGAGTTGACCCTCAAAATTTCTCTTAACAATTTACCACAGAAAATGAATCCATAATTACTTTTGGATTTTCACCCCCATAAGTCTGTTTTATAGGGTCCCAAAATAACCCCACAAGTGAAAAAATGGGTTTTGCAAGTTTTTGATGCTAATTATTATTTTTTTGCAATTTTTTTAGTGCAAATTGTTTTTAATACATAAAATATTACTTTATACTGATAATTAGATGTTCAAATAAATTATTTCAGCAATTTATTATTGTTTATAGTAATTTTCTCTTAGAATAGAGTTGGAAAGTCGCGTTTTTTTCTCTAAATTTTTCGTTGAATAATGCTAGAAAGTTACGGTTTTTTCTAAAATTTTCCACTTTTTGTCCATTTTTCAGTTAAATTAGAGTGAGGTAGTAATTAATTTTAGTTAACATATACATAATTCTTCAAATAATTTATTATTTCGAATAATATTCTGTTTTAATAATGCTAGAAAGTTTCGGTTTTTTTCTGAAATATTCTGCTTTTCTTTGTCTTCAGTTATGAACAAATAATAAATGAACATCATCAAGAATCATTTTTTAAATAGTATTCGATTTTTCGGAATGAAGTACTTTTTTTCTTTTGCTAATGTTTGGAAAATATTAATTAATACAAAAAGGCTCTCAGTAACTACTTCAAGGAAAAGATACATTCAGTATGATCCATATAGAAAATTTGAAGAATATTTCCAGGAATATTTCAAATATATTGTTTTATGTTAGAAAAATGTATACAAAAAAAAGAAAAAAAATGCGTAAAAAATGATTTTCTCTTATGTTTATTTATTATTTCTTCTTAACTAAAAAGACAAAGTGAAGCTACAAAATTCATAAAAAAAACTGCAACTTTTTGACATTACTATAAGAGAAGATAGTCATAATGTCATAAACTCTAATAATTTGTTTGAACAATTGTGTTTGTTAAACATCATTAATTTTTATCTTATTCTAAGTGAAAAGTGGACAAAAAGTGTAAACTAAAAAAAAACAGAATATTTTTAGCATTATTCAAAGAGAATATTATTAAATATAATAGTAAATTATTTAAACAAATGTTTTAACTTAAATTGATTATTTCCTCGCTCTATCTGAAAAGTTGCGAAAGCGAGTTGAAAAATTCAGATGAAACCGCGACTTTCTAACTCTACTCTAAGAGAAAATTGCTATAAACAATAATAAATTGTTTAAGCAATTTATTCAAACATCTATCAGTAGAAAGTAATATTTTATGTATTAAAAACAATGTGTATTGAAAGAAACAGCAAAAAAATAATAATTAGCTCCAAAAATTCGCAAAACGTAATTTTTCACTTTTAGGTTTTTTGGACCTTATAAAATAGACTAATAGGGGTAAAACTAAAAAAGTAATTTTTTTTCGTATTCTATGGTAAATTGTGAAGAGAAATGTTGAGGGTCAACTCGATATACCTAATATTGACGATTCTCAATAAAATGTATAAAAAAGTATTTTTTATGGGAAATACGTGGTAAATTGAATGGTGCTTGTGGGTCCTCTAAATATAATTTTTATCAAAAGAAAACATTTATGCACAGACCTTTTAAAAATTAAATGTCAAACCATCAACAACTGTAATATGGTGATTGTGAATTCTCTTTTGTTAAAGCTCCTTCGGCTTTAACGAAAGCATTCTCATCACGTATCTTGTGATTCACACTCGGCAAACTTTTCAACATTACGTTCAACTCTATTATATTAAATAATAAAAACAAATTTTATTCTTCATTATTACTTGGATATTTGTTCGGTATTTAGCATTAATCTTTATTCGCAGCTACATTGAAAAATGGGTCGTTTCAATAAATAATGTATATTATAACAATTCATAATATGCATTGATATTGAAACAGACGTATTTTTATTGTCTTGTTTTTATTATTATAAAAAGAGCGCATCCCATCAAAAAAATGTCGAAAGCAAATTTTTAGACCTAATTCAGGTGAGCAATTTTGTTATTAAACATTTAATTGCATCTTGTGCAGTTTTTTCATAAATTTAATTTAATTTGTTTATTTTCAATGTTATTTTTTACGATTTAAACAAAAAATACCCTTCCTAGCGTAAAGTGGTTTCAAGCCCATTTGTTTTTTTCAAGCCATTTTTTCAAGCCCAATTTAGACGAAAAATTTTGTTAATGAAAATTTGATTGTATCTTGTGTCGTTTTTCCAAATTTTCTTTTTTTCTTTTTCATGTATTTTTATAATAAAATTTATAAGAAATTTGTATATCTTTTTTGGTTAAACAGCTTAAGTCTATTAACTTTTTCGTACCTTGCGTCGTTTTTCCAAAACTTTTATTTAATTTTTTTATTGCCATTTTTCGATTAAAACAAAAACTACGCGTCCTATCAAAAAATGACTAATAACGAATTTTCAGCTCTTTTTTGGTTGAATAAATTTCGTCTGCTTATTTTTTTCGTAGCGTGTGTCAGTTGTCCAAAACTTTTTTTAAAAATATTTTTAATATTGTTTTTCATGAATAAAACAAAAACTAGGCGTCCTATCAAAAAATGATCACTAACAAATTTATTGATCTTTTTTGAGGGAACAATTTTTATCTTCTCGTCTTTTTTCGTATGTTGCATAGTTTGACCACAAAATGGAATTTTATAATTTTGATTTTTTTTTTTGGTGGTTCACACCAGAACCGTTGATAAAAAAAATGCTGGTTAAAGAACTCGAATTCGGATTCGGGGGGTCTCGAAACGTGGAGATTTAAAGAAATCCGCGATAGTCAGTTTTCACATAAAACTAATAATACCTTCTCATTATGATGAGAATGCAAAAATGTGGACCACTCTATTACGTAATGATTTAAAACTTCAGTGGTCCCTTATGATGAAAAACAAGGTAAAAAATAATAAACGAAATCCACAAATAATAAGAAATACTCGAATTTTCAGTTTCGCCAAAATTGAAATACGAGGGGGAACTTGACGCCTGCGCGTTTCGCTCCTGGCGAGGCTGGTGGGGGAAGGTGGGAGAACCGAGTTTGTTTATCGCCTGGTGAGCGGCGAGTCAGTGCCGTGCTACACTTCGGCTGTAGTGGTTCGGGTGTTCGGTGTTTGCGCGAAATTCGGTTTTTGACAATTCGTTCCGGATGATTCGGTGTGCGGGCGCCGCCGTTTAACGCCGTTCACACATGTGTGATTCAATTTAATAATTCTCGATCAAAATAAAAAATCTGCAACGTGCAGACGAAAACCATGTTGTGGAAAACTGCTAAAAGATAGTTTGTCGTGTGACAACGAGGAAATTTGTGTGCGTTTTATTGTTTGATTGCGTACGAGGGAAATTCAACCGGCCGCGACCGACTGACTCATCGCGTTTTTTCTCCAACGGTATGTTAACACCTTCAATTTTATCAATAATATTCAGCGTTTTTTCTGTGTTGACATCTACATTTTACTCCAAAACGCAAAGTCGGTTAAAATTTTCACTGACGGTTAGGTTATTATTACTGAACAGGAACATAAATCATGTCAGAATTACTTTATTGTTGTGATTTTTGTCAAACTTTGTTTTGAGGTTAAGTCTTTTATTTGTAATTTTAGTTGTCTTTCTTTTCGTTTCAACTTTGAGGTTAGGCGTGTTCTTTTTTAGTTTGAAGTTCTAAAGTTACAATTTTCCCATTCTTTTTAATTATCCAGTTTGACGAGACTGTCAGTTGACAATTTCAATATTCCGAAGTTAACCTATATTTGATATTCGCTTTCTAACGGTCAAGATGGTTTCTTTTATAATTTTTAAATTTCCGGGTAAAAATGGCAACGTTTCGAGAGAAATAAACTCGCATTGTAGAAAAATTGACCCTGATTTTCCACATTGGAGAAATGATTCTGTTTATATTAGTTCGTTAGAATGTTTAGATTTGCTCGAAGGTCTGGGGGACAAAATAAATGGTTCATTTCAGACATGATAGATTCCGGTTTGGGTTTATTTGAAATTTAGATTTTCTACCTCAAATTCCGATATTTTATTCGAAATCTACTTTTCTCCTCGCTTTTCTCTTATTTAAATTGAAAGAAATTAAACTCCACTTTTACATATTCTAACCTCTAATCTAATAAATATCAAATTCTAACCTTTTTTTCGGTGTACAGAAAAGTCTAGAGTTTGTTGCTGCATTTCAAGAGTTAAAACTCGTTTGACCAGAAAAGGTATAAAGCTAAAAAGATTTTTCAGACAGAGTTTTTAACTTTTTATGACTTAGGCAGTAAAAGAAATCCTTTTTTCGTAGTTGCGTGCCTTGAATTACGGATTTCGCGTTTTCGGAAAGAATCGCTGATATGGTTGAGCGATACTTTTTACTGAATAAACGTTTCACGCATGCACACCCACACATCCTTGTTCTCAGCTGACTCGACCGGTCCAACAAACTTCGCGATCAACGACTTTCACCTTCTCGCTCTGAACGAAAACCTGAAAAAGAAATCCGTTAGATTGATCTTTCTATATTCTTATCGAGATTTTATCAATTTTTATTAATTATTTAAGCTTTTTTTCGATTATCTTTTAGAATAACATACTTCAAAGTAAATTTTACATTTGTTTTTGTCTATGCTAGTGATTATTATTATTATTATATTACTATCGCAAAATTATCAGGCTCCCTTTTTTTAAAGAGTGTTGCTACAGGTCAGGGAATTCCAGAAAGTCAGGGATTTTAAAACTGGTGAGAGAATATCGGGAAACATCTGAAAGAGTCAGGGAATTTTCGATGAACTAAAGTTCAAGTTTTGGGGGTCATCGAGAAATTACATAAGGCGATTTTCTGTTTTTGTTGAACATTCAATGACTTAGTTAAAAAATTCAACTGTTTGATTCTTTTTTGTTGAAAATTCGTCTCTGGTTTAAAAATACATTTCTTCTCGTCCAAATTTCATCTTTTTTTATTATAAATGCAACTGTTTGATTGAAAATTAGTCTGTTTTTATTGAGGCTTCAACTATTTTGTTAAAATGTTTTTTTTATTTAATTTAACTACTTGTATTTTAAAATTAGAATCTTTTTTTAGTTAAAGTGTCATATATTACATTTTTCGTTGCGAATTCATTTTTTTACATTCTTATCAGAGAAGGTATTAGGTTTGTGTAAACATCCCCCGCCCCCCGTTTTTGTACACGTTTTGAGAACTTCTGAACCCGAAAAACTGGTTTTCGCGAATGTCTATCTCTCTCTGTGTGTGTTAGTATCCTAAACTGAAGGTCAAGTTCGTTAGCCAGCCATTTTGGATAACAATTCAGAAAGTTAGAACATTTTCAAAAAGTTTGAGACCATTTTTTTAAAGATTTAAAAATTCCATGTACGGCTATTCGTAGTACTCAAAAAGGCGAACAATTTATCCTCATGACTTTTTTCGATAAAAAATATTACCACAGTTAAAGCATTTACAAAATTTAAAAAAACAAACGAAATTGAAAATTTTAGGCCAAACAACGCACGATATGAAAAAAAAGTCAAGAAAAAAAACGTTGCTTTTTTAACACCCTACAATATTATCATAACAACTTTTTGCATTTTTTGCAAAAAAGAAATTTTAAATTTTGATTGCACAAAAAATATGAACAATAAAAAATTCCATTTTGCGGTCAAACTATGCAAGATACGACAAAAATTGTGCACGAAAAAAAGATCTGCAAATTTGTTATTAATCAATTTTTCATAGGATGCGTAGTTTTTGTTTTAATCGTGAAAAATAATATGCTTGAGGTAATGTTTGTTCAATTATATTGGAAATAATATATTTACTAAAACAAAATCATAACGCATATGTATTTTAAATTGTAGTTGGAACAATATTTATGGATAAAATAGAATTGGGAAAATATATTTCGTTCATTTGAATGTTCAGAACTTCAGGTACATTGTAAAATAACTTTTTTTTTTTTTTTTTTTTTTTTTGGGTGATTCAATCCAATTCATTTAGATTATTACAATTTCACAAATAGGAAAAAGAAATAATCCAAAAATATTTCATATATATTTCTAAAATTGCTATATTTAGTGCAAACTTATTACAAACAAATTTTTTAATAAAAAGATTTCTTTCAAGAAATTGAGTTAAAAATATTCAGACTCAATTGAAAGAAATCAGAAAATATTCATGAACAAAACCCTACAAATTGGAACG
>CAKNYM010051684.1:0-11680 GCA_932195095.1 Andricus curvator
AGCAGAAGCGGATGACGTACACGTTCCAGTTGCGTCGGGATTGGTTGATTTTAAAGAACCATGATCGTAGCTTCCGGAGCCTACAACTTCTCACATAATAATAATGTATGAACGAGTATGTATGTATATTTAATCTCTCCCTTTTACGGGTTTGAGGGCCTCCGCTCCCTGTACATATATTTACATTTCATCCTTAACCTAACTTAACCGCTGCTTGTATTCTAATGTTTCGCCTTACTTAACCCTTGTGTTGCCACCCAAAAAAACTCACAGCATCTGCCACCCGGGTACCTGGGTACCCCGCCCACGAAATTGTTGTTAAAAGTCCATTGTAACTTGAAATAACTGTGTGTATTCAATCGATATTTAATTATTCATATTCTAGGAAGGTATTCCTAGTATTCCTACCTAGAACGCAAGCATAAAATGGCGTGTTTTCATGCCTCCATAAAGGAACGAAAAAGGACGCGTTATGAGCGGTGTCTGGCGGCGCGTTGGATAACACAGGCCGACAAAAATTGGCAAAAATATTTTACCAGGAACCCGAGTATACTTTTCCGAGGGTTTTTGGCGTGCTGAATCCAAATCCGAGGTCAGGATTTCTCTAGTGGCTCAGGTTTTCTGCCGGGGTACCCGGGTGGCTCAGGCGTGCTTTATTTTTCAATTGCAAAATATTTCAAGCTAAAAAATTTATAAAAATATGTGCAATGCAAATTTCGATAGAGAATCGGTTCAATCATGTAGATTCGAGAAGCATTCAGCCTATCTTTATTAGAAAGAAAGTTATTTAACAAAACGAATGCCGATGGGTACCCAGGTGGCAACACAAGGGTTAAAATAACAATAATATTAATACTATTGGTTCTTAGACTTCTAAAAATGAGCGATCTTCCAGGGCTTCCGTTTTCTCTTACCATCAAATACATTTTCACCGATTTAAAAATTTAAAATTTCCGCAGGTTACTTTCCTTTAGACAGGATTACCCGTTTGGCTCTGCCCTGCTCCCTTGCTTTCTCTTACTTCTTCCAGTTTTTTCATCCACGTCACTCCCTGTCCATTACCATCGAAAATCCATCTTACACACTAGGGTGGTCCAAAAATTTTTTTTTCGAATTTTCATGGGGACACACCCCAAATTTTTTCGAATCCACCCAAAAATAAATCCATTTTTTTTGTTTTGAAAAAAAATGATATTTAGGGGTGGCGTAAGCCCCATGAAGTTTAACATGTATTTCCCATAAGAAAAAAAGACGTTTTTGTAAATCTTATTCAGAATCATCAATATTATCTCAATCGAGTTGAAACTCAACATTTCTCTTCACAATTAGCCATAGAATACGAATAAAATATCACTTTTCAAATATCACCCCCATAAGTCTGTTTTATAGGGTCCCAAAGAAACACCATAAGTGAAAAAAAGGGTTTTGCGAGTTTTTGGCGCTAATTATGATTTTTTGCGGTTTTTTTAATGCGAATTGTTTCTAATACATAAAATATGACTTTATACTGAAAATTAGATATTTTAATGAATTGTTTGAACAATTTATTATTGTTTTTAGCAATTTTCTCATAGAATGTAGTTAGAAAGACGCGGTTTTTTTCACAAATTTTCCATTTTTTGTCCAATTTTCAATTAGAGGGAAGTGATAGTTCATCAATGTTAACAATAGTGATTGTCTAAACAATTTATTATAATTATTAATAATATTATATTTGAATAATGCTAGAAAGGTGCGGATTTTTTTTAATTTCTGGCTTTTTGTCCAATTTTCACCTGTATAGAAGTAATAATAAATTCAAGTTAACAAAAGAATTGTTTAAACAATTTATTATAATTATTAATAATATTATATTTGAATAATGCTAGAAAGATGCGGTTTTTTTTCAACTGTTTGTTTATTTTTTATTAGGTGTGACTTGATAATTAATTAGATTTAGCAAAAATAATTGTTTAAACAAATTATTATTGTTTATGACTATCTTCATCTATATCGATTGCGCCTGATAGTTGCGGTTTTTGGCAATTTTTACCTTTCTGTCCTTTTTTCACTTAGTGAGGTAATAATTGATTGAAGTTAACAGAAAAGTTGTTTAAACAATTTAATATTGTTTATAACTATCTTTTCTCAGATAAGTGCTAGAAAGTGGCGGTTTTTTCTCAAATCTTTCACTTTGCTCCGCCTGCTTAATTACTAACAATTGATAAATAAACATTAGAGAAAACTATATGTTAAATAATCTCTTTCCTTTTTGTGAATATATATTCTGATAATTTAGTATTCTGAAATAAAACAGATATTTAAAATACGCTTCAAATTTTCCACACGGATCATATGAATACAACTTTCCCTTGAATAAGTTACTGAGAGACTTTAGTGAGGTTCCGGAAACATTGCATTGAATTGTAAAGGATTTTCACAATCTATCGAGATTTGGAATCAGTTTCCCTCTTTGAGTTCGACTGCATATATCTGGCGTGGATAGCTATGGCTGCAGGATTAGATATCGAACGCAGATTGCTTGAAAATATCTATATAATTGATTTTATGGATCGGGAAATTACCGGAAGTAGATTACCATCAAATTTGCAAAACTGGGGGGGGGGGGGGGGGAGAGCAGAGAAATTCGAGACTACTATTTCAGTACTATTTTTTGGATCATAAATCCCATAAGCCCGTGTAAAAAAAAATGAAATAAAATTGAATCTTCCTGGAAACTTTGTCCCAAAAATTGATAAGACCTTCTAAGAATTAGCATAAAATGAAGCAACACTTTTCCATGACTCCTATACGAAAAAAGTCCTCTTGAATACTTAACCCTTCAATAATATTTCAGCAGTCCTTTCTTGTGACAAATAACCCGAGAACTTGTGGAAATTCTCAACAAAAAAAAAAATTAAATTGAACTTTTTTGGTACTTTTTCCCCTATTTTAATTCTTCAGAAATTTTTAGAATATTTTTGTGGGTTGTCTGGGGGGGGGGGAGAGTTAGATGCAAGTGTTTTTTCATTATAAAAACAATATTTTTTTTTCAAATATCAACGATTATATTTTCGATTAAAATTTTATATTTATAGGTCGCAAATTAAACTCCTTAGTTGAAAATTGAACTACTTTCTTGAAAATTAATTTTTTGCGTTGAAGATTCATAATTTTAGTAGAAAATTTATCTCTTTGGTCGAAAATGGTGAAATAAATAAACTAATAAGAAGCATTTTTTATAAGTACTTACTTATTTCAAAAACCTGTTATTTCGAGAATACTGACCCTTGATTGAAAAATAATTGAAAATATCCTTTCTCCAGATTTCTTAACAAAATACACTGCAAGCGAGTCTACATTAACTGTACTTTTAATTGTTTCGTTACATCGGTATAAGTTATTTACTCATTATGTCTGCCAGTAATTTAAAATTTATATTTTCTTAATTTCAGTTCATATTTCGAAAATGCAGCAGTCATCCAGTTCTAGCAGTGCTTCGCTGGAAGACGACAGGTGGCTAAAGATGAATATGCAGCAGACCCTGATTTCGCAGCACCCATGTCTGTAGATCAATCTTTTACTTCTTGTATAAATTCAGATTCAGATGCAGAAGAGACGTCATCCAAACCAAAGCAAAATATTATGTCACTAAAGCTTGCCTCAGCTCTAGACGCTGCTAAAGTAAGTGACAGACAAGCCACACGTATTTTAGTGGCTGCCTGCGAATCTTGCGGCATCGATCCTAATAGTGTTGTCGTCAGACGATCTTCAATTCGCAGGTTTCGAGAAGAATCTCGCGCTCAGTACGCCAAAACCATCCGACAAAAGTACGGAAAAGTTACGGACAAAGCATTTATAGTGCACTGGGACGGAAAATTACTTCCATCTCTAACAGGACAAGGAAAGGTTGATCGATTGCCCGTAATTGTGACTGCTGAAGACAACGAAATTCTGCTGGGAGTTCCCGAGCTGGAGAGTGGATCAGGACAGGAAGAAGCTGAAGCTGTTTTTGAATGCCTTCAGGAATGGGGTTTTACTGACCTTATACAAGGAATTTGCTGCGATACGGAAGCAGCTAACACTGGTGTGCGAAACGGTGCCTGTACTTTGCTGGAAGAGAAAATTGGAAGGCATCTTTTATATTTCATGTGCAGACATCATATTACAGAGATTCTCCTGAAGAGTGCATGTGAAGTAAAGTTTGGGAAAACAACAGGTCCATCCGTTCCTTTCTTCAAAAAATTTCAGGATGAGTGGGCCAGTTTAAATGCCCAGAACTACGAACCTGGAATCAACGACTCATATGTAAAAAAAGCCCTAAAGAATAAGGAAGAAAATATCCTGGTCTTTCTCATGGAGAAACTGAACGACGATTACTGCCGGGAGGACTACAGGGAGATCCTTGAACTGGCGGTAATATTTTTGGGCGGCATCCCAAAGCGTGGCATTTTTTTTCGTCGTCCAGGTGCTATGCATCAGGCAAGGTGGCCATTTACTGCCTGAAAATTTTCCTGCTGCGGAAGGAATACCTTATGTCTCCAGCGGAAGAATCTGCTTGTAGGAAGATTTGCATTTTCCTGGTATTAATTTACATCAAGTATTGGGTTGAAGCTCTACAAGCAGACAAAGCCCCAGTTCAGGATCTGCAATTACTAAAAGACTTGCAGCTCTATGCCGAAGAAGATAGGGAAGTTTCTGAAACCCTCTCAAACAAAATGAAAAACTACTTGTGGTACTTAACTCCACAAGCAGCAGCGTTAGCCTTTTTTGACGATGAACTAGTGCCATAAAAGAAAAATTTAATGAGGAATGCTTTGGAAACGGAAGACCAGCATCCGGAGAACTTGAAGCGCCTGCCAGAATCATCAATTCAGGACATTCTCACAAAGAATATCGACGCTTTTATCTCAAAAAAATCCAAAGATTTTTTCAACGGGCCTCCAAATTAACACATCCTTTCTCAGCAAAGACGCGAATCTTTGGAAAAGTGATGTTGAATACCAGCAAGGTGCGACCGCAGTCAGAAAACTAAAAGTGGTTAACGATGTAGCAGAACGAGGTATAAAGTTGATATCGGACTTTAATTCTCTTCTTACTAGATATTAAGTATGGCCTAAATATGGCCAACGGCCATACCACGCTGAAAAAACCAGTTCTCATCAGATCGCTGAAGTTAAGCAGCGTTGGGCGCGGTCAGTACTTAGATGGGTGACCATTCGAGAATAATGCGTGCTGTTGGCACATCGTGGGTGTGGTGATCCCACACTTATAGTAGTTATTTACTACAAGAAACTATCCACCTAGAAACACTACCCGAATCGGGTAGTGTAACGCCTACCCTGAAAGGGAAATAGCTTAATGGTATACTACTACTAGAGACGAAAGTCAGAAACAATATTTACTACAAGTGGTAACTTGACTGCATTTCCTGACTGCAGTAAGTCTAGCTTATCCAGTGAGATGTTATAATCAATTAATTATTTGTTTGGAGTCTTTTTAATTTGTATATATATTTTCATCGACGAGACGTGTTTTCTCCAAGGCAGGAGTGGGGGGGGGGGTGCTTATATTACAATATTTGCAATTCCAAGTTTTTCTTTTACGCTTTGCAATAAACTTCTTGTTGTAATAAAAAAAAAAAAACTTTTACAAGTCATTTAAAAACCTAGTCCTTCCACCTATTCCTAATTATTCTATTATTTGTTTTTGCCTCTTGTGTAAAATAGCTTTTTTTCTTTGAATTAATTTTTTTAAGCATTTGGAAAAGAGCAAAAATAATTCACTTAAAACAACAATACCTTTTAAAAAATCATTTTTGTTGTGGTTGACTTATTACTTGTTCATAAATAAAAAGGCGATGCAAAGTGAAAGATTTTAGAAAAAACTGCCATTTCTAGCACTTATCTGAGAAAAGATAGTCATAAACAATATTAAATTGTTTAAACAACTTTTCTGTTAACTTTAATTCATTATTACCTCACTAAGTGAAAAAAGGACAGAAAGGTAAAAATTGCCGTAAAACCACAACTATCAGGCGCAATCGATATAGATGAAGATAGTCATAAACAATAATAATTTGTTTAAACAATTATTGTTTCTAAATCTAATTAATTATCAAGTCACGCCTAATAAAAAATAAACAAACAGTTGAAAATTTCAGAAAAAACCGCAACATTCTACCGAGTAAGCAAAGATAATATTACCAACAATGATAATAAATTGTTTAAACAATTATTTTGTTAACTTGAATTCATTATTACTTCACTCCAAATGAAAAATAAACGAAAAGCCAGAAATTTAAAAAAAAAACGCATCTTTCTAGCATTATTCTATTATAAGATTATTAATAAGTATAATAAATTGTTTAAACAATTATTTTGTTAATTGAATTCATTATTACTTCACTCCGAATGAAAAGTGGACAAAAAACCAGAAATTAAAAAAAAAACGCATCTTTTCAGCATTATTCAAATATAATATTATTAATAATTATGATAAATTGTTTAAACAATCACTATTGTTAACATTGATGAACTATCACTTCCCTCTAATGGAAAATTGGACAACAAATGGAAAATTTGTGAAAAAACCGCGTCTTTCTAACTACATTCTATGAGAAAATTGCTAAAAACAATAATAAATTGTTTAAACAATTCATGAAAATATATAATTATCAGTATAAAGTATAATATTTTATTTATTAGAAACAATTGTCATTAAAAAAACCGCAAAAAAATCATAATTAGCGCCAAAAACTCGCAAAACCCATTTTTTCACTTATGGGGTTTCTTTGGGACCCTATAAAACAGACTTATGGTGTTGGTTTTTGAAAAGTGATATTTTATTCGTATTCTATGGCTAATTGTGAAGAGAAATGTTGAGTTTCAACTCGATTGAGATAATATTGAGGATTCTGAATAAGATTTGCAAAAACGTCTTTTTTTCTTATGGGAAATACATGTCAAACTTCATGGGGCTTGCGCCACCCCTAAATATAATTTTTTTTCAAAAAAAAAAAGATGGATTTATTTTTGGGTGGATTCGAACAAATTTGGGGGGTGTCCCGATAAAAATTAAAAAAAAATTATCTAATGCATTTTTGGACCACCCTATTACACACTCAACTGTCCATCTTCCTCTCCTGTACACCTCTCTAACACATGTGCCCATGACTCCATTTCGTATCCACATACTCTGCACAGATTGTCCTCTTCATCCATCGAATATCTACAAGATCTCACTCCTCCCATTCTAAACCGTACCACCCTATTCCATTTGTCTTCCTTTTTTATTTTTTGCAAATATTCTGGTTCCGTCAACCCTTTGACCATCATATATCATCTATTGTACCTCGAATCCATAATCTCTATCCATCTCTCTTCTCCTTGTTTTACTAATAGCTCTAACTCTATATCCTCCCACTCCAGTCACCCTTCTTGTATATCACAAGCCCTCCTCATTTTTTTCCTTTCTTCCTTCAATTTCGAATTTCCCAAATTGCCTCTCGTCTCCTTGTTCCGAACTTCGTCCAAGCATACTTGTGCTATTCTGCTCCCCTCTCCCCTTTTCAGCTCCTCTTCAAACTTCCAGACTCTCTTAATTTGTCTAGTAACCATTTTTTCCCTTCCTAGTTCTTCCCTTAACATGTATCCTGGGCAACTCCAACTAACCCCCATTACCCATCTCAGAAATCTCTCATGCATGCTTTCCACTTTCCTATATTCCTACCATCCCCAGAACTCCACTCCATAACACAACACCGCCCAAACCAACGCATCAAACAACCAAACCCTCATTCTCCAATCGTCATTGAACCTCCTCTTTCCTATACCCCATACTTGGCCCATTACTTTACTCGTACATTACATTCTTTCCTCACCTGCACCTCGTTTCTAAAGCACATCACCTTGGTCTTCCCTACGTTCACCGTCAGTTCTTTTGTTCCCACATACTCTTCGAAAATTCTTATCATTAGGTTCATCCCCTTCTCATCGTCTGCTAATAGAACTACTTCGTCCGCGTATGCTAGAGAATATAGTTTGCTATTACCCAAAATCGTCCCCCCTTTCCCCTTTAGATTCTCCTCTAAGTCTGCCAGCAGCATATTAAATAGTAGCGGACTGAACCGGCATCCTTGCCTTAGACCTCTTCCTGTCCAGAAAACCTCCCCCCCCCCCCTATCTTGACGCTAATCCTGGTTTCAGTAAAAGTTTCCTTTATCCTCTCCACCAACCCGTCCTCTATTCCCCTCTCTTTCATTGCCTGCCATAGCACTTTTCTATTCAATGAGTCCAAAGCTGCTTTAAAATCTACGAACAAGGCGACTAATTTCCCTCTTTTCCTCTCTAAATTTCTGTTAACCAAGTAATTGAGTACGAAAATGTTATCTACTGTCCCCATCCCTTTTCTAAATCCCGTCTGATTGTGTGGGATACTTTGTTTCTCTTCTATCTGGCTCTCTAAGCTTTTTCTTAGAATTTCTGAGCATATTTTATAACTCACTGGCATGAGAGTGATCCCTCTGTACTCCTCACCTTCTTTCCCTCCCCTTTCTTGACAAGCGGTACCACCAGTCCTGTCATCCACTCCTCCGGCCACCCTTCTCCTTTCCAGACCTTGTTGCAGATCTTCCACATCCCTTCTCCTCCATACTTTGTTGCTTCGTTCTCCATACCATCCTCTCCTGTAGCCTTGTTTCATTTCAGTCTATTTATCGCCTGATCCCCCTTTCATCCTATTTTGTTCTCCCCCTAACAGACCCTTAAAATAATCCGTCCACTCGCCCATTTCTATATCTTCATTCACGCCCTTCCTTCCTCCTCTTTCCCTATTTATCACATCCCAGACCCTATCTTCTTTGATCGCTTTTTCTAATTCTTCCTTGTATTTCTTCTTTTCCTTTTGCTTTTTCCTGTCCAGCATCCTTTCATGTTCGCTTTTTCTCATGTTGTACTCCGCCTTCTCTATTTCTCCTTTCCTCCATTTTCTTACGCACTCTTTCATTCTCTCTTTACTCTTCCTGCATTCTTCGTCCCACCAGCCTCTCTTTCCCTCTTCTCTTCCTTCTTTTGTACCTACCTCATCCCTTAACTTCTCAATCGACCCTTTCAACCTTTCAATTAACGAGTCTACTCTCTCCTCCTTTTCATACCTAACATTCATCCGCTTTCCTTTCTCCGTCTGCCGCGCTTATGGACGCCACCTTTCAGTGTAGCTATTACTGGGAAGTGCTCGGACCCTATCTCATTGCCCACATTCATAATGCCTATCATATTCCTCATTCTTTCTTCCGCCAGTATGTAGTCTATTACTGTTTCTCCCTTACCTATAAATGTGATCTCTCCTTTTTCATCTCCTTTCATGTTGCCATTACATATAAACCATCCTGTTTCTCCTATTACGTCTAATAACCTCCTTTCCTCCCGGTCTATCTCCCTATGTTTGGAGCTCCTTATGTAGGTTTCCTTTTCTTCATCCCAAGTCCCTCCCCCTTGCTCGCCAGTCCAGGCATTCAAGTCCCCTCCTATCAAAACCAACTCTTTCTTCTTTTCCTCCATCTTTAGGTAACATCCTTTTCATCCCCTTGCAGTCCTTCTCATCCGCCCAGGTTTCACTCATCATAATCACATCCCAATTTTCTAACTCCCGCCAAAAACATTCATTCTTGTTCTTCAAGCCTGAAACATTCCAGAAAGCTATTTTCACGTTTTTCTCCTCCCTTCCCTCAACTATCCTTCTCACTTTTCTTCCGCCTTGCTTTTTGGAAACCCCTCTGTTTGATCTCTAACCTCTTTTGCATCTTCCTTTTTTCTAGCTTTCTCAACTCTTTTTCCCTTTTCCCTTATTTCTTCTCATTCCTCGTCCCAGAACCATTCCTCCCCATTTATCCATAATCTGTCTGTCCCTATCCAAACCATGCGCCCCTTTTTCCTCTCTACCCATGCCCTCTGCTCTATCTGCCATCTCCTTTTCCTCTCCCTCGATGTCAAATCCTCTTCAATTCTTTCCCTTCTTCCTTTCAATAATTCTTTGTTCTCCATAATTTTCTTTTTCTCGTCCTCACTCCCTACTTTTACTATGAATATTCCTTCTTTTCCTTCCTTGATCCCACCTATTCTCTTTACTCCTTCTCAGAAGATTTTTGATTTCCACTTCCCCTTTTTCACTTATCTCTTCTTCAATCTTTCATTCTCATTTTGCACGTTCTTACTACTCCCTTTTCCTATTTCCGCACCCTCTGTTTCATTCCCCATATGCTCATTCCTCATTTCTAAGTTGTTTGCCCGTTCTTCCAACTGTTTTTTCTGACTATTCCTCTTTCTGTTTATTCTCTATACTCTCTAATTTACCCCATACCTTGTCCTTCTCCTCTTTCCAGAGTTTATCCCACTCTTCCCATTTTTCTCTTACCTTTCTCACTTCCCCCCTTACATCATTTCCCTGCCTATTCATGTCATCCAGTCTCCTCCTTATTTCCTCTCTAAACCCTTTTATGAGAGCCTCTAGTTTTTCAAAAATTCCTCCGTCCCCCCTATCTCTTTCTGGTGTTTTCTGTTTAGTGAGTTTAGTCCTAACCTTCTTGCTTTCCTTGTCCCTTTCTAATTCATCGCCCCCTTCCTCTCTTTTTCTTTTTTCTTCCCCTTCACTACTGATCGCGCTCACTTTTTTTCGCCATTCGCGTAAACTCCTATTCGAACCCGCGCTGCCTAGCTTGTTAAGGCGCTGTAGGTTAGAGGGCCTCCCGCGTTGATGGCCCGTACCTGAATCCCTTCGCTCTGGCGTCGACCCCCTGGTCGGCATCTCTAACGTCTCTTCGCCGCTACTGTCACCTTCCCCCTTCTCCCCACTAACCGCGCTCTCAACCACCTCACCTCTTGTTTCATCACTTACCTGCCCTCTGGCGCCCGATTGTGGGCTTCGTACCGTCGGCATCCTAGTATCCTACCTTACCCAGTATTCCACGATGTTTCGCGCTCTTTACTCGCCTACCCCTTACCCCGAAACTAACTTTATACTCCTAACCTCAAAACTTCACGCGCTCCAATTTCCCTTTCTCACAAAATACTTTCACACTTTACACCCTTGCCTTCACTCACCCTTCTTTCTTTACCCCTGATCTCCGCACTCACTACCCTTTCTGCATCCACACACGCTGATTCCCTTCACCAAAGCCAAAAAAACCAACACTTGACACAAAAGAGTTCTCTCACGATCAGTACAGAAAACGGAAGCCTAAATACATGCATACATTGATTAGCAGTTCGAACTCGAAAGTTCATTGCCTCACTACCCGATTCGGGTAGTGTTTCTAGGTGGATATTTACTACCAATGTGGGCCCACCACACCCACGACGGGCCAACAGCACGCAGTATTCCTGAACGGTCACCCATCCAAGTACTAACCGCGCCCAACAATGCTTAACTTCAGTGATCTTACGAGAACTGGTGTTTTCAGCGTGGTATCGCCGTTGGCGGAAGCCTAAATAGAATAAATAAATAAAATAAATAAATAAAATAAATAAATAAATAAATAAATAAATAAATAAATAAATAAATAAAATAAATAAAATAAATGAAATAAATGAAATAAATGAAATAAATGAAATAAATGAAATAAATGAAATAAATGAAATAAATGAAATAAATGAAATAAATGAAATAAATGAAATAAATGAAATAAATGAAATAAATGAAATAA
>CAKNYM010051684.1:33031-56188 GCA_932195095.1 Andricus curvator
TAAATGAGCTCTTAATTATGAAATAGGTTTTAGCTCGATTGGAACATGTGGTTACGTTAGCTTAACGTTAAGCTAGCGTAACCCACGGTTTTTTTTTAAATAGTGGAGCATTAAATTTGGCAAAAGGGCATTAAATTAGCATTATATGAGCTCTTAATTATGAAATAGGTTTTAACTCGATTGGAACATGTGGTTACGTCAGCTTAACATACCTCAGTTTTGTAATATTGAAATTATCAATGTGGAAAATTTTATAGTATCGAAATTGGAAATAAATTTGCAAAGAATCCAGTTATAATTTCAAACTGGGTAAATTTAAAAATTTACATACAATCATAAATTGGTATATCTATAAAATTGGTGCATTTTCAGATGGCATCTGCAAAAACTATTTCAATATTTTGGATGCAATTTTATTCACAATTTTTATTTTTATTTCCCAATTGTAAACTGCCTCACCTTCGGCTCAGACTCGAAGCCTAGAATCGCGGTCGATAAGGAAGGGCGCCCCGATGCCGTGAATGACAATTTGTCGTTCGGAGCGCGAAGGCTGGCTTACAAGGAGAGGACGCGGGATGGACATCGCCGATTAGACTGGGGCTTTGCAGGATGAAAGTACATCAAAATCCATTAGAGGGGTATTTTTTCTTTTGATCTAATGGTCCTTAGTTTCCGAGATATCGAGGTTTGAGTATTTGCGCTCGAGCGCTCGGCTCGCCACTGCAGAGCTGGGAGCCCAGACTTGGCGCTTACTCACAGTCCGACACTAATTTTGTGATAAACGGAGAGTTCACAGGGTTTTTATATCATTTCTATAGGGTTTTTACGTAGATTGCGAATCTTAAAACGAAAATAATTCGTCACGTCAAATTTTTGAAAAAAAGGGGGTCAAAAAGTGAAAAGAACAAAAAAATCGTTTTTGTCGTTTCTTGGAAAAGTTGTTAAACACTATAGTCCAGTGACTATTTTTCAAGTGAATCATGCACAAATTGTTGAAGTTGGGAGTCATCTGCATACAACAATTGGTGATCTGAAAAATATCTAGCAATTCTTATAAAACGATTTTTATATCAGACAGATAGTTTTTTTTAGTCATAAAAAATGTTATTAAAAATTAAAAAAATTAATTTCACGGCCAAACTATGCGAGATACGAAAAAACGTTTGAAAATAAAATTATTTACTTGAAAAAGATCTATAAAAAATAAAAATCAATACTTTCGATATAGCAATGAATCTAACCATAAACGTTTCTAAGAAAATGAGAATGACAACTGAATAAGGACCAAAAATAAAATTATTTCTACACTATATGATAAAAAATTTACCTCAAAAAAATAGGAGTATGTGGCCATTATTTACAAAGTTTCAGCGTGGTGAATATCTATCTTTTCTGAATCTCTGTGTTTCAGGGAAGAAAAACCAAATGGTCCAGTGTCACCACCGTTAGATGTTACGTCTAATGACCTGTTCTTGTTATCAATGGACTAATATTTTGTACACATGTGAGTTTCGGCCCTGAGCATAGCATATAGGACGCATTTTGCGGAAAGCATCATACGGAGAAATTTTTTAGTATCAGTATTCCGAGAAAATGATAATGCCACTGCTGCGGCACTTAGGAAAAGTTAGATTCTTTCAAATGACTAATGTGAAAGCATTTTTTCGGACTTATCAATAGTTTTCCAATTTTATTTTTGCAACAAATATATATACATAAACTTGAATTTTTACTTTTATTAAATGTATACCATTAAGCTATTTCCCTTTCAGGATAGGCGTGACACTACCCGATTCGGGTAGTGTTTCTAGGTGGATAGTTTCTTGTAGTAAATAGTAATTAGTAAATATACTATATTATAACAAATAATTATATTAAAAGGCATTAGATGACAAATTGCAAAAAGTATTTTTAACTAGAATTACTTTCTGGATAATTTTTTTTTAAAGTCATTGATAATTAAATTCATATTCATTTTCTTCTTTCCTGGAACATTTCGTATCAGAAACGGAGGCATTTTTAAACTATTTTTGGCACCCTGGGAAATGTTTTTGGGGGGAGATGCAATCGAGATAAAGGATTTATTATACCTAGGAACTATTAAAAAAACTTATATAAACTTATGCTATACTTGCTAAATGAAAGTGATAAATATGAAGTCCTATTCAATTGAAGTGTATATTGATCAATTAAATCAATGTCAGTGAACTGAAATAAGGTGAAAATTATAAAGAAGTTACATGATTTACTTGAAAAACAAACATTTATCAACTTTTCGTAAAAATCTATGTAAAATAAAAAATTTGAATAAAGGAGCTGTAAATATTTCTGTAGCTTCTTTTGGGACATTTTCTTGTTATAAAAAAATGCTACCCACTGTGCGGGCACATTCTCATAATGTTTGAATTTTAATGTTATTTTTTACAATTAAAAAAAATGCCTCTTATTAAAAAATGGTCTAAAGAAAACTCGTAGACCTTTTTAGGTTAAATAATTTTATTTTCAAACTTTTTTTTGTATCTTATAGTTTGATTTTTTATCTAATGCCTTTTAATAGAATTATTTTTTATAATGTTAAATATTTACAAATAATATTCGATAAAAGTAGAAAACCAAGTTTGTATATTGTTTTGCAAAGAAAAAGAAAATATATATCATATAAAGTCATAGATCTTTTTGAGATGAACAATTTGGGTTCTTAACATATTTCTATATCTTGCATAGTTTGATCGGAAAATATAATTTTATATTTTCAATAACATGCAGATGCCTCCCGTCCTCCAAATTTTTTTTGAGGGTTTATACACCTAGAAAAATATATAATTGCATGTGACATGATTTGCATGATTCACATTAAAAATAGTCACTATCCGCCGGACTATAGTGTGTAACAACTTTTCCAAGGGACAAAAATGATTTTTCGTTTTTGCTTTTACCTTTTAAACCCGTTTTTTTCAAACAATTGACGTGATGGGTTATTTTCGTTTTAAGATTCATTCGCAATCTACGTAAAAAAAAACCCTATAGAAATTATATATAAACCCTGCGGATTTTCCGTTAATCACAAAATTAGTGTCAGACTGTGGGTAAGCGCCAAGTACGGGGTCCCAGTTCTGCAGTGGCGAGTCGAGCACTCGAGCGCAAATACTCAAACCTCGATATCTCGGAAACTAAGGCCCATTAGATTTTGATGCACTTTCATCCTGTAAAGCCGCAGTCGAATCGGCGATGTCCATCTTGCGTCCTCTCCTTATCAGATGACAGCTAGCCTGCATACCATGTTTTGCTGATTACAACTAGAGTTTCATGGTCTTCACACACACACAGAAGATGTCAATTTTCTACCATTTTTTCTCCATTTCGCGACGTATTTCGCAAAATTTAGGTTCACCAACATCAGGTTGTGAGTTTTTGAATACATGATGACTTCTGAGAATGCTTCTATGATGTCAGAATTGTGAATAAAAAAATAAATTTGCGAATAGTTCTCGCAGTTCAAATGCTGTCGTCTGCTATCCGCCGATTTGTCCCTTTCCGAAAATTAATATTTTCCGCAAAAGTAATGATTTCCTCAGCAAAAGGCTTCATTACTCTAAATTTTATTGATCCAAGGATCTCGCAAAACCCCGGATATTGGACAAGTTTTCTTTCCTTCGTTCATAAATACTTGGGGAAAAAATATATATTGAGTCAGTGCCGTACCTAGCAAAAAAAAATTCAAAGTTAGATGTAACCAACACCCTTAATACTAGTCAGAACTCACCACGTGGAGGTGGCTGCACATCTAATACCATCCCTACCCTCCCACCCACTCAGGAGTAACACACAATCACGGTGGTTTCAAATCCTTGGTTTCAAAAATTGGATTGAGCTGAAGTTCCAACAGTCTAGCTCGAATAAAACAATCTCGAGCTTGCATTCCGAAGACATTCTTCGATACCGCCATCACCTCTTTTACGCACCTCCCCACCGCGCCTGATTCAGACAAGGCATTTGGATTAAACTTTAATTTTGTACATAGGCTCAAGATTCCCACTGCGGGTTTCATTTAGATCATCGTTCGAGAGGATTTTTGTGATGGGCTGCTCGAAGACTTAGGTGCCTTTTCAATTGATCTTTCGAGTGTAATCATCAGCTTTACAAATTATGGTAGGTATTATAAATCGCTGAACAATTTTCTGTTTGGATGACTCCTCTTTTTTTCTTGCAGATTGCACTCTGGTGACTGCTGTTTGGTGTACTGGTGTTCTCACATCCACAAGCATATTCAATAAGAGGTTTTTAGGATGCGCAGCGTAACCATTATTTTGGATAAGAGGCTCTACTACTTGTTTGTACGTGTGTTCCTAACTGTGATCTTGTTGTGGAGGCAAATGTGGAACCAACTTGAAGCGTAAATGCATTGTATCGTCAGAGAGTACATTTCCATCAGCACACCGTCCAGGGATCCTGAAAATCTCTTCTTGACTATGTTTGTTGATGATAGGACATCAGTACGCCAAACAGCAGTCACCAGAGTGGTAGCCGAAACAGACAACTGTGCAGAAATTTGTAATACCTACAATTATTTTTGATATTGATGATTACATTGAAATGATCGATCCCAATTTCATTAACCGATTACCCAATTTTTCGAACCGCTAATCACTCACAATCGTCTGAGTCCTTTTTTTAAAAAGCCAATTTTTGTTTTTCAAAAATTAGGAAATGTAGAATTTACATACAGTTTGATGATAAATGTTGCCTCAACGTTTTTTTTTACTTCTAAATTTAATTAGAAAGTTTTGTACAATCTGAAGCATGATAGGGGCCATCATTTTCAAATTTCTTTAAAAATCAAGCTTATCTACTAATTTTTTTAAATCTAGTATTTAGTTCCTGATATGAGCCCCGGTGGCTCAGGTGATAGAGCGCTAGGCTTCTATGCAGGAGGACTGGCATTCGGTCCCTGGGCCGGTACCAATGGCAATTTTTCAATGTACTTTTACCGGGGCTTTGGTGGTTCAAAACGTACGGACATGTCGAGGGGAGTAGCCTTGGGGGTCACTAGTCGACTTTGCGAAGACTCGGAAATGAGTAAGTGATATCCTTGCGTAGAGGCTCCATGTCAAAGGTACCTCCACTCGGTGGTCGATTTCGAGTATGAAACGGGTGATTTAAGCCCTTAGAAAGCTCATAATATAATTTACATTAACGCGGGAAACGATTGGAATGGCAACGTCACAAAATTACGTCACAGAAATCAGAAGATTCGAGAAGCTATGAAAATGCGAATATATGCAAATTGTACCGATCGATAATTGCGCGCGCAATCGAACAACGAAGAGGGGATCGTTGGGACCGACGGATCCGAAAGCGCGGAAAGCGAAGCTAAAGCGTCGGAAAATTCTCTCCAAGCTGGACGAGCTTGAAGGCTGGACATCTTCCGCGCCGCGAATCACACGAACTTCTCGGACGCTTGCCGGGTCAATATCAACGTCGATTTTGGAGTAAGTATATTCTGACATTTATAAAAGTTTATGTGAAAGTGTAACAAAAAAAAAATTAATCAGTGAATCAAAAAAATAATCGTTTTGAAGATAAAGAATGTATTTCTGCATTCATAAAATAAAGTTTAATTGACTCGACTTGGACGGGAGAAGATCCACGAACTTTTTTGATTTTCTCAAAATGGGAGGAGACTGTTTCTTTTCAACCCATTAACCATTTGGGAGCTCAGGAACCAACCCTTTAAATTTGAGATAAACTACGGCTTGTTCCATGAAACGAATCCAAGATGGTCTAACACTTTCTGAAATGAATTAATTTCTGAATGGTGAAATTATATTATCTCAGAAATAAATTACTGAACTCAGTAATTCAAGAATAAAAAGTCTATGGAGCTTCAAATACTCCCAGAATGACCTTTTAAATTTGGATCGCACTGAACCGACAAAGTGAGTTGATGGCTAAAATGTTAAAATCTTAATCACAAATCTGCGAAAAGAAGTTAAAACGTTGTTTTGAATAGGAAAAAGAGATGAAATTTACGGCCAGCAAACAGTGCACTGAATTTGCCCGAAAAATTAATCTATTTTAATTAATCTTCTATTAAAAAGTTTTATAAAGAAAAGCCAGAATAAAAACAAAATAAAAATGTTACAGATAGGTTTCAGGAATGCTAAAATAAATCGAGAGAGAGACGAGAGACATGCAAAAGGATTGGTCGAACCGAGAAAGTTATCGTCAATTTTGAGTCCGCTCCGGAGAATCCCACAAATTTAAAATTTAAATTTAAAAATGTTCAAAATTACTAAGCCAACATGGGGGCTGAAATATTGGACTCAATCATAGATTTCAGTGCAAGGGACCATGATCCAATAAATACATGGTCTAGCCACTTGAGGGCCCCGTTTTGTCCAAGTCACGCAACCGCTTAGTTTCATCATTTTGTTAGTATAACCGCGCAGTTTGAATCTGATGCGTACTCTCTGTACGACAAACTATTGTAGGAAAATCAGTATGTAGGAAGATAATATTATGAAAATATTGAATGAATGAATTCCAAAATTACTTGGAATACGTACTGAATGATGTATATTAGAACACTGATAAGAAAATAAATTATAGTTGAGACAGAATGGAAGTTTGTAAATAATACTGAATGACAGCGATCAAAAGTACATACAAATATTGATATTTATGATAATTAATAACATTTTTAATATCTCTGTTTTACAGTGTATACATAATTCTCATTTCGCCAATTCTTTCAGAAAAATATAAGCAAAACTAACAGAGGTCTGTAATAGGATTACAGCTAGGGTCCGTAAATTTTACAGAAAAGTTTGTGAGGTTAAAGAGATTAATGAATCTCATTTTTACGATGAAAATATAAGAACGTAACAGTAATTGCTAACTAACATCCTAATATATACATGTACAGAAATAAATTATTTTTTAATCAATTTAGAAATAATGCAATCAAACTTTAAACCAAATTCAAATTTTGTTTTGGATATTTTTTTGTTGATATTGTTAATAATGACAAATAATGGAAGGAAGCATACATCACAATAATCAGTATATGTTTCATTAACAGTTATGAAAGTACAATCTGGTGAAATTTGGATTTTTATATTTTCTTTTTACATATATCACACTTACTCGTACTGACGGACAATTTGAAATCGTTAACACAATACCAAAGAAAATTAAAAATATTTAAAAATCCAACTTTTTGTTGATGGGAAAAATCGAGATAAACTTTGAAAAACTCTATGACCTTCATATGGGAAAATTCGTAAATGTGTTTGAAGCTCAGAAAAGAAAAAACCTTCGTTTTAGGAAAGCACCAATATTTAAAGTACCTAATTTTTTGTTTTGATGTTAATCTTTTGTCTGCGATTATTATAAAAAAAACTTTTGTCATTTTTGGAACGAACAATATGTGTGCGGGATACATTTTATTCATTAAGATAATTTACAACAAGAAATCAAGATTTACTTCATCTTCGACATTTCGGAGAGAAAACTTTGTCGACGAATCACCATATAATGCAATGTGGAAAGTAAATTATTATCATTAGCTTCATTTGTATATATTTATAGTAAGACTACATTCTTCTCATATTGTGAAATCTCGAAATTATTTTGCCTTTACATATAAATATGTATGTATGCAATATTATACGGTTTACATATTCATATTATAGGGAAAGGCAACAGGGAGTAACTGATAAAATAGAAATTGTACAGGAGATCGAGCGAAAAAATATTGTGTCAAATTTAAATCGCAATTGAGAAAACATGAAATTCTGCCTTCGAGTTGACGTATTGCTTGATTTACTGAATACAGAGGGAGATGGTTTAATACAAAAATCATTCAGTTCGGAGAAAACTCAGTTTTGCCTTTGAGGTTATAATTTTTTGGTATTGTAAAATCGTCTTAAAATCGTGACAAAAAGTGTAATTTTCATTTCATTTTTTAAAACATTTATAATTTGGTCGAAGCTTTGTTAGAAGTCCAAACGAGTGCCTACATAAAAATGAAAAGCAAGGGAAAAAAGAGAAAAGAAAATATAGAAAAAGAGCAATCTCTTATTGATGAGATATTAATTTTCTAAATATGTTTCATAACTAGATTAGAGTTTGTTCGTAAAGTTTCGCGCAAGTTTTTACCCTTATAGATTTAGTTTTAATTTGACGACTATTTGTAATATTTAATAGGATTGTATTTACATAAAATAGAGTGAAATAAATATTGTAGAAGCGTAAGGGAAATATGTTGCTAATCTCATCATTTATTTCACTTGAGTTGAGTTATATTCATAATATATTATTATCAAATATATATATATAGAGGTATATATCATTTTTTATTATTAATTATTATTATTAATATTCATAATATAATAATATTATAAGAATAATAGTTATTGACAATACATATTTCCCAACAATTTTTAAACACGCCAGTAACAAGTATAAGTAGATACGTATGAAATGCTGCCAGTCCTAAGCCTGGAAAAAGTGTGAAGGGAAATTTCGGGGGAAAAAGGGGTCGAAGGGAATGAAGGAAGCCTCAAGTGGAGAGGGAAAGAAGGATCGGAGGGGAAAGGTCCCTGGCACTGATCCGAGCCCGCAACTTCAGAAATGCCCCCTGTGGATTTCGACCATAGACCGCAACTCGTGTGCAGCGAGCAAAATCATTGATTGTCGGCTTTATGAATGATTCTCCATTCACGAACGATTATCAATGCGACAGGCTAACAGCTAAACTAAATGAACTTTTCTCGATCTATGAAAATAATAATCATGACAATTAAAAAAAAAGGTTAAACTGAATCTGTGATCGACTCCGACGCAAACGTCTAAATTAAAGAAAAGAGATTTTAAATAATTCAATATTGAGAAAAATTTACGGATTCACAAAGTTGACTGTTTAATTATTAACGAGAAAAACAAATATGTTACAAGTAATAAACACGGGCGTGGCACAATAGGCTTTATAGCTTGAGCGCCAGGAGTGACCTCAAGGATTCCTCCGCCCACATTACAAACAACAACGTTCCCGAAATTGAATTTCTGGATTCAACTTAATTTCGAGCGATGTACTGGAATAAAGTAAAAAATTAGGGTGTATTGAGAAGCTTGATTTTGAAAAGAATGTTTTCACTGATGGTCTCTACCATACATTAAAATGCCAGGGAACCATAATCAGCCAGAATTCTCAAGTGGGTAAACCTGGAAGTACCACCTTGCCCAAACAACGTATGTTCTATGCCATAATTAAGGGCTCATTTAATACGCAAGTTTGAGCGCGACTGTTGGATCTCGCGCTTCGCGCTCGATTATGTATTCACCTCGCGCTACGCGCTCGGGCGTATTTACATCGCGCTTTACGCTCGGCTCCTCTAGATTTTTCAACTTCGTGTTCGACTTCGATGAAAAGAAAAAGTTTGTTTGCAAATATTATAAAATTATCAAAACCTCTACATATTAAGTGATTGTTAAATTTGTTTTTATTTTAGACTGAAAAGGAACTTTATTTACTCAAGGTTCTCTCGACCTTAGGGAACACATTCTCATCCAGACACTCGCGCTTCGCGCTCGATATTTGATTTGAAAATCATTTGAACCTTGCGTTCCACGCTCGGTTCTGTGCACCGTATGATAGAAACAAAAAAGTTTGAGCGCACAGACGGCGTGCGATTTGGTAAATACACTGAGCGCGCACTTTGTGCTTCGTGTTATATGTTCTTCATATACAAATTACTAAATTTGTATTTGATTTCAAATGAAAAGTAATGATATAATTTAGGCGACAAATTTTATTAGTTAACATTTTATTTTAGCTTGTGCCGTTTATCAAAAAAGTTAATTTTTTTCATTTTGAATATATTCTTACCACAAAAATTGATTACGGGTTTGTAAGTCTTTTTTTAATGCACAATTTGTGTTCATTTATATGTTTCCGTACCTTGCATTGTTTTTTCAAAAATTTGATTTTTTTTACTGTCAATGTTATTTTTACGAATAAAACAAAAACCACGCGTCATATAAAAAAGTGAATGATAAGAAATTTGTAGATCTTTTTAGGTGCACAATTTTGGTGAGATGATCTTTTCTCGTACCTTGCATTGTTTGACAGCAAAATGGAATTTTTGATTTTTCATTAATTCTTTGTGCGATCATAATTTGAATTTTTTATTTTTCAAAAAATTCAAAAAGTTGTTATGAAAATATTATAGGGTGTTCAGGAGTCAACGTTTTTCTCCTTCTGACTTTTTTTCATATCGTGCGTTTTTCGGCTTAAAATGTTCATTTTCGTTTGTTTTTTGGAATTTTGAAAATGCTATAACTCCAGTAATTTATTTTTTATCGCGAAAAGTCATAAGAATATTTTGTTCGTCATTTTGCGTACTACTAATAACCGTACATAGAATTTTCAAATCTTCAAAAAAAGTGGTCTCAAAAATTTTCAAAATGTGCTCACTTTTTGAATTTTCATCCAAAATAGCTGGTTAACGAACTCGTTCTCTCTTTTTCGGCCATAAAAAAGTGTGCCAAAGCTCAATCAAATCTGATCATTTTTTCGAAAGTTATCGTGGCTACAGACAGACAGACTACAGACAGACACCTTGGTAAAAATCGTTTTTTCTAGCTCAGGGGGTCTCAAAACGTGGAGATTTGATGAAAACCGACTATGTCAAATTTTACATAAAACCAATACCTTCTCATTAGAATGAGAATGTAAAAATGCATGGTACTGCCAGCTTTACGTAAAGCTAGCAGCACCGTGCTAGAAATATTTGTTATATCAACTTTTTTCTTTCACAGGAATTGAGGGCTCATTTCGATGGGTCCTAAAAGAAAGTACGCAACTTACGGTGATGGATAGAATCTACGTAACTCGCGCTGACAAATAGAATCTACGCAACTCGTAGGGATGGATAGAAAATACGCAACTCACAATATCGGATAGAAACTACGTAAATTCATTTTTTCGGATTTTGTGTTACCGTCAGAAACTGTTGGAGTGTGTTGAAAGCCGTGATAAAAACGCTTCAATTTTTCTTTTGATTGACTTAAAGCGTATTAATGAATAAATAACAAATTCACGCAACTCGTTTTTGCAAGTGGATTCCGTGATGAAAGTACGTAACTCGGCTAAAATAGTTCTGCCCTTCACCGTGGCGCCAGTTTCGCTGTCATTGACTTGCATGGATTATAAAAAACCTAACCTCAAGCTAAGTAATATAATCGGATTTCATGTAGATCAATATTTATAATTTATAAATATTTTTGTATTAAAGACGAAGCTTACATAATATGAAAGTCCTGGCGGAGAAGGAAAACTCGATTGAATTTGAAACTTCTAAAAAGTTTGAGGTTAGATCAAACAACACGCTATTGAAGTTACATAGAAAACACCACTAACTGTTTTAAACATAACGTTCAGGTTATACTTTATTTTACGATGATTATAGGATCACTAGAAACACTTTATTATATCTGAAATAATTACACTTGAATTGTGAAGACTAATTAAACTTCCAACACGGTTACCTAAAAACTTGCATTTTGTTACTTGCGTAGTTTCTATCCGCTACCGCGAGTTGCGTATTTTCTATCCGTCCCAACGAGTTGCTTAGATTCGATTTGTCAGCGCGAGTTACTTAAATTCTATCCGTCACCGTGAGTTGCGTACTTTCTTTTAGGACTTTCTTTTAGGATATGCACTAATCCTAAAAGTGAGTACCCAAGAGTGCTGATGAAGTGCACTAAATATGGGACAGAACACGTCAAGTGTTCCGACCTAAAATTATTGTTTTTGTTTATCGGGTTGAAACTTGTTAGTGTAACTTCTTCTAGGATTATCCGATTGTACTTTTATTATAGTGTTTTGAAAATATCTTTTCATGTAGGGGAATGTCGTCAAGGTTGGACCCTAGTCAAGGTTGGACCATCGTGATTTTTTTCCGTATTTTACACGCGACACTTATTAACCAGCGTGTCAACACTGCTTTAGGTAGTACCAAACTTTTGCATGAGTTTGTCTATCCAAAGCTCGTTCGTGAAAAGTGTAGTGCTGACTTGTCGTTTTCCGAAACACAAAAAGTTTTTCATTAACCTCTGAAAAAGGCTAATAACTCGAATCCAAAGCATGGAACCCTCATGGTAAGCATTTGTTTGTGTCATGTACTTTATAATTAACAACGTGCTATGGGGGTGACTTTCTTTCATAACTCGTTTGGCTGCGGCGTGTCACAATGTGGTAATAATGCATGTTGTCACGGTTGGACCACCCAAAGTTTTGTTTTCAGCGGAGATATTGTAACATAATAACAAAAATAACATTATATAACTTGAAAACGATGCCGCAATGTTCCATCAGGCACAACTCTATTGCGCGCATTGAATGCAATAGAGAAGTGCATTTAAAATGCGCAAATATCACGAGGAGTTACTTCATTTGTAAAAATTGTGAGTCAGAATGAGTCATTAAGATTTTTTTGCTCTATTCCGATTAAAAAATAAAGAAATGCATTGCCCTTTTTCGTAGAAAATGTTCTTACATTACTTTTTGGGGGTGGTCCAACCTTGACTACATGAGCCAACCTTGACCACATTTTTTTTTTATATTCTTATTTTTCTTTCAGTCGAAGTAATTTCCTTCTAAGTCACAAAATTTGTAATATTTTAATCTAACTTTTGTGCTCTATTAAAGTACCTACTGGAATTATTTTTTAAACAAAAGATATGGACAAGAGTCAAAACTATGTCCAACCTTGACGACATTCCCCTACTTTAAGACTATCGTAAACATTTTTTTTTCATTATGAATTTTCATTTTTTTTAAATGAAAATTAAAATTGATTTTCTGGAAAAAACCATGCTTGAAAAAAAATCTTTTTTTATACTCTTTATAGTCATGTAGAAGAAAAAGTGGGCTGGAAATAATTTGGTTGGATTTGTTAATTTAAATGTGTTCCAACCTCTGAGCTAATGTATCGCGTACGACGTTTCTTTGTTTATTCACGTCAAAACCTACTGATCAGGTTAGTTGATTCATAACCAGTGTGCAAGACCCTATATATCCTATGTATCTTATTTTGATCTCATGAATATTATATTGTTCTTTATTCCCAAATACTGTTTGTTTCTAGTTTCCCTGAACATTGCTAACAGGTTATGGGCCCAGGTGCGTTTCTAGAAACGAAAAATTTGCCAAGTCACAGTTCGGGCGTATTTTGACGTGTCGGTTCGCGAAAGTTCGATAGTGCATCGAAATAAAGATGAGTGCAATCGGTGTGAGGTTTGAAGTCCTCAAAAAGGAAAACTACGACACTTGGAAAATCCAAATGCGTGCGGTTCTCATAAAGAATGACGCTTGGGGTTACGTAAGTGGTACTAAAGTGAAGCCCGAAGTGATTCCTGGCGATTCAGCATCTCAGCGAGCTGTAAGTGCATGGGAGGAGGCCGATTTGAAGGCGCAGTCGGATATTGTACTAGCAATAAGCCCGTCTGAAATCAAGCAAATAGAGGGTTGTGTGATCGCACGATAAATCTGTACCAAGTTGGAAGATATTTATCAGTCCAAGGGCCCAGCGTGGAAAGCTGCACTTTTGAATCATCTGATGTCCATGAAGATGCGGGATGACGACGATGCACGAGAACATTCTCGACTTTTCTTCGACGTCATAGACAAATTGGCAGAGCTGGACGTAGAAATCAACAAGGATTTACTGACCGTCATGCTTCTGCGCAGTTTACCGGACAATTTCGAGAATTTTAGGTGTGCGATATCATCACGTGATGAACACTGATGGACAAGACAAGGTGTCTCTTGATAGAGTCAGGATTATCAGCAACGTTCTGGGCAGAGGCTGTCAATACAGCGAATTACGTTCGCAATAGAACACCTTCTAAAAAGCTTAACGGAAAGACGCCATACGAAGCTTGGTTTGGGAAGCCTCCATATGTGTCATACTTCAGACGCTTCGGTAGTGAAGTGTTACTAAAGGACAGATCACCAGGTTTAGGAAAAATAGAGCCGCGAGCAGAAGAAGGAATTTTCCTGGGATACAGCGCGGAATCCAAGGCGTACCGTGTTTGGCTAAAGGACAAAAGGAAGGTTAACACATCTAGGGATGTCATTTTCTTGGAGGAAACTGCGATCCGTTCGACCGAGGGTTCCAAGGATTTTCGTCCGAAAGAATTTCATCACCAAAAATCGTCGAGTGATTCTGATGAAACAGAATACGATGAACCCGTTGTCAAAGTTGATCTCTGCAACAATCGAGACTCCGACCATCCGGTCAACGAGGATGTGCAGGAGATTTCCGTACCAAGACGAGGTAGGCCACGTATAGTGCGCACGGGACGACCTGGTAGGCCAAGGAAGGTCTACGGGACAGCAGGTAACGATGGAGAGATCGAAAACGATTTCGTTTTCCTGACGGAGATCCCGGTCACTCGAGCATTGGCCAGTCAAGAGTCAAATGAATGGATGACAGCCATGGCGAACGAGGTGATGTCGATTCTCCTAAAGGATACTTGGGATCTAGTCGATAAGTCAAAGGCATCGGATGTGATAGGTAGTCGTTTCGTGCTACGTAATAAATATGGCACGAACGGCGTTCTAGAAAAAAGAAAAGCCAGAATCGTGGCAAAAGGCTACTCTCAGCAATACGGCAAGGATTTTCACGAGACGTATGCACCAGTCGCGCGTCTAGGGTCCATACGAGTAACGATCGCACTCGCAATGCAAAGAAGAATGCACATCAGACAGTATGATGTGGAAACGACGTACCTCAACGGCGAGTTGGAGGAAGAACTTTTTATGGAAGTTTCGGAAAGGCTGGAAGAAGTTCTCCATTACATCGTCAACAAGAAGCGTAACCAGGATGAATCGGTCAACAGAACCAAAGCGATGTTGAAGGAACTTAGACGAGGCGATAAGGTCTGCCACATGAAGAAAGCTCTTTATGGTCTGAAACAAGCTGGCCGGGCTTGGTACAAACGATTGGACGGAGAACTACGGGCTTTAGGAGCGAAACCGACAAAAACAGATCCCTGCATCTATTTCATGAGTGAGAAGGAAGAATTAATGATTATTGTCATTTATGTAGATGACATTCTGTTGATGTGCAAGGATTTAAAAAGGATCTCGGATTTTGGACATAAATTGGCTGATCTTTTTGAAATGAAGGAGATCGGCGAACTCAAACGTTGTTTGGGGATGGATTTCACCAAGAGCGAAGAGGGAATCCGCATCAATCAGAAGCCGTACATCAAGGACATTCTTCAGAGATTCGGGATGCAAGATTGCAACTCTCTTGCAACTCCTATGGATGTCGGGGTAAAGCTTGACAAGGGCGAAAAGTGGTTGGATTCAGATGGCGAAAAACCTCCTTATCGTGAATTGATCGGTTTCCTACTATACTTGTCAGTAGCAACGTCTCTAGATATTGCTCACACGGCAAGTGTGTTGAGTCAACTTAATGATTGCTTCAACAAGACTCATTGGAACGCAGCGAAGAGAGTACTTCGATAGTTGAAGGGTACTGACGAATATGGGATTTTCTACGGGCACGAGGAGAGTCCTTTGATGGGCTACGTGGACGCAGATTGGGGAGGATCCATAGATGACAGGCGTTCTTCCACCGGATATACATTTATGATGAACAACGCAGTAATATCCTGGGATTCAAGAAAGCAACGTACTGTTGCTCTGTCAACAACAGAAGCAGAGTACATGGCCATGAGCGAGGCAGCCAAGTAGGCCGTTCATCTTCAACGTTTTCTGAAAGAACTCGGAATGACAGGTGTCAAATCAACAAAATTGTTTGTTGATAACTGTAGTGCACAAAAATTGCCAACCAATCCAGTTTATCATGCACGATCAAAACACATTGATTTAGGTCATCATTTTGTTCGAGAAATGGTAGCATCGGGCCAAGTGGCCTTGGAGCACGTGGCATCTGACAGCATGGCAGCTGACGTTTTGACCAAGAATTTAACCAGGCCTAAACATGAGCAGTGTGTTCGTTTTCTGGGACTATCTAAAGTGTAAATTGTTTATCCAGAGGTTGTCTCAAGGAAAGTGTTGGATTTGTTAATTTAAATCTGTTCCAACCTCTGAGCTAATGTATCGCGTACGACGTTTCTTTGTTTATTCACGTCAAAACCTACTGATCGGGTTAGTTGATTCATAACCAGTGTGCAAGACCCTATGTATCCTATGTATCTTATTTTGATCTCATCAATATTATATTGTTCTTTATTCCCAAATACTGTGTTTGTTTCTATGCGCTAGTTTCCCTGAACATTGCTAACAAATTTCATTGTCAAATTAAGATTTTTACGCTCGAGGGGACAGCATTCAACTTACGCAGCGCCCGGGAACGAATACTGTTAAGTCTAACTTGCCTCTAAGCTTACATTTAACTATCTTGAGATGATTTTTTATGTGTATGTATATTATATAATCATAACGTGATCCCCTCGAGCGTACAAATCTCAATTTGTCCATGAAATTATTTCCAGCCCACTTTTTTTTCTACATGACTTCAAAGAGTGTAAAAAAGCTATTTCTTGAAAAAGACAAACAAAATTTTAATATGTTTTTTTTCAAAAAATCAATTTTAAATTTGATTTTCAAAAAAAAAATGCATAATGAAAAAAAATTGTTATGATAGTTTTAAAGTACATGAAAAGAACTTTTAAAACACTATAATAAAAGTCCAATCGGATAATCCTAAAAGAAGTTACACTAATGTGAAGGTGAAAAAGCACTTGAAAAAGTGAAAATTTCAGGCCCTCCTATATTGACAACCGGTTGATAAATGGACCTATGGTTTGGTGAATTAATATAGGTCCACTAGAACTATAAGCTAGCCAAGTGTCAACCAGATAAAAAAAAACAATTATTTTAGGTGGGAACACTTGACGTATTCTGCCCCATATGCACTAATCATAAAAGTGAGTACATCAGAATTGAGGGCTAATTGTAGGCCCTCCAACGTACCCAAAATCGAATTTCGAAAACCATCCCTTAACACTGGAAAACTACCCCTTACCCAAAAGTGCTGATAAAGTCCAAGAAAAAGTATTGCATCAGATTGGAATATTTTCTAGCTGTCCGAAAACATGAGAAACTTTTCCAAAAACCAACCCTAACACTCGAAAACCACCCCGTAATGGGAAGCGACTTTAAGCTAAGAATGAAGTATATCAACAGTGCTTGATTTTCTCGGACCGTTCCCTCAATTCTGATGTACTCATTTTTATGATTAGCGCATCTTTTTTTTAGAGTAGTTTTTCTGTGTTGGGGTTTGTTTTTGAAATATTGCACCGGGGTTCATGCAATAGCCCTAAATGAGCCCTCAATTCCTGTGAAAGAAAAAAGTTGATATAACAAATATTTTTACCATGGTACTGCTAGCTTTACGTAAAGCCACAGGGCATACACTATTTGGGCACGGTCCGAGAAAATCGAGCACTGCTGGTATACTTAATTCTCAGTTTAATTTCGCTTTCCTTTATGGGGTGGTTTTCGAGTGTTGGGGGTGGTTTTTGGAGAGGTGTTTCATGTTTTCGGACAGCTAGAAAATATTCCAATCTGATGCAATACTTTTCCTTGGACTTTATCAGCACTTTTGTTTTCCAATGTTAAGGGATGGTTTTCGAAATTTGATTTTGTATACGTTGGAGGGCCTACAATTAGCCCTCAATTCTGATGTACTCACTTTTATGATTAGTGCATATTTAGTGCAGTTTCGCAGTACTTTTGGGTAAGGGATAGTTTTTCAATGTTAAGGGATGGTTTTGGAATGTTGATTTTGGGGACGTTGGAGAGCCTAAAATGAGCCCTCAATTCTGATGTACTCACTTTTATGATTAGTGCATATTTATTGTTTAGGATAGTTTTTCTGTGATAGGGGTTGTTTTTGAAAAATTGTGCCAAGGGTCATGCAAGAGCCTTAAATGAGCCCTCAATTCCTATGAAAGAAAAAAGTTGATATAACAAATATTGCTAACACGGTACTGCTAGCTTTTCGTAAAGCTGGCCGTACCATGCATTTTTTTTAAATGTAGAGCCAAAAATTGGGCTTTTGGGTAGTAAATGAGCCCTAAATGAGCCCTTAATTATAGCACCTTTCAATTAAATTTGGTTCAGCCCCACCGTGAGATAGTCAGCAAAAAATATTTTTGTCCGACCCCCCTTGAAAACGCGCCATTGCATGCACGTGGGGCAGGCGTAATGTGGCAGCTTCCAGCCCAGTGACGTTCGCACATGCGCACTCCGCCGCCGGGCCAACATGAAACTTTACGCCCGCTACATAACATTTTTCGCCCGCTAAATAACACTTTACGTCCGCTAAATAAAACTTTACGCCCGCTACACATACACTGCATCACGCAAGTGCGAATATAAAGTAAATTATCTTTATCTTTAAAAAAATTGTATCGCTGCACCCCACAGTATCCCATCTGCAAAGTACACTATTTCTTTCTTTCACTTATAATCTAAAATTGTCAAGTACACCAAACATTCTCTATCTGCTTAACATGCTTGTTTTCAAGAAGGTTAGGACAAAAAGTATGGCGTGTACCAAGGGCGTACGGCTATATTGCCTTGTGCGACTGCCGACCTCGCTTCGCTCGGGCGGCAAGTTCACACTCGTCAAAATAGCCTTCTTTACGCCTGCGATACAGAATATGCTATTTTGTCCGACCCCCCTTGAAAACGCGCCATTGCATGCACGTGAAGCAGGCGTAATGTGGCCGCTTCCATCCCAGTGACGTTCGCACATGCGCACTCCGCCGCCAGACCGACATGAAACTTTACGCCCGCTACACATGCACTGCACGTCTCCGGCTCGGGCGCCTACGGCACCCTTACCTACGACTCGTTACAAAAACATTGCGCTCGTTTCAAAACGGCCGCCTTGCAAGATTGTTTGCAAGATTGTGTACGGTCGGCCGTACGAATATCCTCAGCCTTACGTAATACTTGAATAACCCGAACTTATGTATTATCCACCTTTGAATGATTAAATTGTAAGCACCTACCTAAAAAACCGAAATATGTACTTATACGATTTCGCGAATTTATTATAAATAATGTACTTACATTCTCATCATTCATGATTGAGAAAGTATTAGAATCGTCTGAAATTTCATACCTTAGTTTTTCAACGGATCTCCACGTTTTGAGACCCCCTGAAGCCGAAAATCATGTCTAGGCAATGGCGGCAGTCTGCTTGTCCGTAAAAAAGATAACTCTCGAAAAAATGAACGGATCAAATCGGGCTTTTGTACAACTTTTTTGAGTCCTAACAGGAAAAACGAGCTCGTTAACCTGCTCTGATTTTATTAAGTGATAGACATCCGTGCACGGAACAACCGTGCACGGTACAACTGTGCACGAGTCCAACTATGCACGTTGAGCGCCAGTGGTACAATGCGCACGTTGTGAGCTGCGTTAAATTTACTAGGGTTGGGGGGGGGGGTAGAATATTACTGTGGGGATGAGGATATGAACTAGAGTGTTGGGAAGGTGTCTGAAGTAATTATTTTAAATTTGAAACATTTTTAGCTGTTTTAGTTTAAGGAACCTGAGACTGGGGTCGTTAAAGTACTATTATTATTATTATTATTATAGATTAGCAGTTCGAACTCGAAAGTTCATTGCCTCATCTACCCGAGACCGCCACACATCTCTATCTTGTGCATTCTCCATCCAGTTTAAGTAATCATGTCCTAGTTCTTTTAGATCATCCCTTACATTTTTCTCCCATCTGTTTCTCGGTCTGCCTAGGGGTCTCTTACCAGTCGGTCTCCCTCTTAAAACTTGCGCCACTGTTCTTTCATTGCCCATTCTTGCTACATGCCCCGCCCATCTTAATTTACGCGCTTTCATTACTCTATTAATATTTGCTGACCCGTAGAGAGCGTGCAGCTCATCATTATGCAGTTTTCTCCACTCGCCGGTCTCTTCGTCGTCCCTTTTTGGACCATAGATTTTTCTAAGTACTTTATTCTCGAAAACTCTAAACCTATTCTCTTCTCCTTTCGTCAGCGCCCACGTTTCGCACCCGTACATGACGACCGGCATTATTATCGTTTTGTAAATTCTTACTTTGATGTTTCTAGATAGCGATCGCGATTTTAGTAGCGTGTTTGCTGCATAATAGCACCCATTGCCAGCGTGCAGCCGTGCATTGATTTCCGTTTTAATCTTATTTTCGCTAGTTATAATAGACCCGAGGTATTTAAACTCGTTAACCCTTTCGAATTTCATATTTCCGGCCATTAGATCCCCGTCTTGATTACTTTGTCCGGACCTGACGACGGTCATATATTTTGTCTTCGATTCGCTAACTTCCAAGCCAATCTCTTTGGCTTTTGCGATCAAGATTTCTGCATTTTTAGCTACCGTTTCTTTATCATCCCCTAGTACGTCGAGATCATCCGCATATCCAAGAATTTGTATTACCCCATTGAGGGTAGCACCGGTCGGATTCGCCTGCACTTGCCTAACCACGTATTCTAAAACTAAGTTAAAAAGGACGCACGAAAGTGCATCGCCCTGTTTCAGGCCATCGCGGATCGAAAACTCTTCAGATAAACTACCGTTTACGCGTATTCTACCCTTACTGCCGCTTAAGCAAATTTCGATAAGTCTAACCAATTTTCTTGGCACACCCAAGAACTCTAGGATCCAGTACATTCGCGCGCGTATAATAGAATCGTAAGCTTTTTTAAAATCGATAAATAGCTGATGTACTGCTTCATTAAATTCCCATTTCTTTTCTAACAGTTGTCTAATTGTAAACATTTGATCGCTTGTAGATCAGTTTCGGCGGAATCCACACTGGTAATCCCCAATGATTTCCTCGGCAAAAGGAGTTAGTCTACTTAGGATAACATTAGACAGGATCTTGTAGCACGAAGGCACAAGTGAAATTCCCCGATAGTTGTTACAGTTAGTTTTATCGCCTTTTTTAAAGATGGGAATAATGATAGAGGTATTCCATTCTTCCGGCATGCGTTCTGTTTTCCAAACTGCGCGTATCAATTTACAAATTTGCCTTGTGAGGCAAGGGCCTCCATTTTTTATCAGTTCTGACGGTAGGTCATCGATGCCCGCGGCTTTGTTATTTTTCAACTTCTTTATGGCCATTTCTATTTCTATATCAGTAGGATCGTTAATTAATAGATCAGCAGTGTGGATTTCGCCGAGATTACCTTCAGCGGGGGCTTCGCGTACATTTAATAGTTTATCGAAATAATCTTTCCATAAATTCAGTCTCTCTGTCGCATCGGCTACTAGATTGCCATTTTCGTCCCTCATTACTTCCGTTCTACTTTGAAAGCCTTTCTTTATAAAATTGATTCCCCTGTACATCTCACGCGGGTTATTTTGTTTATTATGCGCTTCTATTGCTAGTATTTTATTCTTTTCCCACTCCCTTTTCTTGGATCTATAGAGCCTATTTGTACTTTTGCTAATCTCGAGATATTTCTTATGTGTTTGATCGCACTTATTTTGTAAACTACTTAGTCTGGCCTTCCGACGTTTCTCAAACCAGAGTTTGCACTCTTCGTCAAACCATGGTTTGCTTTTGGTTACTTTCTTAAAACCTATCGTAAGTCTCGCGGCTGCCTTTATCGCCTTTTTCGTATTGCTCCACAGGGTTTCCGGGTCCTCCTCGTGATTATTGTTATCGTCTCTCTGTTCTTGGAGAGCGTCGAAACTATTAGAAATCTCAACTTGGTAATTTAATGTTTCTGTTGCTGTTTTGAACTTATCTATATTGAAACGAACTGTTGGCTCTGTTCGGCTTGTTTTCTTACTGAACGCTAGCCTAGATCTTAGTTTTACTATCACGAGAAAATGGTCTGAATTTAAATCCGCTCCCCTATACGATCTTATATCGAGAATTTTTGTATGACGTCTTCTGTCAATTAGAACGTGATCAATCTGATTGTATTACCATCTGGTGATGTCCAGGTGGCCTTATGTATATTTGTATGCTTGAAATATGTGCTTTTGACAACGAGGTTCTTTGAAGCTGCAAAGTTTATTACTCTGGTTCCATTATCATTACTGACGTCATGCAAACTTTCTGATCCTATTGTAGGCCTATACATTGGTTCTTTTCCAATTTTCGCGTTGAAATCCCCCAATACTATTTTTGCGTGAAACGTTGCGAACTTGTCAAAAACCTGCTCGATTGTTTCATAAAAAAGATCTTTAGTGTCTTCGTCTTTGTCCTCGGTGGGGCAGTGCACATTGATTAATACGTGTTTGCTGAAATTACCCTTTAGTACAATGTATGATAACCGGTCGTTAATGAATTGCATGTCGATAAGTGCTTGCGAAATTCGTTTATTAATAAGAAAACCAGTCCCCAGTCTTTGCCCCTTAGCTCCTCCCCAGTGCAAAGTATAGTTATCCCTAGGAATTGACGCGAAATCGCCCGACCAGCAGGTTTCTTGAAGTGCTATTAAGTCAGTTTTGTATTCAATTGCTATCTTAATGAGTTCGCTAAATCGGCCAGTTTTTAGACTACGCGCGTTTAGAGTTCCCACCCTTAGATCTTTAACTGTAGTTTTTTGTTTTTGCAAGTTAGCCATGGTAGTTTCAAGATAATCCGCACGTTAGGATCCTATTCCGATCGTAGGTGAGTCCACTGTCCCAGGAGTGATAACCCCCATACCTCCCTAGGTCTAAGTATGGGAGCTTTCCGACTCTGACAAGGACCATGTCAACTTGTTGTCAGACACATTACAGTTTCATCCTCGTACCCTAACGTCCCCCTGCAAGGCAGCGCGCCTACTGGCATCAATACCCCTTTGGCCCTATGCAGGCGAATCATTCCACACATCCCTTGCGGGCAGTGTCATCGCTGCAGTGTCCAATGGGCAGCAGGATTTTTCCCTTACAAGATTTTTAGTTTTGGTTCGGGTAGAGTTTCTAGGTGGGTACACGCTGCACCTTGGCTTGCCAGAACCCACCCATTGTGTATGAACGCGAATGGGTGGGTCCCCCCAAGCCATGGTTGTCGTGTACCTATTTTTTACCAGTGCTAGATTCACCACACCCACGACTGGCTCCTATCGGCTGTCCGCGACTGCTTATTCTTGTATTCGCAGCTAACC
>CAKNYM010051685.1:0-66286 GCA_932195095.1 Andricus curvator
GATCATAAGTACGAAAACACGCCATTTTCATGATAGTGTTGTAAAAAATATATTTTGAAATCATCAGCATATTTGTGGTAGCTGCAATGTTGAAGTTCACTTCCAAGGTCAGATGTGAACAAATTGAAGAGGAGGCGTGCCAGAATGGAGCCCTGTGGAACCCCGCACTTGACCTCACCCCAGTCAGAAAGCCCACCACTACTATTAATGATTCTGTGAGACCGATTATTAAAATAGGACTCAAACCATTTGATGACAGAGTTTGACAAGTTGAAAGATTTCAACTTTTGTAGGAGTAATTCATGGTTAACCATATCAAAAGCCTTCGAAAAATCAAACAGAACAACAATCGTGATCGCCCTGTTATCCATTGCTAATTTGAGATCCGTCGTTACCTTAAGGGACCTGATTGCATCGGGTCAATAGCCTTAGATAATTCAAGAAATCTGGAAAGTTGCAAGTGAATAATTTTTTCAAGTGGTTTAGAGAGTGCAAATAGAATAGAAATTGGCCGGAAGTCTTTCGGGGTAGCAGGTTTGGAAATTTTGGGAATTGGGCAAATAACAGCCTTTTTCCAGATATCTGGGAAGATACCGACCTGAAGGGAAGCATTATAAACATGCAATGGGATAGGAAAGATAATTGGAAGGGCAAGTTTAATCATTTTGATTGATATTCCATCAGTCCCAATAGTATTTGATTTGATTTCAAGTGTTTTTTCAAAAAGTATTTCAGGTGTGATGTCATCGAAAAAGAAGTCAGAGTCATTAAATGATGAATCAAGAGAGGTAGTGGAAGATGATGATGTTAAGTCTGGTACTGGGAATGTAAAAAAAGTCTTTAAAAAGTCATCAGGCGGAAAATTATTATCTATAGATCCGTACTTGGGCGGGGTTAGGTGTAAACGTCTAAGGAGATGCCAAATGTCCTCTTTTTTGTCTCTGTGTGCAATCTCATTATAATTGTATTGATTGAACGAATCTCTAATCTTAGTTTGAACTAGGTTCCTGAGTTTACGAAATTGAGCTAGTATTATACTGCTTTTTGTTCTTTTTGCAAGTCGGCGCTTGCCATCACGTTCCCTCATTAGATTTTTAATTTGAGATGTGATCCAGGGGGCAGCTTTATCAAAGTTTTTAGGAACATGTAGCGGAAAAAATTTGTTGAATGCGGTTATTAGGTAATTAGGCAGAGTGTTGATTTTATTATTTATATCTGTATCTAGTAATATTTTTTCCCAATCATACGTCATTAGATGTTCGTGGAATGTATGTTCATCAATTTTAGAAAAATTCCGCACCAGCCTTTGGGTTGACTTTGAATTTAAATTAAAAGAAAATTTAAAGGTGATTTTAATCAAGTCGTGATTAGAGAGAAAAGGAATAGTATGTTGTTCGTAGGAGATAACCTTGTCAATATCGTCCACAATCATCAAGTCAATACGAGTACTGGAACGATCAGTATGGTGAGTGGAATCATGAGCTACAATCGAAAGTCCCGACGAGTATACCAAGGATGTTAGATATTTAGAATGATTGAAAGTAAGATTCAAGTTAGTCTTAAAATCTCTAGTAAGTATAATGTTATTAAAGTTAGGAATAAGTGAAAAAATTATAGATTTTACCTCAGTGCCATAGGAGGCATTGGGTGGTTTATAGACCACTCCCACTAAAACACTATCAGAAGTTGATTCAACTTCAACAAAGAGTATCTCGGTCGTGGGATAAGTAGCTACTGGACTCACATCAACGACGGTCCCACCCAGACTATCATGCAGGAAAAGACAAACTCCACCACCCCTTCTCTCGTCTCTGTCTCTTCGAAAGAGCGAATAGTTGTCAATTGTAACGAGGCTAGAGGGTATATTCGGAGCTAACCAAGTCTCGGAAACAGCTATTATATGGTAGGAACATGTACTCAAGAAATGCTTGAATTCTAGAAAATGTGCCAAGAGAGACTGGGCTTTCACATGACAAATGCTTAAGGTATCCATGGATATATTAGGAGAAACATTTCATAAAAAAACTCACGCAGCACGCGTAAAAATTGACTGAGACAAAGAACAATTATCAACACACCCCAAACTAAGTGATTACAATTCAAATTATAAAATCGGTAATGAGTACAAATAAAAAAGATACAAAAGGGATAATAAACAGTGTCGAAAACAGTGACGTATGTCTCTAGACAAATTCTCAAAAAAAGTGGACATGATTTCGTAAATCGATATCCGGATATTCGGAGAGCTATGAACATTAGGATGAAATGAGAACATTTAAGGTATCCAAGGCACACAATTAATCCAAATATTATACAATTATTCTCAAAAAGACCAAAATCAAGATTTAAAGCTACTAGTTTAAATATGAGATCAAGTTTGCTATCTGAAGATACATATATACAAGGAATGAAAACCTGAAAAATATTGCAGATATATTCACCGACGGACATCAAGTTAGCAAACAATAATAATATCATAAATAAATTTAAGTACCTCTTTAAAATTAATGCTAAGGTTAGTCGGAGAAAGGTTGAAACAATAGTGGACTTAGCCCATGGTTGCTATTGAAGTCCCTCTACAGATTGCAGATTTGCCAGGTGTATTCTCGACGAACCGTCCTCCTTTCTACAAAAAATTCTTCCACCAGAAATCCAAAGATATTAGATTTTCTTGCCTCTTCGAAGACCGAGAGCAATACCATATATTTTCCGGTTAAGTGGTGTCAAGGCCCCACGAAGATAAATGAAGCGTTTCTCATTCCCGGTCCATCCAATATTCGATGTAGAAAAATGTCTTTTGACTTTATGGCTCTCTATCATTTTATCACGTAGCTCTTGGCGACTGAATTTAACTACAATGATCGGAGGGGTGGTCTGCTGTGTGTGAGATGGTGCTTTGATGATTCGGTAGAGGTTGACAACTTCATTCTTGGCAATTGGTACATCAAGAGCCCTGGCAATTGACTCAAGGTTGGCCATAATGTCCTCGTTGGGCTTCATTGGAAGACCATGAATTTCAAGCGTAGTATGTAAAGCCGCTTGGTCATTTACATTCTGCGCATGCTCGAGCGCAACCACTTTAGCCTTAAGGTCCTTAACTTCCTTTTGTACAGTACAAATTTCCTCGCTTTGTACTTTAGAGCCGACTTCAAGCGTATCAATACGAAGAGTGTTATTGGAAAGGTCAGTCTTTATTTCTAAAAGCGTAGAGTTTAACTTCTCATTAAAATCCTGTTGTCGGGTTTCGAATTCACTGAATCTCGTTAAAATCTCACTTTGAGCCTCCGAAACCACTTGACGTAAAAGGTCAACAAGACCCGGAGGTAGAGCAGGTGCATTGACGAAAGTGGGAGTAGAGGGTACGGAATTTAAATTTTCGACGTCACGAGAATGACTAATCTCATAATTGGCAGCAGAGTCGGTATTAACTGCCGTATAGGTGGCACTAGTGGTGGAAAAACTACATCCCTTGCAGACATAATCAATCTGCCCTTTTTTAAGTTGTTCAAAAGTTTTTTTTGCGATACCAACATTAACACAGGTTGTTTAATTAGTAAGTTATGATTAATTTCAAATGAACAACGAATGGTTCTTAAACCCGAGAGATTTGCTTTTTCGTTACCGTTGACCATGCCTGTTTCTCTCTTCGCTCGGGCTGCGAGCTATGCCTGTTTATATTCAACCGATTTTAGACTAAACATAGATAAAATTACTAATATGAGATCATGAATTCTGCAAAGGCCCCTCCCAGGGCCTGGTTTGACATGAGAACGATGACTTTGTCCTTACCAGGCCTCAGTTTCTCGTCGGTCTCTGAGCTTATGTCTAAGAGCTTTTTCCAAATGAGAACCAAGAATCCATTTCTTTGTTACCGCATATAAGAAAATCAACGATTTATGTATTACCGCATTTAAGAAAATCAACGAATTGTGTGTTACCGCCTTTAAGAACATCAACGAGTTGCGTGTTACCGTTTCTAAGAAAATCATCGATTCTTGCAATTTTTCCTTTGAGTTTTAGTGAGTTGAAATTCATTCAAGTCCACAAGGTATGAGAAAATCACGCCCTGGAAGCTCAAGTAAACCCGCTAGCTTACAAGGTACCTTGTGGATATACTTACTGTTGGGAATTTCATTCTTTTTTTGTAAATATAATTTCATTTCTCAAAGAGTGTTGGAACCGCTGATTATCTTCAAAAATTATAAGAGATTTTGTGCCAATGAAAATAAACGGGACCTGACATGTGATTATATGTGTGGATTCATTTTGATCATCAAGACCAGTTTTCAACTATTGTGTTTTAACACAGGTCAAATGGAAGAGATTACCACACTTTATACAGGCTATAACCTCGGGACCACCTCTTGAAATCACTGCGTTGCACTCCGGACACGCTCCCATGGTATCGTAATTGAAACGTAGTAAAAATAACTATTTTGAAGAAGCTTGCACCGATTAAAAACAATTGAACGAATTAACAAAAAGTTAAAAGTCACAAACAAACCGGCCACAAGCACTTTTACGACACACCAACTTTGTATACAGAAAAATCTGAAACACTCTAGGAATCTCATAAAACTGAAGCGGAGCGAATCGAAACACTTCCTTAACTGACGGCTGCACAAGAGAAAAAAATCCAAAAAATTCTGCAGAATTTATAAGAATTCAGGGTAAATTCGAAATGAAATCTCGTGTAATTCTATTGAAATAATAAATTAATAGAAAAATTTTCATATTAATTTAAAATTTTTATTATAAATTACCTTTTAATATTTTAAAATTCCCTAAAATATTTCAAATTCTTTGAAAGCTCTTTAAATCACTTGAAACTTCGTAAAGTTCTTGAAAATCCCTTGAAATTTTTAAAAATACCCTTAGATATTTCAAATCCTTTAAAATCTGTTGAAATGCCTTGAAATGTATTGAAGTTGTTAGAAATTCATTTGGTTCTTAAAAATACCTTAAATATTTCAAATTCTTTGAATTAATTGAAAATTCCTTGAAATCTTTTAAGGGCATGTGACACAGCGAAATACCTATATTGCCGACCTCACTTTATCAGTTCACTGAATATTTTTTTTGAACCTGAGAACTTTTAAAAAAAATAAAATATCGAGCTGAAACTTTGGAAAATGTATTAGAATACAATAAAGTACGTTAAAGTACTTCATTTGGGTAGGAACTTCACTAAAAATTATTTCCGAACAAATTAAAACTGGGAGCCTATCGTCACATATTTTTTCTGAACCTCGAAATTTTTTGAACGTTCGAACTTTTTTTATACATAAAATATCAGCCTCAAACTTTCAGCAATGCAAGAGCCGACAGGAAACTACGTTAAATGCCGTCATTTAATAATAAAAGATATAAAAAAAATTATTTCAACTAAATCACATCCGACTCTAGGATGTAAATATTTATTACAATTTTTTTAAATACTCTTCAAGTTTTCAAATACTTTGAAACCTTTGGAAACCAATTGAAACATTTCAAAGCTCTTGAAAATGCCTTAGAATCTTTTAAAATACCATAAAATAATTAAAATCTTATGAGCGAGATTAAATTACTGGAATCAATTAAAAAATTCTTAGGATCTTTCAAAATACCCTAAGATATTTGAAATCCTTCAAAATATTTTGGAATTTCTTGCATTTTTTCAAGCTCTTCAAAATCCCTTGCAATTTTTAAAAATACCCTAAAATATTTCCAATCTTTTGAAATTCTTTTGAATTATTGAAATAAAAAAAATCCTTCGATTCTTTAAAAATCACTTAAAACTTTTTTAAGCTTCCGAAAATATCTTGGCATCTTTTAAAATATTCTAGAAGTTCTCAAATCCTTTACAATTTTTTGAAATTCCTGTTAATTATTGAAATCTCTTGGGAATGCCTTGGAGTCTTTTCAAATTCCTTAAATATCAATTGAATTACTGAAATCAATTGAAAATTCCTTGGATTCTTGCAATTTTATTAAACTCTTTAAAATCAAAAGAAAATTTAAAAAACAGACTAAAATATTTCAAATACTTTGAAATTCCTTTAAATTATTCATTAAAAAAAAATTCATTGGAGTCATTAGAAATTCCCCAAAATATTTCAAGACCTTTAAAACTTTGAAAATCACTAAAAAACTTTCAAAGCTTTCGAAAATGCCTTGGAATCTATTGAAATAACCTAAAATATTTCTATTCTTCAACAAAATCCTTTAAATTACACAGCCACACAAAAAAAAACTTTTTTTCAGATCTTGAGGTCAGACCATGTTTATAATAGGTTTTTGGGGTCGCTGAATCCGAATCCGAGGTCCAAAAACCCCCATCACGTCAGAGTTCTGACATAACCTCAAAAAACGTCATAAAAAATCTTTTTTCGGGTCTGGAGGACAGACCATATTTCCTATATGTTTTTGGGGTCACTGAATCCGAATCCGAGGTCCGAAGAACCCCAGCACGTGAGGGTTCTGACATAACCTCAAAAAACCTCATAAAAAATCTTTTCGTGGGTCTGGAGGTCAGACCATGTTTCCTATATGTTTTTGGGGTGGCTGAATCCGAATCCGTAGTCTAAAAAACTCCACCACGTCAGGGTTTTGATTTTCAAATAAACTCGTGAAATTTATTCTTCCGACGTGCTGGGGTTTTTTGGACCTCGGATTCGGATTCAGCGACCCCAAAAACATATAGGAAACATGGTCTGACCTCCAGACCCACGAAAAGATTTTTACTGAAACCAACTGAAAATTCCTTAGAATCTTTTAAAATACTCTAAAAGTTTTCAAACCCTCTAAAAAATTTGTAATCACCTTTAAATTATGTAAATCTTTTGAAAATACCTTGCATTCTTTTGAAATTATCTAAAACTCTCCTAATCCGTTAAATTCCTTCGAAATTTTTGAAACAAATACCTGCGAAATTCCCTAAAATATTTCCAGTTCTTTTAAATCAATTTAAACTTTTTAGAACTTTTGGAAATTCCTTGCAATCTTTTAAAATTTTCTAAAGATTTAGTTGAAATATTTTAAAATTACTCGAAATATTTTAAAGCTTCCGAAAATACTTTGTAATCTTTTAAGGTACTCTAAAACATTACAGATCCTTTTGAATCAACTAAATAGCTAAAATCAGTTGAAAATTCCTTGAAATCTATTAAAATATCCTCAAATGTTTCAAACTCTTTAAAATCTTTTGGCATTTCAAATGCCTTGGATTCTTTTCAAATGCCCTAAAATATGCACAGTCCTTTAAAGTTCCATCAAATTATTACAATAAATAACAAATTCCTTGGAATCTTCTAAAATTCTTTCAAATATTTTCCTACAATACATATAAATTTGAAATCTTTTGAAATTAATTGAAAACTCCTTAAAATCTTTCATAATATCTTAAAATATTTCAAATCATTCGAAATCTTTTGAAATTCCTTGCAATTGTTTAAAATTCTTGAAAATTCCCTGGATTATAAAAAAATACCCTATAGTCTTTAAAATTCTTTGAAATCCCTTCAGATTATTAAAATTAATTCCTTAAAGTATCGGTAATTTTTTTTAAATAGGAGTGTCCCTTAAGAGCGTAAAAATGCTTAATTTGACCTTTCTAAATTATAAAATGTTTCATCTGTAGACATACACAGATCTCTGACGTTCTTCTATTCAAACCGAAAAAAATAATTATTCGAATATGCCACTGTAAGGAAATGGAGATTCTATAGGTAAAGTAGAACCGAAACGTACACGAGTTTCCTATAGATGAAAACTCGTAACCTCCATTGTAGTTTTATGGAGGAAGTTTTCTAAGTCGTCACTTTGTAAGTCATAGGGTGACCTCTATTTATTGAAATAAAAACTAACAGAACTAAAAAAGTAGATTTCTCATTTTATCGATCGCCGATAATTATTTCGATTTATTTATTTTTACTATTACTTTCAATGTAAGTTGTTATTAAAAATATTATACAGTATATAATTAGTTTTGAAGGTTATTATTGAATTAAATGTATAGAAATGGAATTTCAAACAAAAAACATATATGTGACCGTCCGCGAAGAAAGGGACCTAATGCGGAAAAAATCGATTTTCATTCTCTCACGCCAATCGATAGTTTCTGAGTTACTCTTTCATTTCCAATCAACATAATTGTTTTAAGTTAATTACTTTTCTGGTTATTAAGCTGCAAACATAGGCATGATAAGCGTACGCGGAGACCGAACGAGAAGCCTACGAAAGCCAGCCCCACACCTAACCACTACAGCTGTACGCGACGTGTCCCTGAGCTCCACTGGCTCGTGCTTAAGAGTGTAGTGGTAGGTGGAGGGAGTGCTTTTCGTAGACGCATCCCCACTACTCAAATGCTGGCTTGCGGGCTCTGCTACGATCGCCCGTCCTGTAAAATTCAGCTTTGACGCATTAGGTCCCTTTCTTCGCGGACGGTCACATATGTAATGTAAAAATTACTTGAACGTTTCAATTAAAATAATTCTGTAATGCTTTATATGTTATTAACTGATTAATTAATTATTAACTGATTCTATTGAAACTTATATTTTCTGGAATTAGCTTAAAAGGTTATTAATAAATCAAATATTCAGCAGTGAAATCTCAAATTAATAAAAAAATATATAGTAAAAATTATTTGAATATTTTAATCAAAGTTATAGATTAATGTTTCTTATTTTTTGAACTGATTGATTATTTTTCAGCTGATTAATTTTTCTCAAAATATTAAATTACTTGAAGATTGAATTTGATTTGTTTCAATTAAGTACATAAATTTATTATTTACTTTAAGGTTATGTAATTGAATATTGGCTATAATTTTTATAATAAAAGTTTATTTACATTTAAAATACCTCTATTCCAATTACGTAATTTCTGTCAATGTTTGTGATGTTGTGAAATGATTGTATGAATTTAATTTTCAAAATTATATGTAAATATGTTTTACTTTTTTCTCAAATTACTAGAAACGGTTACTAATAAATCAAATTTTCAGAAATGAAAGTGAAAATTGAAAAGAAATGTAAGGTAAAAATTGTTTGCATTCCGGAATGAAAATTATAGTTTAATGCTTTTTATGTTGTGAACAGATTAATTAATCATGAGCTCATTAATTTTCTTCACAATATTAAATTACATAAATATTAAGTTTTGATTTATTTAAATTAAGTACATAAATTGATTATTTACTTCAAGCCTATGTAATTGAATATTGGCTATGATTTTTATAATAAAAGATTATTTATGGTCAAAATACCTCTAATCCAATTGTATAATTTTTGTCAATTTTTGTGATGTTGTGAAATAAGTACCCGAATTATGCTTTCCCTATTATATGTACATATATTTTACTTTTCTATGTAATTAGTCTAAAAGATTATTATTAATTCAAATTTTCAGAAAAATATAAAGTAAAAATTATTCGAATGTTTTGATGAAAATAACTGTTTATTGATTCTTATGTTGTGAAATGATTTATTAATATGTACATATATTTTCATTTTTTTTTAAATTAATTTTGAAGATCATTAATAAATTAAATGTATAGAAATGCAATTTCAAACGAAAAAAATATATATACAATGTGAACATTTTTTGAATGTTTCAATACAAATAATTTTTTAATGCTTTTCATGTCGTGAACTGATTAATTAATTAACAACTGGTTCTATTGAAATTAACATTTTCTGGAATTAGTTTGGAAGGTTATTAATAAATTAAATTTATAGAACACTCGAGTGAGCCGGACGTGTTTCGAGCCTCTCGGTAATCCAATAAGCCTTATTAGCGGAAAATGTGATAAATATGTGTGCATCCTTTTCTGAAGTAAAAAGCGGGCATCTATTTTATATGAATGTTCTATTTATTGGTGTCGTGCATACTTAACTCAGGGTCATTAATCAATTTAAATTTTATCAGTGTGCAAGAGAAAGTGCTTTGAGTTAATGGGTGTTAGAATTCCCTTGTTTAACTGAAACCGGCTTGTTTACTATTGCCAATTGTGAACTTTACGAGTCAAGATGTCACAACTCGACGAGAATCTCACAGATAGAGAACTATTACTTAAAATTAGCTCGGACACAACAGAGACCAAAGCTGAAATAAAATCAATGAAAGCATCGTATTCTTGCCTCAAAAGTGATGTAGTAGAAATTAAAAAGGACCAGGAAGTGCTAAAGGAGGAAAATGCAAACCTCCAGGAAAAAGTAATGCAGCTGGAAAGAGCGGTGGCAACAATGCAAAAATCATCGAGAACCAAAAACTTACTGATTTTCAGAATGAAAGATACTCCCGAGACTAAAAAAAATTTGTATCTGTCAACTCTCTCTATTTTCAAGAAGTTAAACGTACAAATTCCGGATCATAACATAGAAGCGATTTACAGATTGGGCAAGGTTACAGGTAACCGTCCCGTAATTGTCCGATTCACGTCCCCCAGATCGAAATCTCTCCTCTTTCAGAAACTAGATGAGTTGCGAAAAATGGGATTAGCAATTTCAAACGATTTTACAAAAGAAGAACGGGACACCAGGCGAAATCTCATTCCATTTCGAAACAAACTACGAGACCAGGGGCGGCTCGTGCAACTCAAAGAAAAGGGCCTAGTCGTGAACAATCGTTTTTACACTCTGGAAGAGCTTCAATCAAAACCAGGTGGGCTGTTCACAGCGGATGGTGAACTTTCAGAAAATAAATTAAATGTATAGAAATGCAATTTCCAACGAAAAAAATATATATACAATGTAAACATTTTTTGAATGTTTCAATACAAATAATTTTTTAATGCTTTTCATGTCGTGAACTGATTAATTAATTAACAACTGGTTCTATTGAAACTTACATTTTCTGGAATTAGTTTGCAAGGTTATTAATAAATTAAATTTATAGAACTGAAAGTTCAAATTAAAAAAAAAATTAGCTAAAGTAAAAATTATCTGAATGTTTTAATAAAAATTATAGTTGAATGCTTCTTATTTTGTAAACTGATTCATTAATTATTAGCTGATTAATTTTGTTCACAATATTAAATTACATAAAGATTGAATTTTAATTTTTCTCTGCTAAGTGACATAAATCGATTATTTATTTTTAAGTTATGTAATTGAATATTGGCTATAATTTCTAGAATAGAAGTTTATTTATATTTAAAATAGCCTTATTCCAGTTACAAAATTTTTCAAATGTTTTTGAGCCTATGAAGTGAGTATCTGAATTAAATTTTCAAAGTTATGTGTACATACGTTTTAATTTTTTTGGAATTACATAGTTCGAAAGCTCATTACCAATTCCAATTTCCAGAAATGCAATTTTAAATTCAAAAAAATATATAAATTGAAAATTAAACATTATTTTATTATTAATTTTGTAATTATCATTATACATATTATTATTAATTGATTATATTGAATCTCATATTTTCTGGAATTATTTAAAAAGCTTATTAATAAATAAAATATTCATATTTAGTTAGTTGTAATGTAGGTGGGGGGGGGCGTAAGGTCTCACCCCTGGCGCTCAAGCTATAAAGCCAATAAATGTGCCAATAAATATTGTACCAAAATATTCATAAATGAGTGTTAAAATTTAAAAAAATATTTATTGATCATTTACTTTGAGGTTGTGTAATTGAATGTGGGCTATTATTTCTATAATAAAAGTTTTTGATTTTCAGTTTTTATGAAATTAGTTTAAAAGATTATAAATAATTTAAAATTTCAGAATAATATAAGAAAGAAATCTGCCCGCTTCGCGGGCACATTCTCATGGCGCGCCTCGCGCGCGGCTCGCTTCGCTCGCAAGTTTGAGCGCGCCTGGAGCGCGCGGCTGTTGGATCTCGCACTTCGCGCTCGATCATATATTTATCTCGCGCTTCGCGCTCGATTATGTATTCACCTCGCGCTACGCGCTCGGGCGTATTTGCATCGCGCTTTACGCTCGGCTCCTCTACATTTTTGAACTTCGTGTTCGACTTCGATTAAAAGAAAAAGTTTGTTTGCAAATATTATAAAATTATCAAAACCTCTACATATTAAGTGATTGTTAAATTTGTTTTTATTTTAGACTGAAAAGGAACTTTATTTACTCAAGGTTCTATCGACCTTAAGGAACACATTCTCATCCAGACACTCGCGCTTCGCGCTCGATATTTGATTTGAAAATCATTTGAACCGTATGATAGAAACAAAAAAGTTTGAGCGCACTTACGGCGTGCGATTTGGTAAATACACTGAGGGCGCACTTTGTGCTTCGTGTTATATGTTCTTCATATACAAATTACTAAATTTGTATTTGATTCCAAATAAAAAGTAATGATATAATTCAGGCGACACATTTTATTAGTTAACATTTTATTTTAGCTTGTACCGTTTATCAAAAAAGTTAATTTTTTCATTTTGAATATATTCTTACCACAAAAATTGATTACGGGTTTGTAAGTCTTTTTTGAATGCACAATTTTTGTTCAATTATATGTTTTCGTACCTTGCATTGTTTTTTCAAAAATATGATTTTTTTTACTGTCAATGTTATTTTCACGAATAAAACAAAAACCACGCATCCTATCGAAACATGAGTCACAATAAATTTGTACCTCTTCCTTGGATGAACAAATTTTGTTTCGGTCATTTTTTCGTAGCTGGTAATATTCGTCTGAAAATTTGATTTTTCTATTTTCAATGCTGTTTTTTACGAATAAAACAAAAACTACGCGTGATATCAAAAAGTGAATGATAAGAAATTTGTAGATCTTTTTTAGGTGCACAATTTCGGTGAGATGATCTCTTCTGCTATCTTGCATAGTTTGACAGCAAAATGGCTTTTTTGATTTTTCATTAATTTTTTGTGCGATCAAAATTTGAATTTTTTATTTTTCAAAAAATTCAAAAAGTTGTTATGAAAATATTATAGGGTGTTCAGGAATCAACGTTTTTCTCCTATTGACTTTTTTTCATATCGTGCGTTTTTCGGCTTAAAATGTTCATTTTCCTTTGTTTTTTGGAATTTTGAAAATGCTATAACTCCAGTAATTTTTTTTTTATCACGAAAAGTCATTAGAATATTTTGTTCGTCATTTTGCGTACTACTAATAACCGTACATAGAATTTGCAAATCTTCCAAAAAAGTGGTCTCAAAAATTTTCAAAATGTGCTCACTTTTTGAATTTTCATCCAAAATAGCTGGTTAACGAACTCGTTCTCTCTTTTTCGGCCTTAAAAAAGTGTGCCAAAGATCAATCAAATCTGATCATTTTTTCGAAAGTTATCTTGGCTACAGACAGACAGACACACTGACTGACAGACAGACAGACAGACTACAGACAGACAGACACGTTGGTAAAAATCGTTTTTTCTAGCTCAGGGGGTCTCAAAACGTGGAGATTTGATGAAAACCGACTATGTCAAATTTTACATAAAACCAATACCTTCTCATTAGAATTAGAATGTAAAAATTATTTTGATGTTTCAATGCAAATAATATTGTTGATTGATTTTTATGTTGTTAATTGATGAATAAACTATTATTAACTATTGACTGATTAATTTTTTTCAAAAAATCGAATTACATAAAGATTGAATTTAAATTATTTTCAGTTAAGTCACATAAATTGATTATTTACATTAAGGTTATGTGATTTAATATTGGCTGCTGTTTTTATGATAAAAACTTATTTTTCCTTTAAAATATCTCCGTTACAATTATATAAAATTTTCAAATATTTGTTTCAAAATTATATGTACATATGTTTTGATTTTTTATAAAATTTGTATAAAAGGTTATCAATAATTCAAATTTTCAGAAAAATATGAAGTAAAAATTATTTGAATGATTCAATGAAAATAATTCTTCAAAGTTTTTTGTGTTATGAAATGATTAATTAATTATTCGCTGATTACTGTCACGTCCCGAGCAATAGGCGAGGGTAGTATGGAAAATAGGAAAAGAGAGAGACCAGTGTGCTGATTATGTCAGGCTGGTAAGAGCTGACCAATTATTTGTTTGTGGGTTTGTGTGTCACTTATCAGCCCTACGCGGACTGTGTCAGAGTACAGTGTTTAAAATGAGTGAGAGATGGTTGTTTGAATAATTGTTTTATTATAAGGAGTAAGAACAGAGTTAAAAGTTACATAAAATAAAACTTACATATACCTTTCGATGCTTGAAAGGGCAAGAGAGTGAATTGTTTTGTCGGTTAGATCTCCGTTTTTATTGTAAAACACCGACGGAGTTTTACCGGATGATAAATTGAATAAACTCGGAAGTAATTCAATAGTGAAAAGGTGTACGAACACTTTTCAATAGTGGTAGTACGATACAGGGTTCTATAATAGTCACCCAATCCACACTTGAGTTCTTTTCGCGAACGTTTAACACCGCGGACTTTATCCGTAAAAGACTCACTTTACGACGACCGAAAGTCTCAGCCGAAGGGACTTAGTTCAAGACTGGAACACGTTAACTATTTTGAATTGAACTTGAAAGTACGCGACTTATTCAGAGCGTTTCTTCGGTCACAATGAGATAGAAGCCGTAACTTTGTCAAAGCGATTCGTTAATCGTAGATCGAAGTGAACAGTATGACTGCCGAGAACGTAAGACAATTGACAGGGATGTCGCTGGGGTTTATATATGATGGGTTCTCCATGCTAGGGATAGGGGCGATGAATGCGTGCCGAAAGTCACGTTCGAACTTTTGAAATCGGCACGTATCGAACATTTGAAATCGGCACGTTTCTAACTTTTGAAATCGGCACGTTTCTGCTGATACTCTCGGTCGTCGATTTCCGCATTTCTTGCTCTTTCAGGAATATGAATTCTACTACTAACTTAATTATGTGTAACGTGTTTAGTCAGACATTTCTTGGGTACAGTGTGTCTGACTATATACATACTCATTTCACTAGTGTTACGTTGTACATTTTTAGATAACTGATGTGTTACATATGGCATTAATTATTGTATTAGTTTAAACATATGTATCTACTAATATTCTATATCTATATATTCGGTTCCTTCATTATTATTTAACATATTAGTATTAATAGTACATATGGTAATGGTATAAATATGATTATCCTATATCGGTAACATTTGTAAGTAACATCTTTCTGTTACCGATATATCATCTCCTCATGGTAAGTGCCTCGGTTTATCATACGGTCTTGACGTTACCGACCGCGGATCATTTATCGCTGGCCGCTATGCATCAAGCGAAGCGATTAACCACATGAGCAATTACCATAAGTAGCTGATCTGCTCTACTTATCGTTAGAAGTTACTTAAAATTTTTAAAATTTTAACCGGGACGTAACATTACTTTTTTCACAAAATTCAATAACATAAATATTTAATTTAAATTTTTCTCCACCAAGCAAGATAAATTAATTATTTACTTCAAGGTGATGTGATTGAATACTGGATATATAGTATACCATTAAGCCATTTCCCTTTCAGGGTAGGCGTGACACTACCCGATTCGGGTAGTGTTTCTAGGTGGATAGTTTCTTGTAGTAAATAACTACTACAAGTGTGGGCTCACCACACCCACGATGGGCCAATAGCACGCAGTATTCTCGAATGGCCACCCGTCCAAGTACTAACCGCGCCCAACGCTGCTTAACTTCAGTGATCTGACGAGAACTGGTTTTTTCAGCGTGGTATCGCCGTTGGCTGGATATATATATATATATATATATATATATATATATATATATATAATACTGATATATATATATATATAATACTGGATATAATTAGCATAATAAAAGTGTATTTCTTTCAACCTATCTCTACTACAATTATGTAATTTTTTATAATATTTATGATGTGAAATGAGTATCTGAATTCAATTTTCAAAATTATATGTACAATGTTCATGTGTTTTATTTTTTTCAGAAAATTATTATAAAAGGTTATTAATTATTAAAATTTTCAGAAATGAAATTTCAAGTTTAAAAAAATATAAAGTGAGAATTATTTGAATTTTTCAATGAAAATAATTGTTTAAGGCTTTTTATAAATATTGAATTTCAATTTTTTTCGATTTAATAACATAAATTTATTATTTACTTTGAGGTTTCTGATTGAATATTGGATATAATTGGTATAATAAAACTTTATTTATATTTAAAATACCCCTATTCCAATTACATACGTTTTAAAATGTTTCTGATGATGTGATATGATTATCTGAATTCAATTTTCAAAATTTTATAGACGCACGTTTTCATTTTTTCTGGAATTAGTTTAAAAGGTTATTGATGACTGAAATTTTCAGAAAAATATAAAATCAACATGATTTGAATGTTTCGATGAAAACAATGATTTAATGTTTTTCATGTTCTGAACTCAATGATTATTTATTAGTTGATTTTTCTTTTCACAATATTAAATTACATAAAGACTGATTTTTAATTTTATAATATTAACTACCAGAAATTGATTATTTACTTGAGGGTCATGTAATTAAATATTGGTTATAATTTATATGATAAAAGTTTATTTATTTTCAAAATACCTCTATTAAAATTATGTAATTTTTGTAAGTTTTCGTGATGTTGTGAAATGAGTATCTGAATTCAATTTTCATAATTAGGTTTCAATTTTTTCTGAAATTAGTTTAAAAGGTTAATAACAATGAGAATTTTTTGGGAAATATAAAATAAACATTATTTAAATGTTTCAATGGGAATAATTCTACATTGCTTTTTATGTTGGAAACTGATTAATTAATTATTACCTGATTATTGTTTTTACAATATTAAATTACATAAAGGTTGAATTATAATTTTTCTATATTAAGGAACATGAATTGATTATTTATTTAAAGGTTATGTAGTTGAATATTGGCTATAATTCGTATAAGGAAAGTTTATTTATGTTTAACATATCCCTGTTGCAATTATATAATTGTTTTAAATTTTTGTGCTGTTTCGGAATAAGTATCTCAATTCCATTCTCATAATTATATGTAAATATGTTTTAATTTATTCTGAAATTAGTTTTAACCGTTAATTATAATTATAATTTTTGTAAAAATATAAAGTAAAATTTATTTGGATGTTTCAATGAAAATATTTGTTCATTAATTTTTACGTTCTAAACTGTTTAATTCTACTCGGTGGGTTTCCTATCACCACTACGTAGCGCGTCCTCAGGTTGCGGATAGAGGAACGGCCCGTAAGGCTGAACAGCCCCCAAGGTTAACTGCGAATACAAGAATAAGCAGTCGCGGACAGCCGATAGGAGCCAGTCGTGGGTGTGGTGAATCTAGCACTGGTAAAAAATAGGTACACGACAACCATGGCTTGGGGGGACCCACCCATTCGCGTTCATACACAATGAGTGGGTTCTGGCAAGCCAAGGTGCAGCTTGTATCCACCTAGAAACTCTACCCGAACCAAAACTAAAAATCTTGTAAGGGAAAAATCCTGCTGCCCATTGGACACTGCAGCGATGACACTGCCCGCAAGGGATGTGTGGAATGATTCGCCTGCATAGGGCCAAAGGGGTATTGATGCCAGTAGGCGCGCTGCCTTGCAGGGGGACGTTAGGGTACGAGGATGAAACTGTAATGTGTCTGACGACAAGTTGACATGGGCCTTGTCAGAGTCGGAAAGCTCTCATACTTAGACCTAGGGAGGTATGGGGGTTATCACTCCTGGGACAGTGGACTCACCTACGATCGGAATAGGATCCTAACGTGCGGATTATCTTGAAACTACCATGGCTAACTTGCAAAAACAAAAAACTACAGTTAAAGATCTAAGGGTGGGAACTCTAAACGCACGTAGTTTAAAAACTGGCCGATTTAGCGAACTCATTAAGATAGCAATTGAATACAAAACTGACGTAATAGCACTTCAAGAAACCTGCTGGTCGGGCGATTTCGCGTCAATTTCTAGGGATAACTATACTTTGCACTGGGGAGGAGCTAAGGGGCAAAGACTGGGGACTGGTTTTCTTATTAATAAACGAATTTCGCAAGCACTTATCGACATGCAATTCATTAACGACCGGTTATCATACATTGTACTAAAGGGTAATTTCAGCAAACACGTATTAATCAATGTGCACTGCCCCACCGAGGACAAAGACGAAGACACTAAAGATCTTTTTTATGAAACAATCGAGCAGGTTTTTGACAAGTTCTCAACGTTTGACGCAAAAATAGTATTGGGGGATTTCAACGCGAAAATTGGAAAAGAACCAATGTATAGGCCTACAATAGGATCAGAAAGTTTGCATGACGTCAGTAATGATAATGGAACCAGAGTAATAAACTTTGCAGCTTCAAAGAACCTCGTTGTCAAAAGCACATATTTCAAGCATAAAAATATACATAAGGCCACCTGGACATCACCAGATGGTAATACTCACAATCAGATTGATCACGTTCTAATAGACAGAAGACGTCATACAAACATTCTCGATATAAGATCGTATAGGGGAGCGGATTTAAATTAAGACCATTTTCTCGTGATAGTAAAACTAAGATCTAGGCTAGCGTTAAGTAAGAAAACAAGCCGCACAGAGCCAACAGTTTGTTTCAATATAGATAAGTTCAAAACAGCAACAGAAACATTAAATTACCAAGTTGAGATTTCTAATAGTTTCGACACTCTCCAAGAACAGAGAGACGATAACAATAATCACGAGGAGGACCCGGAAACCCTGTGGAGCAATACGAAAAAGGCGATAAAGGCAGCCGCGAAACTTACGATAGGTTTTAAGAAAGTAACCAAAAGCAAACCATGGTTTGACGAAGAGTGCAAACTCTGGTTTGAGAAACGTCGGAAGGCCAGACTAAGTAGTTTACAAAATAAGTGCGATCAAACACATAAGAAATATCTCGAGATTAGCAAAAGTACAAATAGGCTCTATAGATCCAAGAAAAGGGAGTGGGAAAAGAATAAAATACTAGCAATAGAAGCGCATAATAAACAAAATAACCCGCGTGAGATGTACAGGGGAATCAATTTTATAAAGAAAGGCTTTCAAAGTAGAACGGAAGTAATGAGGGACGAAAATGGCAATCTAGTAGCCGATGCGACAGAGAGACTGAATTTATGGAAAGATTATTTCGATAAACTATTAAATGTACGCGAAGCCCCCGTTGAAGGTAATCCCGGCGAAATCCACACTGCTGATCTATTAATTAACTATCCTACTGATATAGAAATAGAAATGGCCATAAAGAAGTTGAAAAATAACAAAGCCGCGGGCATCGATGACCTACCGTCAGAACTGATAAAAAATGGAGGCCCTTGCCTCACAAGGCAAATTTGTAAATTGATACGCGCAGTTTGGAAAACAGAACGCATGCCGGAAGAATGGAATACCTCTATCATTATTCCCATCTTTAAAAAAGGCGATAAAACTAACTGTAACAACTATCGGGGAATTTCACTTGTGCCTTCGTGCTACAAGATCTTGTCTAATGTTATCCTAAGTAGACTAACTCCTTTTGCCGAGGAAATCATTGGGGATTACCAGTGTGGATTCCGCCGAAACCGATCTACAAGCGATCAAATGTTTACAATTAGACAACTGTTAGAAAAGAAATGGGAATTTAATGAAGCAGTACATCAGCTATTTATCGATTTTAAAAAAGCTTACGACTCTATTATACGCGCGCGAATGTACTGGATCCTAGAGTTCTTGGGTGTGCCAAGAAAATTGGTTAGACTTATCGAAATTTGCTTAAGCGGCAGTAAGGGTAGAATACGCGTAAACGGTAGTTTATCTGAAGAGTTTTCGATCCGCGATGGCCTGAAACAGGGCGATGCACTTTCGTGCGTCCTTTTTAACTTAGTTTTAGAATACGTGGTTAGGCAAGTGCAGGCGAATCCGACCGGTGCTACCCTCAATGGGGTAATACAAATTCTTGGATATGCGGATGATCTCGACGTACTAGGGGATGATAAAGAAACGGTAGCTAAAAATGCAGAAATCTTGATCGCAAAAGCCAAAGAGATTGGCTTGGAAGTTAGCGAATCGAAGACAAAATATATGACCGTCGTCAGGTCCGGACAAAGTAATCAAGACGGGGATCTAATGGCCGGAAATATGAAATTCGAAAAGGTTAACGAGTTTAAATACCTCGGGTCTATTATAACTAGCGAAAATAAGATTAAAACGGAAATCAATGCGCGGCTACACGCTGGCAATGGGTGCTATTATGCAGCAAACACGCTACTAAAATCGCGATCGCTATCTAGAAACATCAAAGTAAGAATTTACAAAACGATAATAATGCCGGTCGTCATGTACGGGTGTGAAACGTGGGCGCTGACGAAAGGAGAAGAGAATAGGTTTAGAGTTTTCGAGAATAAAGTACTTAGAAAAATCTATGGTCCAAAAAGGGACGAAGAGACCGGCGAGTGGAGAAAACTGCATAATGATGAGCTGCACGCTCTCTACGGGTCAGCAAATATTAATAGAGTAATGAAAGCGCGTAAATTAAGATGGGCGGGGCATGTAGCAAGAATGGGCAATGAAAGAACAGTGGCGCAAGTTTTAAGAGGGAGACCGACTGGTAAGAGACCCCTAGGCAGACCGAGAAACAGATGGGAGAAAAATCTAAGGGATGATCTAAAAGAACTAGGACATGATTACTTAAACTGGATGGAGAATGCACAAGATAGAGATGTGTGGCGGTCTCGGGTAGATGAGGCAATGAACTTTCGAGTTCGAACTGCTAATCTATAATAATAAAAACTGTTTAATTTGTTCACAATATTGAACCACATAATTATTGAATTTTAATTTTTCTTTTGTGTGGTGACATGAATTGATTACTGACATTAATAGTATGTCATTTAATATTGGCTATGATCAGAAAAAAATCTTACGTGAATTGTGGATGAACCCTTATTTATTTTTTTATTCATTTATTATTATTTCGTGAATTTATGATTATTTGTGGATATTGGGACAGTGAGGGTACGTGGGTTAGCGTTTGCAGATGATAAGGTTGTTATGGCAGAGTCGATCGAAGATCCGCAAAGAATGTTGAGCAAACTAAATACAAGCATGAAGAACATGGGCCTTGAAATTAAGGTAAATAAAACAAAAATTATGGTGTTTTGAGGGTAAGGGTGAGAATACATGTAATTTAATATACATAATTTAAATATATTCCGAAATATGGTCTCATATTCCCAAATATTCCCTCATATTCCTACATATTCTCTCATACTCGTACATATTCCCTCATATTCCTACATATTCTCACATTCTTCATATTCTTTGTATTCCCAGATATTCCGATATATTCTGTATATTCCCGAATATTCTTTAGGGAATATATTCCTGGTACTCGAAAAATCAGAGTGGTCGACCCCTCGGGATGTACTAATTTTGCTAACCTTTATGACATTTGCACCTATCCTATTATGATTGTGACGTCTAGCTCAAATACTCAATCATATACACTCAGAGAAATGTCCTCTTGTGATAAAAGGATGTTTCTTGACGTGAATGGAATTTCCTCTAAAATTTAAGGTTGAGAGGATTTTCATTTGTCGAAATTAAGTTTATCGAAATTAAAGTTGGAAATATCATCTTTAACATGAGATTAGGAACATGATAAAATATCAACTGGTTCTCGAATTGTCATGAAAAATGTGAAAGCATAACCAAGTCGAAAATCGGACGGTCCATTGGTGACTTCATTTTTTGGTCTGTTGTTTTTCGCACGTTAACATAAGATTTAAATTCGACATTCGAATGCCGCTCGACGAACTGATTTTCGTCTGGGGCATGCTTCAACATTTTTTATTATAATTCGAGAACAAGTGAATATTTCATTATGTTATTGATCTCATTTAGAGAGGAGATTCCAAACTTTAATTTATCGAAGTTTTTATTTTTTCAATTTACATTCCTGAGGTATGGAGAAGTGGGACTTAATATATTGCTGAGATAACCACGAAAAAAGAGAGGCATGTATCTTAATTCAATTTTAAACATTATATGTGGATATATTTTAATTATTCAGCAACGTTTTGTCGTACGCTGTTGTTTTTCTGAATTATCTAAACGTTCTAATATTATAATGTTTTAATGATTTACCGATGTTTCTTGAGTAACAGATTTACAAAAATGGCCGTGAAATGAGGATTCCAATTCAATTTTCAAAATGTCATGTACATATGTTTTAATTATTTAGCAATGTGTTTTGGCACGCTCTTCTTTTTCTATCAAAATTTATTTGAACATTACAGTGCAAATACATGTTTATTGATTTTTATATTTAGAACTGAGAATCGGATCAGAATATGATTGCTTAAATTATAGGTATTAATTTGTTAATAATTCAGCGATGTATATTGATGCTTACATTTAAAAAAAAATGGCCCTAAAAGTACCCGAAAATGTATTGTACAAAAAATATGTTTTTTTTTAATATATTAAATTACATATAACGTGCACTTGAAATCTTAAAATGATATATCGCCATTTACTACTATTAATAGTAATAGTAAATTCTGCGTTACATGGATTCACTGAATACATTCTTTGAGAATATAATTTCAGCAAGAATGTGATTGGTCAAAAAACATTAACAAATAAATAGTTATTTGAAAATTGATTAACTGAGAAAAATGAATGTAATAGTTAGCGCGCGCTTGCGCGCGCACATAATACTCTAGTGTATACCAACAGGCGGATCACATTACTAAATGCGAAGAAACACGCTGTCGTATTATCGAACTCGAACTACGATTCGATTCCATAACTATTTCCAACAGTGATCCCGAAAGACATGCGCATGCTTGGACTGAATGGCCCTCATTGGCTCTAGTTTGCGTACGTATTTAAAATTCAAATGCAGACGCGCTGTAGCCAATGAATGTCAATATAATCCAAGCAAGCGCAGATCAAGGCAGCTCCGTTGGGATCAATGACTGCAACTGAAGAACGAAAAATCATGACACGTTCCATCACTTTCTAACGCACTGATGCCTCGTGTCATACGCATAGCAAGCGAAAACGATATAATCGTGTCTATCGAAATCAAGAATATCGTTTAGAGATTTTATATTAAGGATTAACAGGTGTACCTGAGCGTCTTTTATGGTGCCCCAAAAACTACCCCATGCAAGCAGTGATGTATTTACACTAGAGGCCAAAAAGGCCCGGGCCTAGGGCGGCAAATTTTGAGGGGCGGCACGGCTGCTGACAATATTTTTTTATTTTGATTTTTTACGTTGCAGAATATTTAAATATATTGCATACAAAATATTACATAAAACATTTAGTATTTAAAAACACAGTTTGTATTTTCGTGCTCAATTTTTCGCAGCACACTTACAGAGGGAATACTTCCAGAATATATTTTTTATGCCACATGCATGATTTCAGCCCTTTTCGACGCCTATGAAGCGGGGCTGTAGCTCTACTTTTTACTCCCTAGGGACTGAAAAGTGACGTCAAAGGTGAATAATGAAAATTATACATCTATAAGCTCGCATTTCACGATTATCAGCCCACTCACCGTAAAAAGTGTGAGGAAATGTTGGTTATTTTGCGGTTATTTATGGAAAGTTACCATATATAACTGATCAAACTATAGTAAATTACCGTAGATTACAGAAAATTTTTATTTTCCGGGTAAATTCATGGAAATTTAAAAAAATGAATATTAGGTAATTTATGATAAGTTACCATATTTACCAGTAAAATTACCATAAACGACCGAAATTTTTCATAATTTGCCGGAAATTATCAAAAATAGATGCTGGGTAATTTATGGTAAGTTACCATATTTACCTGTAAAATTACCATAAATGACCAAAAATTGTCATAAATTTCCGAAAATGTATGGAAATTTTTAAAAATGAATATTGGGTCATTAATGTTAAGTTACGATATTTACTGATAAAATTGCCATAAATGACCAAAAATTTTCATAAATTTCCGGAAATTTATGGAAATGTTTAAAAATTAATTTTGGGTCATTCATGGTAAGTTGCTATGTTTACCGGTAAAATTACCATAAATGACCGGAAATTTTCATAAATTTCTGGGGAATTATGGAAATTTTAAAAAATGAATTTTGGGTAGTTTATGTTAAGTTACCATATTCACCTGTAAAGGTAAGCTAACATAAAGTAAGTTACCATAAATCACCTCTCTAATTACCGTAAGGTTCCAAAAATTTCCGGCAATTTTTTGATTGAATTTTTGATCATTCGGAATAAGTTAATATAAATTTCATGCTTCTTTATTTAAAATCTCATATGGACTGAAATCATGACTGTATTTCGAAAAATCTCCTAAATCATCCATTTGTTATAAAAAATATCGTATGCGCCAAGGGCGAGAGGCTCTTTTTCGACTTGAGTATGTTTTCAGTACTCGACTCCGTATTCTATGGCTAAAACCAGAACCTTTGTTCAAAAAATTCTGGTTATCGAACTCGATCCTTCTTTTTGGTCCCTAAGAACGTGTGCCAAAGCGCAACCAAATCCGATTATTCTTTTAACAGCTATTCTGCATACAGACGATAACGACGACAACGGCAGACAGACACCATGGTGAAACCTGTTTTTTCGGATTCAGGGGGTCTCAAAACGTGGTGATTTAAAGAAATCCGTGATGGTCAGTTTTCACATAAAAGTAATACCTTCTCATTATGAAGGGAATGTAAAAATACTTGTATTTTATTATTAACATTATTTCGCAAAACATTCCTACTACTAATATTCCGTTTCATTTTGCCTTCATGGTTTAATTTTTCAAATAAAACAGTCTGTATAACCTAATTTTCGAGAGCGAAGCACGACTGTCGAAATTAGAATGCGATCATCAGAGCCGCAGGTGTTTTGAGAACCCTCTTTAAAAACAAATTAAAAAACAATTTAGTCCCAACTTATGACTGTAGTTCATGGGGGTTTTAAATCACACTTTTCGATTAAAATTACATCCCCAAAACTAATCTCTGAAACGAATAAATTCAGCCATTAAACTTTAAAATCGCTTATGAAAATTTACGAAGAAATCAAATCTAAAAAAAATTGCATGTAAATTTCTGATTCGAAAAATCTCATACTTCGTTTTTATAGGGTTTCAGCAAAGACTATTAGGGAAAAATCGCCAGCTAAATCGCTGACATGGTCGCGCAGAATTTTGGTTGGAATTTAAAAAAACACTGTTAAAAATGTTTGCAATTTTAATATACATTTAATATACATTTGTATATTAAATCTAAAACCTAGGTATACGGAATCGCCATTAAGAGACTATGTTATTAAATTTCATATACCGCATATTGATCATTTATCAGAAAAGTCCGATATTTGCACTTTACAAAAATTAAAAACAATTCTGGCAGCAATTTTCAATTATAAATGATCAAAAAGAATATTTTCTCCTCGATGAATGTAAACTACACTGGTTTTTCAGAGACAAGTTCAATTAAACAAATAATTAAGAAACCTAACCTCCAAGCACCTGTACTCACGTTAAAATTCTAACGTTCGCAGCGAATTTTAGGAATAATTCCACTCGTACGTTGCACTTTAATTGTAAGTAGGAATTTATTCGACGAATTTAAGGTTATTACTTTATTTTTTAATATTTGACAAGATCTGAAGGTATCAAAGGACTTGTTGTTTTCACGCATTCTGTTTTACCGACTTTAATATACGTGTATATTAATTTTACAACATGATGGTATATTAAAATTAATGTACGGTATGTGCAAATGACTTTACTCACATGTATATTAAATTTCGATCAGATTTTTTTAACAGTGAACCTTTGGAATCACCCACATCCTTATGAGATTAGGGTGGCCCAAAAAACAAAAGTTTCAAATTTCTTTAACGGCACCTCCAATTTTTTTAGGTTGAAAAAAATGAATGAGTGTTTTTTTTTAATATTAACAGGTACCGCCCACCCCCTGAAGTTTCCCTTAAGAATAACATCGGGAAAAACACATTTTTGTCAATTCCGTCCAAAACATGAAAATATATGATAAAGTATAGGATATGTTTTTATGATCTCATGAAAACTCTTCAAAGAATACGAATTTATCATTAATTTTTAGTTCAATTCCACCTGAGTCCCTTTTATGGTGCCTCAAAAACCACACTGGGGGTTCGCTGAAGTTGCGGCTTGAATAAAAGTTGGTATCTTTTAGAACTCGAGCTCCAATGGAAACCTGTCGATACCCGAAAGGGTTCCTTTAGAGACCATGAACAGAGCAACATGAAGGCGCATTCACAAATAAACCGCTTGCAAAGTGGGCTTTGTAAGTGAGGGATCGATTTACAGTTATCGACCGATGACTTGAGACGAAAAGTTTCTTGCATATTAATACGCCTTTATGTTCACAAGCTTGCTACATAACCTGCATATTATATTTATCGAGTCATTATATCTGTTCTAATTGTGATAATATTTTGTACTTTAATTCTCTTCAATTAATTAGGTCCATCAGGGTTCAATTAAACGTGTGCTTCAAGCTAAAGTTGTGCTATTAATTAGATAAAATGTTGAAGTGGGCAAGGCGAAAAATAGGATCTTTGGAATTTGGCTCTATTGAAATTGGGTTCTTTTAGTGTCCAAATAGAGTCTGCTTTGGATTTAATTTATCGTTTTGAGGTGGTAACAGCAAGAGGGGTTCCTTTTTGTTGCAGCTTTTTTGAAACCAAAAATAGTTTCTAATGGAAACCTCAGTTTTTTCTGCGAAAATATTGGACCTTTATTGGATTTTTACTGTTATATTCGCGTCCTAGCGTATATCTAAACTTGATAACAATTTCCGAGCAAAACTAGTTTCGAATTTATCAAAAAAATACCAATTCAACCTGAACAAAAACTCGTCTCTTTTGATTCCTTCTCCCTCTTCACTAAAGTATTCACGGAGATAGTTATTAAAGGCCTTAAGGATAGATGCGATCAGATTAGTAAAAACACAAGCCTACCGTGGCATCAATTTGTGAAAGGGCTTAGAATCTGCACAGGAAATTTAACATTCAACCTTAATGATAAATTGACAAACAAATATTGGGCATACCGATGGGGTCCACCCTTTCCCCATCGTGAAATCAGGTGCAAATCATGCGTCAAGTCAGAGCGGATAGCAATTGCCGACTCACCACGAAGTCATGTGGAAATCACGCGTGAAAATTTACGCGAGACTCAGGCGTGACAAATACATATTGCACGAAACTTCACTGTGAAATCATTTGCAGATCACGCGTGATTTTTCATGTGCGTGATTTCATGAGCACATCACACCGAAATCATGCGTGAAATATCACGCGTGACTTTAACGTGATAATCACGGTGGCTATCTGGGGAGCTGCCTATCGATACTGTCATTCACGTTCCCCTTTTTCTCCAGATATATCGACGAGATTACCACGGTCATACCAGAAGACAAGAATATTCATATTTTAAATTCTTTTAATAGTCCCAATCACAAAATAAAATTCACATCTGAGGTAGATACAACAAAGTAGGAGTGATTAACAATTTAATAAACAGGGCTGTCATTCTCGCAGATAAGGACTTTCATTCAGCAAACATCCAGAAAATCAAAAATACTTTGATAAAAGATAATTACCCGGGGAATTGATTAATAACACTATTAGAAAAAGATTTCGTACCCTATAAGATAGAAAGAAAACCGATACGATCACTAATAGTTAAGCTAGGCCGGTTCTGCGGCACCACTACGTTGTTCCAGCTGCCACCGACAGATAGAGCCACCGATAAGTTCTCTGTGGGGATTGTAGGGACCTACATATCCAGCGCTTCTCATACTGAGTTTCCCATCCTTGTAACTAACGGTATTCCGCGCCTTGCTACGTCCATCTTGTACAGACACTCTTTGGTCTGCTGTCTCACTGTGTAGTCATCTCTCCTCGAGCGCGAGCAAGGCACTCGATTGAATAAATACTAAGTTGAGTTTAATCCTGAGTTTTCTTTCCTCTTCAACTACGTCGGAAATGGAGCCGACTTGCGATATATTAAACATCTCCATATCTCAAAGTCGGTAATTGAACTGTCAGTAAGGTGATCCTTGATCCTTGATTTGGCCAATAAGGATGGTCCCTGTTTTACCGACCGAACCCACAAGAAACTTTCATAAAGGTGGCGCATGTGGGATCCCTTCAATACCAACCAAGAATCAAATTCTAGAGATTCCCGGAAAATAAATCGAACCTTCTGGAAATTTTGACGTGATCTCTGACGATTTTCTATACACCGAAGTTTCTGGAAGGCTTGAATTTTTTTGCTTTTGCTTTTGAGGTGTTCAATATTCGTAAACATTCCAGAAGCATTGATGTTGGATATAATCTCTTACTGCTTTGCAGAAAAGATGAATCGATGTATTCTCAACTTTCACCTATAATGGTACATATTTAAAATTTAACGTCTCGAGCCTTCCAGAAATTTCTTTGTAGACGTCGTGATCTCTGACGATTTTCTGTACAACGAATTTTCGAGAAGGCTCGAGACATAAAGAAAGAAGTATGGATACAGGATATCGACGCCTCCATTCAATATGAGTCAATGTGCTGACAGCGCTCTGTATCAGACTATTCCCTATGCTTATACACAGCGCATAGTCTCATACACGGCGCTGTCAGCACATAGACTCATATTGAATGGAGGCGTCGATATGAGTTCTAGTTATTATGCTAGGAAAGATCCATTGGTGGCTTCTAGACGGTTTGACATACTAGCTGCCAACGGCTCTGGAAATCTAAGTTTTCACAAGGTTCGTTGCACGCGGGGCCAGTGGCGTAACTACTGCCAGGCTGGCCAGGTAGATTGTCTGGGGCCCCGTAACATCAGGGGCCCCCAAAAAAACTACTATAGCAGATTAAGCAGATTTATTTTCTTAGCTAAATTGTCATCTTTTTCGGGTAAAGGGCCCCCTACTGAAAAAATATCTGGGTCCCCCATTATCGTAGTTACGCCACCGCGCGGGGCTCTACCTGCATCAAGTTGCTAGAACCACCGATATTTGATGTGTAATATTTAGCTAAATTCAAGAACGAACGATCAAGGTTCGTAAATATTTCCATGCATGGATTCTCAAAAGCAATAACCCCGTCTGGAAAGTTCGACCCTTCTTTCTTAAATTTTGTAAGATATATAGGGCCGCGCAGTTGATTTCTGCAACATTTAGCGGTGCGCTTCACCGGAGTAAACTTCTATGACACATGCGGATGCGTATTACCGTTCGGTTGTAAATAGGGCTGCGCAGTTGAGTTATATGGCACATATAGCTGTGCAGTACACTTTTACGACACTTATGGATGTATAAGTTAGACTAAAGTTAGAAAAGAACAATAGCGAGCAATTTTGGATTTTGAATTCAACCCAACACTGTTTGAAAATATCCAACGCTGGAAGGAACGAAATTCTTTTGCAGAAGGAAGTTAAAGTTCGTTTTGAATACATGCCGAGCAATGTAGAAAGCGCGCGATATTTGAATTCATCTATCTGTAAATTAAATCTAAGTGATATTAAAGTGCTTAAGGTGCATTGATGCGCATATATTCAAAGTAAACAGTTTTTCCCTTTGCTATGTTTATTTATTCTTATTATTCAAAAACTTGTAGTACACAAAATTTACAAAAAAAGATTATTATTGTACATATTTACCTTTATAGTACTCCAACAGCTTTAAAGGAACAAGGAATCCTTGCCAACTTCAACTCGGATCCTACTTGTTAAGAGTCTTATCCTCCCGTTTTTCGATTATGGGTGTATTATATACGATGATATCACAGATGAACTGAATTCTAAACTCGAGCGAGTACTTAATGCCTGCATACGATTTATCTATGATGTGCCGAAATATGAACACATTACACTATATCGGCAACGGGCGGGTATTCTTAATGTGGCTAAGAGAAGACAATTTTTTATGGGCAATCTCATTTACAATCTCTTCTATAACAAACCCCCTCAATACCTTCTAGATCTCTTTGAAAATAGAAATGTGACTTTACCTGCTGAGTCTAGGCTTCGTGTAAGAAAAATGGTCCTCACAGTTCCACGTCACAAATCTTGTAAGTTGTGTAGATCTTTTATGGTGAGAGGAGCGCGTCTTTGGAATAAGGTACCTGAATCAATTAGGGATGCACCTTCGCCTTATCACTTTAAAAAGCTATTCTTTAACTTTTTATTTAGCATTGATAATTCTACTCTCGAAATTTCGCGCTGGCGAATTGTGTATTGTCAATTTATCTAACTTTTAGTGACGTTTTACACCGTAGTATTATAACATCTTAGTATTATAACAATTATATTCTTGCAATTAGATACACAGTTTATATCAGTTATCTAACAATTAAGTCTTAAGTTCTCTAATGATATCCGTTTTACCAACCACTAGCTTATATTAGCATATTTGACTCACACTCATCATATGATATATTATTTTTGTCTTTGTCCATCTGTAATTCTGTTTGTTTTACCAACGTCATAATTGTCGTTTGACCAGAGTTGTCACATTTCTTTTGAAAGTCATATGCAAAATTTGTTCCTTAGAGGGCTGTTCAACCCTAGGGACTTAATAAATAAATTCTATTCTCAATAAATAAATTGTATTTAAATTCAAAAAGATTATAGGGTCCTCCGAAGTAGCAGAAATAGAGTTTTTCATTGTTGGTTGCTTTCTCCATCTTCTCAAGCGTATCCTCACACATAGCATCCTCGAAAACTTTTACGTTTCTGCTAGGTAGGAATACTGCAAACTGTTTTTCGAGCTCAACCAAAATCCTGGTATATCATACTTGGTTTGAACTTTAAGAAACTTGGAAACGGTATACTTCTTCTTAAGGGTCAGGTCAGACAGCGGTTTCTTAAATATGATCCCGTCCATACGGCCAACTTATTTCTCCAAAGACATTTATTTTTTTATTTTCACTAGAGCTTCCAACAGATAACTAACTTTGCACTGTGTTCGACGATAGACTGATGCCACTGAAACCTGATGCTCCTTTTATACTCGATTACCCTCACTCTACGTACATTCTAGAAAGATCGATTGAAGTTTCTATGAGGTTCGGTGCACGTAGATCTTCTTGTCCGGCCTCCGAATTTGACGAATCCAACGATGATAAAATAATCCAAAAATTGAAGTTGAATAAAATAAGATCCTGCTTCAAAAGCAGAAGAAGGTTGAACAAAATAAGACAGAAAAAATACTTTGAATTAAAGGGTGAATATATTTAAGCTCTGTTCACTATAATTTTCTCTAAGTCCAATTTCTATAGTATATATAGAGGCATCGGAGACAAAGATTTCGCGTCGCGAGCTAATAAGAATCTGATCTCGAAAATCGATGTTACTTGCGGGCCCCTGGATCGCGCAGCGATCCATGGACCTCCCGCGCAATCCTACTCTCAATCATACTCATACTTCCAACCAATCAGAATTCAGATTTACACCCCCATCTTGACCAAAGCATGACCTAACTCCTCGTCAACCCATGATGAAACCCCGGCCTAGTTCGCTTCGTGAAAAATGCCCATTAAACACGTTTCCTCGATTTAGGCTCAAATGTCATTTCATGCTTCACTATCAAAAACGTCAAATAATTAACAGTAGTAAAAAGTTCATTAGTTTTTACAGTATTTGTACAAATAGAAATCAGCTTAAAATCTGGTTCAAACTAGTTAATAACAATGTCTTCTTTATTTGATTTAACTTACTATTCAAGCACAAAATCTCGACGTTACCTTTTGTGAGTCTAACTAGCCCTCTTTCCTAAAACCCCTTAGAATTCACTCAATTTAGGTTTCTTTTATACTCATTCCGCATTCGAAACTAGAGCTGAAAACAAAACGTGTAGCAAACAACATTCTTTTCCAATTACATACAAATCATAAAGCCAAATTGAAATTCAACTTTAGAAATTCCTTAAACTATAGAGTCAGTTCGCTTTTTTAAAATACCAAGTCTCTCTCTATAAATTATTCAATTATTTATTAACCCAAATAATGATTGATTATTCAATAATCTCATTAGTAAATCTACTTCTAACCAAAATGGATTTGAACGAGGTTTAAATATCTCATGTCTTTTCGCATGTCCGGGAGGTGCTGCCTCTAGAGGACCGTAAGGGCATTAATGAACAATCACAGATTGTGACATCAGTTAAATTTGCGGTAAATTAAAAGTTGCACGTGGAAAATATAAATTTTGATGAGGGGGTAGCAATTTAAAATTTTTACCAAAATAAAGAATTTTCTCAGTTGTAGTAAACATTAGAAATTTCAGGTAAGTTCCCCAGGTGACTTATCCAAAATGTACTTACTACATTTCTTATTTAGATGACTGTTTAAATTAGATTGAAGAATAAAAATGATAAAAGAATTTAAACACAAATTCTATCTAATCAATTAAATTATTTTAAGAGAATTTACGCTAAATTTAATAAGTACCAAGAGCATGAAATTTGAATTCAACCCAACGACGTTTTTAGAAGTCCAGCACTGAAAAGTGATAGTGATAATGAGCGATAGTGAGCAATATTTTATATTTTTAATTCAAACCAACAAAGCTTGTAAAGTCCATCGCTGAAACGGACAACAGCTTGAAATGCATTGTATTTTGAAAGCAACCCAACGTGGTCTGTGAATATCCAACGCTATAAGGAACGATACTCAACAGATTTACTAAATGTATAGCAGCGCCATCTATCAATAATTTAAGTAGCTAATGATTTAAACTTTACTACTAATTAAAGAAACTAGAGTGCTACCGAATCTTACCAACTAATACTCAACTAATAGAACAGGTTTTAATCAATTTTGAATTTTAATAACCTTAAATATTTGTTTATTCAAGAAAAAACACTTAACCTAAGTTCATAATGTAGATTCTTACCTTAGTTTAACAAAATAATCTCTTAACGGAATTATGCAGATTAAACATAGTGAAAATAAAAATTCATAATGATCATGCTCGCTAAAATATTATGTTTCTTTGACGCAATATGTTGACAATTGCTTGACACTCGGGACTTTGTAATTAATGATGAGAGTTAATGTAAAATCGCAAAGCATCTACAAGTTTTTTAGGATCTGTATGGAGCATCATACAGCCGCATTCTCGACTTGGTCGAGAGTACGCCTTGTACATCAGTTCACTAAATCCATCTGAATCCTCCTCCTCCTTCATCTTCTCCTTCCCCTCTTGATTACAATCAACATCATCAACAGCTTCATTATCATCATCATGTTCCTGATCTTCTTCCAATTCTTGTTCATCCTCCTCCTCCTCCTTCTAATTTTCATCTCGATCACCATCTTGCATGTCCATATCATCCTGCTTCTCATCCTCCTTCTTCGTTTTCTTAGTCATAAAAGACTCAAAGACATCATGATATTCAGAATTTTTATTGATAGAGCCACATTTGCGCTTTAAGACATCCTGCAGTATGGTCACTACTAAACAAATACTATTATCATTTTGTTCATTGCTATTATTATTTTTAGTCGTTTCTCGAGATTCTGGAAACTTGAGAGGAGTAAACTCGTTACAGTTACTTTCATCATACCCAGTCACGGTGACGGAAAGATTTTTTTCTTTCTGGCATGAGTACATCTGATGATTTAAGGATTTCATAGAACTCACGGAATTCATGTAATTCAACGAATTCACGGAATTCATGGAATTCACTGAATTCCGTGAATTTCGTGTATTCCATGATTTCCGGGAATTCCGTGAATTCCATAAATTTCGTAAATTCCTTAAATTTCATGTATACCATTAAGCCATTTCCCTTTCGGGGTAGGCGTGACACTACCCCATTCGGGTAGTGTTTCTAGGTTGATAACTTGTAGTAAATAACTACAAGTGTGGGCTCACCACACCCACGATGTGCCAACAGCACTCAGTTTTCACGAATGGTCACCCATCCAAGTGCTAACCGCGCCCAACGCTGCTTAACTTCAGTGATCTGACGAGAACTGGTTTTTTCAGCCATTTCCCTTTCAGGGTAGGCGTGACACTACCCGATTCGGGTAGTGTTTCTAGGTGGATAGTTTTCTTGTACTTATAAATAACTACAAGTGTGGGCTCACCACACCCACGATGTGCCAACAGCACTCAGTATTCTTGAATGGTCACCCATCCAAGTACTAACCGCGTCCAACGCTGCTTAACTTCAGTGATCTGACGAGAACTGGGTTTTTCAGCGTGGCATGGCCGTTGGCCAGTTCCTTGAATTCCATGAATTCCGTGAATTCTATGAATTCCATAAATTCTGTGAATTCCATGAATTCTGTGAATTCCATGAATTCCGTGAATTCCATAAATTCCGTGACTTCCATGAATTCTATGAATTCCGTCAAATTATTGAATTCCGTGAATTCTTTTAATTCCATAAATTTCATAAACCCCTGAAATTTCATGAATTCCGCGAATTCCTTGAATTCCATTAATTCCGTAAATTCCTTGTGCACAATTTTCGGTTTATAATCCCTACAATGCATGTATTAGAATGCTCGACGGTGGCTTCACGATTTACAGCACTTACAATACATGTATTGCAATTTCGTCATTCCAATACCGTGTTTGCAATTTTACCTTACGTTTGTATTGTAGAAGTGTTGGAGAATTCCAAACATTTTTAACAGTGTAGCAATGAGGTATTTAAGAAGCAATCTTTCATTCACTATTCTATCAACCAAAGTATCTTTGTTATCATCCCTTTCTTCAACCACCTTAACCATCTAGATTCTGCACCACCACCACCACCTGCACCATCACCAGTGCACTCTTTGTGCAACGTTGATTTAGCGTTGCTTCAACATTGTTTTCACGTTCCTTCAACGTTGAACCACCACTTGAACTTGTTTTTATGGTGCCATCCTAATATGAGGTTCAAATAAATTCAAAATAATTTATTTATATGCATTAATCGCAACATCTTGAATTTTTTTCACAAAAATGCTTTAGATGTTTTTGAAGAAATTGTATAGCTATTATATCATTTCCTTGGAAAATTTTTTTATAATTTAATATATATATCATTAAATGAATCTGACCTGATCTGTTTAAAATAAATGTAGATTCTTCTGATAACTTTCTTTTGAATTATTGATCTGCAGGTTCTAAATTGCCAAAAAATGTTATAATTATACGTTTTGACATTTTGCTTTATGTACTTTGGGAAAATGTAATCCTCTGTTTCTTGTTGCAGAATTAAGTTTACAGTCCGAAGGTTCACGTAATGGCGCCCCTACTCCTGCTGTTCCTCGTACCGGAACTTCTTATTCACCTGGCCGATATCATTCTCCTGAAAGGTCCAGGTCCAGGTCTCCTAGTGCCGAGTTTGATTATACTGGGTTTCATTATGCCGGGCTTTCTTCTGCCGAGCATGATGATAATGTATGGTTTTATCCTTCCGAGCTTTTACCTGAACTGTTCCCTCCTGCCGAGTGTTCTGCTGCCGGATTTGATCCTGCCACACCGTCTTCTCCAGTCATATCTTCTCCTTCAATGCCTCCTCCTTCTACCAGGTCTTCTCCTTCAAGGACTCCTCCTCCTGCCAGGTCTTCTCCTTCAAGGTCTCCTCCTTCTACCAGGTCTTCTCCTTCAAGGTCTTCTCCTCCTACCAGGTCTTCTCCTACAAGGTCTCCTCCTCCTGCCAGGTCTTCTCCTTCAAGGTCTCCTCCTCCTGCCAGGTCTTCTCCTTCAAGGTCTCTTCCTCGTCCTACCAGGTGCATGGTTCCACCAACCAGGCTTCCTTCTCATGACAAACATGGATATGGACTTGAACATCTTAAATGCATTCGGCTTACTTCCCGAATAAATCCGAGCCGGGTATTCGAACTACGAAGATACACTTTTCCAGACGATAAATCACTTAAATTGAGAATAGGATATAATATCTTTGAGCCTGTGCCAACCCAAGAACAAATTGTTTTATCAAATTACTATGGTGACGTATTTGCAATATTGGAGAGTTCTAAACTTCTTGCTGGAATATATTTGGGTCCTGATAGACGGGTCAAAATAAACATGCATAGTGGCACAGTTACATGGTTGAACGCACCAGATACCAAAGAAATTCCAGTAGGTCGAATACGCCCAATCGCAAGTAATTTTCTAGTGAAGCGTATAGAGGAAGCGTAAAAGACATCTTTCACCCTATTATTTGAAATAAAAAAGATGTGAAGCTAAAATATAATATTGGTTTCGATCCAAAGTCGGATCAACATCTTATAAGTAAGTTGTAATTAGAAATAATAATATAAAGTCTATGTAGTATGGTTGTTGAGGCTTCAATCTTTCGTCAATGCCCCAGTTAGTGTTCCTCAGAAGCTAATAAAAAAAGATCCTTTTCATTCGCTCACGAAAATATTTTAGGAGGAACTTGATCATGTGTTTATAACGATTTACCTGTATTAATTGTACTATAGGGGAGACCACCTTTCAGTGAAAAAGAAATAATTTCACAGCGTGAAACTGCATCAGCTTGCAATATTAAATAAAGATTTTTATTAATTATAATAATCTACGATCTACGACCTAGCTAAAGTAAATAAAAAATTGAATACTTGTTAAAGAGTGTTTCCACTTTGTTTGTATTTATAATTATGTGATGCTCATTTCACGAGCACTTCGCTTCCCGTTAGAAAATGTTTTTGCTTCCTCATAGAGGAAGCATTAGTAATTTTTTCAATAATAGACAAACCAAAGTCTTCATTTCGATCAATTTAAAAATAGAAATTTACAAATTGAAAATTACAAAATTATGCAAAAAAATTTTCAAATACAAAGACAAATCAGACAAGTCAAATTTTGTATTCGAAATGATAATTTTTCGAGCTGGAAAAGGGAACGGAAAAGTTCTGTCGCACCCTATCCCTTTCCCAGCTTTATGATTTCTCTACAAAAATTGTCAGAATTATTTTATTTGAAAACTTATGATCAAAAGGTCTTTTCTATTCATGTGTCAACTTTGAATTATGTCGATGAAAAAAGTTTTTCTGTTTGAAACAGATGATTCAAATATTATAAATGATCGTAACTTCCTTAATCTGCAATAAAGTGTATTAATATTATAGATTAATCGATTTGCCTCGAATCAAGGAATGTTTTCCGTTCTTGCCTCAATTTTTAATTATGTTAGTGAAAAAAGTTTTACTATAAAAAACCGTGTTTTCAAATATTATACATTACCATAGCTTCCTTACTCTTCAATAAAATGTATCAATGTTATAGGTCAATCGATGCGTCTCGAATCAATACATCTTTTTTGTTCTTGCATCAACTTTGAATTATGTTAATGAAAAAAGTTTTACTATAAAAAAGCGATTTTGAAAATATATAAATTACCATTACTTCCCTACTATTTAATGAAATGTATTAATGTTGTAGGTCAATCCATTCGTCTCGAACCAAGGAATCTTTTATATTCTTGCATAAACTTTGAATTCTGCTAATGAGAAAAGTTTTACTATAAAAGACCGATTTTTAAAATATTATTGAGTGCTAAAAAAAATGCAGTGAATATTTTTAGAAAACTTCTGTCAGTTTCAAGATATCAGTTATGAAAATAAGCTCTCCAAATGTCATCAATTTATCTGCAACCGTTTTCAAGTTATCGTGTTCACAAAAAAGTGTGACATCCTTACACAACAATTCACACACACACACACAAACACACATATACACACATGCATACACACACATCCGGACAATTATTTAGAACATTGTATTAGACATTTTTAAATTGTGGTAGGTTTAATTAAATGAATTTAAAAATTTTGGAAAATGTTACCATTACGAAGCTTCTTCTATGAGGAAGCAAAATGATAAATATCACAGCGTTCTGTCAAAATATAGAATCACACATGGCCATGATTTCGATTGGGACGATGTTAAAGTCTTGTATAATGAAGGGAACCAAAGAAAGATGGACTTTATGGAAATCTTATACATTTAAGAAAGAGGGCAATAATGTAATCAATTTAAAAAGGGATCTTTCGAGATACAAAAAAGCCTTTGATAGTTTTATCAAATTTTCGTAGGAAATTTTCGTATTTTAATAATGTAATCATTGTCATTCTAAACAATTATTAAAATGCATAAAAGGATTTCCTAAATATCAAGGATTGACACTCATACCGAAAATTAAAAATTATAAATTCATTTTTATTTTTTTTAAACGAAAAATAATGTAAATACCATTATGATAGAAACTTCACGCTCATATTTACATAAATTACTAATATTAAGCATATGATAGTAATATTTACTCGTAGTATCCTATAATGAATACCCTGATGAGGAGATCTAAAATTGTCTCGAAACATGTTGGTCCCAGTCCAGTCAATGAAAACACAAAAAAGGTCTCACCTTGCAAAAGGTCAGAATAAGACCAAACTTGGTAATTATAATTGCCAAGTTTGGTCCTAATCAAAACTCCAAAAAGATCCCACAAGTCAGGCTCCTGCTAAAAAAATGAAGGCCAAAATTTCTTTTTTTGAAAATATTTCATTCCAAATGCACTTTAGAGCGAAAGTAGTTATATAAAAAGTTGTAGTGCACACAATTTCCTATCACTCTTGTTATAAAGAAAAAATTTTTCTCATATTGATAGTTTGTGTGTTATGGCAGATAAAAAGCAGAGCACTTTTTTGCAATTTGCAAAGAATGTTAAATTTTACCTTGAAATCTGAAAGATTATTTATTGTTATGACTTTATTTATTGTAATGACTAATGACTAGTCATAGCCTAATTTACTCGATTAGTAATACCCAAACTCAAATCTCTAGCTAAACTCAACATTATCACAAAGTATCACATAACCTAAGACTACTGAATCTCAACAGTAATTCCAATAATTCACTTCATGATATTCTCGTCATTTTATCAAGAGTAATAAAAATTATCGAAATTAACGAAAATGATCCACTGTGGCCACGTGTCGAGCGTAGTATCTTTTACTTATCAAACATGAGTTGGCCTTACCCGTAGAGTTCTGGAGCGATGTGGACGAACTTGCTTGGGGATGAGGAGTTTTTGAATACGTCTCGCCCAATCCTTTCGGCAAACTACTCGACCATGGACACTTAACGAACACATTAGAAAAATTAGAAAAATACTAAGTGACTTGACACGGCTGCGGTCAGGCCGTGGTCACTACTATAGGCAACCGCGACTGCACATATTCTGGTCCTGTTTTGCGGGCTTGTTAGATGGCTCTGTATGTCTTACCCCGCTACACGTCGCTGAGGGGACCGTGTTTCATCTATCTCTCTTACTCCTTCGTTGTTTTCCGAACGTCAACACATGTCCGAATTTACACAACCTAACCTGTAAAGAAGTGTTTCAAGGTCTATTTACGCGCTCTGTCTGCTGGTCGTCAGCCAGCCAACATATCGAAATATTCATTCACACCTCCGGAAAATTCAGTGAAATATAGTAATATTTGAGTTATCTTCTGAAACTCAATGGAAGATAACTAAAATATTACTATATTTCACTGAATTTTCCGGAAGTGTGAATGAATATTTCGATATGTTGGCTGGCTGACGACCAGCAGACAGAGCGTGTAAATACACCTTGAGAGACGATATATAATTTGTTTTCATCATTTTCGACCTGATGATTAACGTGGCATTACACAGTCAATAAAAACTAAGAGAGGGAGCAGTATTATTTACGAACTTTCATTCATAAAAATGATTACACGTTTTAAATAAAAACTGCTCTCAAACGTACTTCCATTATCTTTAGTTTTTCCTTAAAACGCGTTTTTATAAAAAAAAAACAATAGAAGAACAAACAGAAATACGTAAATAATTATTCCAGTAATTATTTATGTATTTCTATTTGTTTTTCTGTTGGGTTTTTTTTTTCAATTTATCAAGTTTTTTAATTAAGTTATCTACAAATCATCTGGATATAACCTCAAGCATCTATTATCTTATCTTGAAAACCTGCGGGCTCGTTTGATGGCGCCACCGTCGAATATACGCGAGCACTCCTAAAGCATTGAGTTACCACGGCCTGGCTGCGGTCGGCAGAGAAGAGCGAGCGTAGCGGCGACGGTAAGGGACTCGGTCTCGGCGTTCCTTCTCCTCCTTCCTTCCGGCGTTCCTATTGGTGGTAAGGCCGCTGCAGTGACGGGGTGCTGGGTTTACATTCCAGGGCCGTGTGACTAAGTGGAGCTCAGTACCCTGTTATTTTCGGTTTTCATCCTTCCTTATATTATCGCCAGGATTGATTCAGTGTTGTTATTTCTTTGTCCTTACTCTCCAATCCACCCATTTGATCACCTCCTGGAGCCCGAAATTACCCTGGCTGATCAGAGCAGGATTTGGTTCGGTACCAATTGGTATCAGCCGACGTGAAGAGGGCATTGCGCATTGAGATTCCCTAGTCATGTTGGGAATTGGCGAAGAAATTTCTCATCGTGAAGATTCCAAAAAGGTTCTACGCCAGGTAGATGAGTCGTTCTGGATTTTTCGTAACTTGCAGCGTTACTCCCAATCTGGCCGGCATCCTAACATAATCCTTTTAGATGAGGATCCACAGCCCCTTTGAGCCTGGCAAACGATAGCAGATAGAAAAGGCGGGAGAATTCAAACGGCTTGAAACGTATGTGGATGGAATCTAGACGTTCTAAGAGCCTCGAGTGGCGTCCCATTTGAATCTCGAAGTCAAAAGAAGTCCCTCGATGTCTCGACGAGTCCGAATCGTTGCAAAAAAATAAAAGAAACGAACAGAATAAGTCTTAAAAATTATAAACCTTAAATCTAGCCCTAGTCATGAAGTTTCCGTCCCACAACCGCGATTTCTGAACTTATAAAATTGAATCTATGAATTTACGAAAAATCTCAAAATGTCAAATAAAATCCTATTAATTAGGACTTGTGAGTTGCAAGAATTTTGCAACGTCACAGTATGGAATACCTACATTACTCGTTTCTGCATAATTTCTTAATAGATGGCAAGCATAAGCCAGAGAAAATATTCTCAAGACTTCAGAGTTTATATCTTCAGAATTCCCTTTCTATTCAAGGCAACATTCAGGTCCAGGAATGGCCAGCAGCAGCACTAATTGTGCTGGAGGACATGAGATCGCAGGTATATGAAACAAACCAGTATCCATCTTCTGATAATGTTTTACAAGATGTAAGTATACTTGTTCCTGAAACTTTGAACACATTTCTTCAGACAGTTATTTTGAAAAATAAGCGTGGTGCGGCGCACAAATAGAAGACTAAATGCACTGCACTAGCTCATGCTATAATCTCAGCAGCAAGACCTCGTTCTTATTATCGTCAAAAGAAGAAAAAGAAGAGGAGGAGGAGGAGGAAGAAGAAGAAAAAGAAGAAGCTAAAACCAAAACTTTAAACACTAAATAACACTGATCATCTTTTGCTGTTTTTCTAAAAGAAAAACCTTGTGGATTAGGCCTACTGGGGATACCACGTTTAAAAAAAACACTTCACTTACTCTAACTCATGGATGATGTGGAAACGAGTAATGTGGATATTCCACGAATATCGATAAGTTAATAGATACTTGCACATGTACGTGTGTGAATGGATGTATGTATTGTGATGGGCTATTTGATTACCCGCACAAAATCATGATAAATATTGATAACTTAACCTAAGTTAATAGGGGTAAAGAATCTAAAGCAACGAATCGAAAATTTTGGCTCTTTTGGGTACAGTTTGAGTATTGATCTGGTTAAAATTAATCGATTTAATTAGTGAACTAGTTGTATCCTACAGAATGATAAGGGTTTGACTAATTTGATAAATTTTATTGATCTTTACTGATAATAAAATTCCGTACTTACGTGGAAATATTGCCCACTTAGAAGCGTAGGTTATGTCAATATAAGCTAACCGAGATAGAAAGGCAATCCACGATCGAGGAATCAACAAAATTCCCGGGCATATATGACTGGATGGGAGTCCCTTTCATTCAAGAATACCAGGGAAACCAGGACTTGTACACTACGGTGGAAATCAATTTTGACAGTTTGTCAGCAACATCAGCGGGCATGATTAGCGGACCGAAAAATATCGGACTCGGAAGCGGAAATCGGTCATCGCGGTGACATCTGGCGGCGCACCAAAGCACTGACTAAGGGTCTCTCACTCCCTCCCAAGAACCATGTGCACGTTGGCGTTCCGATTATCTTCCGGCAAGACGGAAACAGCCGCTCCTTTCATTCGTTGCTTTATGTTCAGACCGTGTGGTCGTTGTTGTTCACGCTACCAAATTAAAATATAAAAAGGGATAACTACTTGGGACAATGTCTACTGGAAGTAGAGGTTCTTGGAGAGGAAGGAGGAGGCTGTCAGGTTCGTGATCCTTTTCTCACCTTGTTTGACTCAACTTGTATAATACTTATAGTTTTCTTTGAAAATTCCGAAATGGTAGGCATCTGCGGGAGGCTCTGTAATTGCCTCGCTCTCGCTTAGAATTATTAAATTTGGGGTTCGCGGATTAGCGTCAGTGAATTTTATTGTCTCTCAAGGATCAATGGGAAGTGGGATTCTTGGTTTAATTGAACAATTAAAATCGGAGTGATCACTCTGACCACGTTGCGTTAATCGTGGGCGTTTAATGCCGCACCATTCCACGGGACGTAATTGAAAATAGCGGATAACTGGCTGCATGCTTGAATAAATTCTAATTTTCTCGATGTACGAAATGTGAATCTGGCCTTTTTGTCGACCAATTGATATTGAAGGAGAAGCCGTAGGCCACACAACCCACTACCGTCTATTTGCATCGCGCTTATTAAAATTTATTTGTCCTTGGAGGTTGAGTTAAAGTGGCGGTGAGAACTCTCACCGAATGTCTGTACTGTTCTAATTCTAATCACATTAATTATAATTTTCTTCTAAAAATTGGATTTATTCATGACTTGCCCACAACAATCTAAATTTCAAATAATCTAATAGCCAAAAATAGGGTTAGAGTATGTATACAGAGTGTCCCAGACTCAAGTGTCCGAACTTATATAGCTATATAAAAATAAAAATAATAAATAGAAAATTCCTTTTCCAAAAATCAGTTGAAGTTTTAGTTTTTTAGTTATAAAATATTTAAGCTGGACCAATCAAGAGCACCTGATTGTACCAGCCTAAATATTTTATAACTCTAAAACTTCAACTGATTTTTGGAAAATGAATTTTAGATTTATTTTTTTTTATGCGGCCATATAAGTCCGAACACTGGAGTCTGGGACACCTTGTATATATAATATGATAAATTAATGATATGTTATATTATTTATGCATATAGAATGATATAATAGTAAATAATAACGATAAAAATAAATAATCTTTCAGATTTCAAGGTAAAATTTAACATTCTTTGCAAAATGCAAAAAAGTGCTCTGCCTTTATCTGCCATAACTCGTAAACTATTAATATGAGAAAAATTTTTAAAAATAAAAGTGATAGGAAATTGTGTGCTCTGCAACTTTTTATAACCATTTTTTCTCTAAAGTACATTTAAAATGAGATATTTCCAAAAAACGAAATTTTGACCCCCATTTTGTTAGCAGGAGCCTGATTTGTGGGATCCTTTTTGGGTTTTGATAAGGGCCCCAAAATGAAGATAATTGCGAAATGTGGTCTTATTCTGGCCTTTTGCAAGGTAAAACTACATATTGACTGGCGGAAAAAGAAAAGAGAAATGAGAGTGAGAGTGATGATGGCTTGGTTGTCTCTTTCCTATTTCTCTCCCTCTTTTTACCTTTGTTATATATTTGTCTCAATGAGCCGATTACAATGTTCTTCGGAAACCTATTTTGAGGTCATTCCACGCAATTCTTCTTGCATAAATTGAACTTTTTGAATATGCTTTTTCAGCACGACTGAATTTTGGATTCACAAGGTGTTTGAGCCTTTTTGCTCAAAAATAATTTTTTGCACAGATTGTCTTGTTAATATTGTGTCTCTAATTTATCTCTTGAAAAATATCGAAGCTCATTCTAGTTGGATAGTTTTTTTTTTACGGGCCTGGTGGAAAATGTTCAAAAACACACCGAGAAGGGTCCGCACTTCTCGGTAGTGTGGATTCTTAGTCGCATCACTACAATGATCCTGACATATATAATATTCAATTATACATTGCGTATAATTATACATTATACAAAATCAACTTTGTCATTATAATAATGCCACCAAGGGACCCACTAAAAACCATCACCCTTTTTCCTTGGCATGATTCCCCCCGGAACTGCTTTCTCATTACTTCAGGGGGTGCCGTTTTCTTACCTGTAGAGGCTTTCTGCTGGTCTTCTTCTTTGTCAGCTGCTTGTCTCAACTAAGCTATACGCATCGTCCTCAGTAGTGCGGTGGTACCGCACATCGGGCTCGTCGGCCTTCGACATCTTGGTTGGGTGTAGTTGGTTGGACAGCCTTGCTACTCTGCCTGCTGAGGGTTCTGCTGGTTTCTTCTCCTGACGTTATACAGCTTCACTGTTCCAGTCAAGATGAACGCATCGTCCTCAGTAGTACGACAATGTCGCACAACGGGCTCGTCGGCTTTCGATCATCCTGCTTTTCTTCTGACGTAGGACCGTTTCCACATAAGTGGCTATGAGTTCCCAATGATCCTCACTAGCCAGCATCACGTCCATGAGAGCATCTGATGTAAAAACTCCGACCTCGCTTTGCAGCCTTTTTCTCTCTTCTGCCCACCTGTTACACTCGAAAAAAGTGTGGAACGCGTCATCGCGGTCATTTCTACACTGTTAAAAATGTTTGGAATTCTCCGACACTTCTAAAATACAAGCGTAAGGCAAAATTGCAAACACGGTATTGGAATGCCGAAATTGCAAAACATGTATTGTAAGCGTCGTAAATCGTGAAGTCACCGTCGAGAATTCCAATACATGTATTGTAGCGTTTATAAGTCGAAAATTGTGCGCATGTGCGTCATCCGACCCATGCATCACTGCATGATGCGTTGCATTTGAAAACTACATTATGTATTGTAGCGTTACACTAAATTTCGGAAATAAACTTCCAATACATTTAGTGGAAGTTTTATGCGGAAATTTTTAACAGTGTACAGTAAACGCAGTCTGGCTTTTCGGCTTTCCATATTTTATGTAGGTAGGCCCGGAACAGCCCGTGCCCAGAATATATGACTGAAGGTCCATTTGCCTCTGGTTTCTCCATTGCATCTTGCCTGCCACTGATGCATCCTTTGTGTCCTGACTTTTTTTTTGGCTTCAAACTTGCCGCACTCGGTTTTCCTCGAGTATACGGCCTTGCGTTCCGCTGCAAGCAGGTCAATGGGAATGATTCCTGCAATTGCCAATGCCACTGGTTCCGAGACAGTGCGATAGGCACATGCCACTCTCTACGCTCCTCTCGACTTTACCCCAGCCATTCGTTTGCGGTATTTCTCTATTCTAAGAGCATCCGCCCAAACTTCGTATCCATATAGTAGGATGGAGTGCGTCACCGACATTAGTAGGCGTCGTCTACTCGGTTTTGGACCTCCTATGTTGGCCATTAGTCAGCTGAGGTTCGTCGTGACTGTACACGCCTTGTCAGCTGCTCGTTGAATCTGCTCCCAGAAAGTAAGCTTACTGTCGAGCAGGATGCCCAGATGTTTCGCTGATTTTTTCGTCATTACCTCTTCGCTTCTCACCTGCATTGGGAGCTCCCGCAGTAATGTTTTTCTGGCAGGGTCATTCGCTCGTTTCGTACAGCAGCACCTTTAGGTAATTACTCACCATCCGTACGAAGTACTTCAGTACTTTGAAGTTATACTTCAGTGCATGTCGCATGTTATTCCATTTAGCCGAATTGAAGGCGTTTTTAACATCAAGTAGTGACCTACTTGTCGTTCCTCCCGAGCAGTGTTCACTACTTGTGACAGTGCGTCTACCGTGGTCATCCCTTTCCGGAAACCATTCTGACTGCTGGATAAATCTTCAGCCGCCTATATAACTGATTGTAGTCGGGGTTTCAAAAGCCTCTCTAGTAGCTTCCCTGTCGTGTCCAACAGACACAGGGGTCTGAAAGATGACGGCAAGGTTGTGTCGCCTTTGCGCTGTTCTATTAATATCAGCTTTTGTCTCTTCCGCTGTTTCGGGAAAGTACCAGTCTTGACTGGTTTTTATTTAAGTAGCAAGTTACTTTAAGATTAACCAATCTTTAACATCTTGTACTGTTGTACATGCTTAGCATTATCCCGGGGCTTACATCTACAATTGCTTTTATAGCCTTCACTGGGATGCCATCCGGGCCTGATGCCTTCTTATTTTGCAGTGATCTTGCTGCTGCTATAGCCTCCATCTCGGTGAAGAGCGGGATTTCATGCGTTATTGTGTACGCATCTTCTTCTTCCCGCAGTTGGTGTGTGGGGAAAAGCATATTCACAATGCTTGCCATTTTTTGGCATCACGCGGTCCCACTGAGGTAAGTTTTTCAAGCTTGCGAGTTACAACTTTGTAGCCCAAACCCCAGGGGTACTTGTCCACTTCATCCTTGATATTCTGCCATCCAAGGATCTTGCTCTTCTTTATGGATTTACCCAATTCCTTCTTGGCATGCTTGAATGCTGCGTTTCTCAGTGCTGCTTCGGCTGGTCGTTTCTTCTTGACACGCTGGGCTCTACGCCTTAGGACAAAACAATCCCTCCGGCGATTTGCAATCTCGTCCGACCACCAATAGGCCGGGTGTCATTTGTCGCGTGGTCTTTTCTTCGGCATAGATGCGCCACAGGCTTGACGTATTAGCTGTATTGTGGACTCAACAACCCTTCCGGTGTCTTCTTGAGCCATCGAAGCTAATGCCTCCTACCCGCTGATAAGCGTTGACGCCATCTTTTGCTTGTCCATCTTGCCTGTATTCCATTTATGTTTTTGTTTGGACGCCTTATACCTTTCTCGGTGTAGTAACATTTGAATACGGAAGTTTATATACAAATGGTCACTTCCAGTGTAATCCTCCATGACCCTTCAGTTTTGGACCCTTCTGGCAAGATTCTCTGTCACCAGAGATATGTCAGGGGTGGTTTCCCTCTGCCAAGGGCGTCGAAAAGTGGTCTCTCCCGTATTCAGAACTATGAGTCCTTCTTGCAGCCATCTTGATCACTTTTTTGCCTCTAGAGTCCATATACGACATACCCCACTCTAAAGCTTTTTCGTTAAACTCTCCGGCGATCACCATGTCCTCCTCGGTATCTTGCAGCATCTCTCCGATGTTCTCGAGTTTCTTCTGGAAGTCTTTGATGGGCTCGTTGGGTGTGAGGTAGCAGCTCACAAAAGTGATCTTACCACGCTTAACACAGACGTATCCCTTGCCTGCCCCATGACTTTCCACAGGCACCTTGTCTGAGCTCGTCACCCATATCGCAGCAGTGCCCAACTTGTCCGAAAACCATGTGGTACTCGTCCTGTCCAGGTACCGCTCGCTGAGTATTAGCAAATCGGCCTCCTCATCGTACGTGAGCTGCGTAAGGAGGTCGTTTGCATTTTTGCTACTGTTAAGATTAGCTTGGACTATATTAATCATTTCTTGTGTTTGCTTCAGCCCAATCTAGGTCCTCGCGGAATACTTAGCAATTACGTGAGCCAAGAATATGGTTCGAGAGCTCTGTGCCTCCCCTTAATTCTGAGCACGGGACGCAGTGTAGCTCCTATGTGCAGGTTGCCGCCTTGTGTCCGCTTTTATCGCATTTGTAGCACAGGGCAGTGCGTTCGGGTCCTTTGCAGTCACGCGAGTGATGACCGAAGCCGAGGCACTGAGAACAGCGAACAACTCGAGTCCTCTCTCGGATTCTGCTGTAGATCCAGCCAACTTTCATTCTCCTAGCATCCAGAAGTTTCCTGGCCTCTTGCTCATTTATATCAGCGATGGCCATAACTTGTCCCCATTTATTTGCCTTAGAGATGGTGACCTTGAAGTCTCCAGTGTTTCCCTTAAGGTCCCGTCTTAAGGTTTCCTCCACATCTTCCTTGGTTGTGATGCTGTCAAGGTCCATGAATTCCATAGTGATTCGGGGTATCAGGCTCCTGAGTGCCCCCGGTCTCCCACTGACGTCTTTATGGCACTCACAAAGGCCTGCGTATCCTTCGTGCCTTCTCCTAACTCCATCAATATGTCGCCCCCACGCGTACGACGGATGGAGCGGATATCCGTGCCTGTGTCCTCAGGCTTGATTTTGTGCCTGATATTACTCAGCACGCCCACATATGTCTGCCCCGTTGCAGGTTTTATCAACACCACATCGAGACGTTCCCTTTTACTTCGTCTACGTCGCTGGTTTTTGTGCTCTTTTGCTAGTTTAGAGCCATCTCGTTTTAAGATTTTTTCCTCTCTTTTCTTAGGAGTTACGTCTTTCAGTCTCTGCTCCATATTCTTCGTTTTTCTACAATTGACAGTTGTCCACTCTCTTGACGTTTCTTCGCCTTGTTTCCGTTTGTCAATCGGAGTGACCGCCTGATTTTCAGCAGAGCTACTTGCAGATCTTTTGGTCGACAATGCTGGTGTCTTTGGAGTGCCCAAGATGTTGTTATAGGTATGTCACTGGTCTTGGCCAGTCAGACAGCAGAAGTTGTCGATCTTCTTATGTTGTTTGTTCCGTTTCGTCTTCAACTGTTGGATCAATTCCGCCATGTGCTTGATCCGTTTCTTCACTATCGTACTGATGTTTTGCTGCCTATTAGCCACGTTTGAAATCTCTGACGTCAAAACTGACATTTTTTCAATAATGTCTAAGATCGACATTTTCTCTTCCTCTATCCTCTTTTTTATGGTGTTTACACAATTTTTTTCTCCTGGCCTGATGATGTTGCGGGTTTGCCAGCGCATCGTGCGTGTAGGGACGGGCCGAAATAGCTGGGAACGGGTATGCCCTCGGACCTAAGTCCTACCCCAGTTTCCTGGGGCCCAGCTTTCGATTAACCAGTCCCGGAGAAACACGGACGGACTGGAACTCGCCAGGAGCACTGCAGATTCCGACCTCTGCAGCCATCGCGCATTCCCTGATTAAGGCCCCTTGCCACGCCAGCGGGTAAGCCAGACGTGGTTCGGAGCACTCCCAGTGGGCCACAGCAGGGAACAATCGTGGGTTTTTCTCGGTGTAACCTTCACCCAACTAGTTTTTGTCCGCGCCGAGTATTGGATTTCCTCAGTACCACCCATATCTGGGAAGCGTTCCTCTATCCGCAACCTGGGGAGGCGCCCGATGGGGTTCCAGCAACCCCACACGGGCTGGTTAGATAGTGGAGAGGTTATATTTCAAGGTTTCAATGAATGATCTGGATACACTTGTTAAATCTTTTCCTTTTCTAATAATATCTAGTCCCCTATACACCCTACATGAAAGTCGTGTCAGAAAGAATTAAATCAGATTAAATAATCTGCAAAACTGCAAAAAAAAATTGATTCTAGCTGTTACAGAACGTCACTTATAGTCTCTTACAACAGGCTGCTTTTTGTGAAGTTCTTTTCAAAAATTTAATAATCGAATTGTTGTAACTGTTTTGTTTCAGAGCAACAACCCAATGAATTTCTCATTCACTAATGGCATGCAAAAACTCATTTATTGAATTAACACAATGCATTAGAAATATATCAAGTAACAATAAAGGATTTATACGTTTCCTCAAAATGGCGATTTTAAACCTTGACTTCTGACGATTTTCTTCTCCAAGGACAAGCGCTAAAGAAAATAGTGAAAAGTACTGATGCAATACATACACGCAAAAAATAAATTTCATAAAGTTTACGGAACTAATTCAAGAGTAGCGGATATGGAAGACAGTTCAGTGGAGGTCAGAAAGGTCTGGTTATACGATGTGATGAACATCACTAGATGTATAGAACGTTTCAATAGTATTTAAAATCTGATGCGATATAACATCAACTGGCGAGTGTGTTATGAACTCTATATTAGATTTCTGGAAAATGTAAATTACAGCGGATACAAGATATGTTAGAGCAACTTTAAAAAAAAAATTATTTTTGATATTATTATTATTATTATACTTAATTTATTACACACCTGCAAACTTATTTTCACTTATAGATATAATCGGATGCTTAGATGGTTTACAAAATCTTAATTAATCGCTGAGTATTTTAACCCCTACAAAAAGTACCTAACCATAAATCTAACTCACGCCACGCCGCGCCGCAGGCTCTAACCAACTGAGTTATCGAACGCTGGAACTTTCGTGTGAAAATCTTGACTAAGCGTTGTAGTAAGAGGATAAATATATGTGTACCAACTTGTAAGTAACTTTTCGGTTTCGTAGATTTTATGAATAGGCGATTTTTAAAATTTTTATCAGAAATTTTTTATTTTATCTCTTATAAAATAAAATACTTTTCAATCAAACAAAAGTTTTTAAGAAGTTACCGGCCGATGAAAACATTTTTTCGTCAAATTGTATATATACAATCAAACGCCACCGCATGTAGCAAATATTTGAACGACTATTTTCTCGAAATAAACGAAAAAGCAAATCAGCTTTGCCAAACTAATACTCAGAAACTGAGCTTCGAATAAAAAAATTATGAAACGAAACTAAAATTTACAATTGGCGGTCTCTCAATTTGTTTCCAGAAAGATAACTCTTCAAATCTGTTACAAAATAAAAAAAATAACTGTGTGCTCAAAACGATTCACTAACCTCTATTTCTACAACACAACCACCCCTATAATTATCGACCTTCACATATAGTAAACAAACCATACACACTTGCGTGAATTTTTTGAAGACATTCGATTGATTTATTCCACAATAATTATCGAACTTTTTTATTTCAAGCTCACTTTATAGGAAAAAGTGAGAAAACAATGTGCAGCATTGTCCTGAATGATAAGAGATTAGAACAAGTTGACAAGTACGTATATCTGGGTAACCTATTCACCAGCGACGGAAAAATAGATGGGGAGTTAGATAGGCGCATAAATAAGGGTAAGCAGGTTATCGGTAGAGCAGGGTCCATCCTAACAAATAAAAACATATCAAAAAAAGCTAAAATGGCCATACATAATTCTATATTCGTACCGACTGTACTATACGGTAGCGAGACATGGACCTGTCAAGAAAAGGACAGGAGTAAAATTAACGCGATCGGCATGAAACCTGTGCGCATAATATGCGGGAAAACACTGATGGACAAAGTCCGAAACGAGACTATCCTCAAAGAATGTGGTACAGGAGAGACACTAGTTGACATATGCGAAAGAAATCAGTTAAGATGGTTCGGACATCTTGAAAGAATGAAAGGTGAACGACTGACCAAACAAGTGTATAAAGGTAAAGTAAATGGCAGAATGCCCAGAGGTAGACCACCGAAAGAATGGTTAGAATTTGTGAATGAGACCTCAATCCGAAAAGACATAAGAAGCCATAGAAACAGGAGAGCTTGCATGAAAACATGCATGGACGTGAAGGAAGCTAGAGAAGTATGCCAGGAAAGAAAAGTGTGGCGACAAATAGTTTATAAAGAGAATGTGAGTAGAGTGAATGACGCCTAAAACAAAGACCTTGGATACTAATGGGCCCGAGTGGGGAGCCTCACATAACAATTTTGTGAGGCTCTTCACTTGGGGTGATCGCTAAAGAGATTGATCAGCAACCTGGGTCAGAACAGTATTGCGGAACGAACGTGTCTTAAATATTTTTTAACTCAAAAATATAATAGGGTGTATTGTTGTTTACACTTCATTTACACGCTTTACTCGAAAATATTCTGTGATGGGTCGCTTGGAACCGACTGGGGTTTCTTTGATTTCTTCTGAGGTCAATAAGGTATAAACCCTTCCACTTTTCACGTTCATAATAAATAATAGGAGAATTCTAGATCAATCTAAAAAATATATACCCCCTACCTCACATTACTCCTTTCCTCACCGAGCAAGTCACGCCTACCCCGAAAGGGAAATGGCTTAATGGTATGTATGTATGTATACCATTAAGCCATTTCCCTTTCAGGGTAGGCGTAACACTACCCGATTCGGGTAGTGCTTCTAAGTGGATAGTTTTCTTGTAGTTATAAATAACTACAAGTTTGGGCTCACCACACCCATAATATAATAATAATAATATCTGGAATGTCTTGGAAATTATATGAAACTCTATTCAGTTATCGCTGGAATCCGCTGCTCTTGAATTAGTTAAATAAACTTTATTAATCTTATTTTTTCCGTGTACAAAAAAACGTTTTAAATCAAAAATGCGATCTATAATAATAATAAGCTAGAATCAATGATTTTTGTTAGTTTTGAAGATAAGATAATCTGCTTTAATTCATTTTCATACAACTTTCATGTAGGATGCATAGGGGACAAGATGTTATTCATGAAGTAAAAGATTTACGTTTTTTTACTGCAAAATCTCTTCGAGACGTCCTAACTTCAAAACTATTTATGCTAGAACAATCTTTTTTTTAATTGTTCGGAAATTTGTGGATTTGTTTTCTGCTTTATAAAAGTTTTAAGTGAAATGCGCGAACCACGTAAATTTAGAGACACTGATTTTTTTCACACATTTTTCAAAATCTAAAAGGGAAGAGAAAGTCAATAAATATTAATCACGTGGGACCTTTCTTTGAACGCACAATTAGAGGTTTTAATCAAAGCAAACATTACTTATTACTTATTGCTTTAGAAAAATCATTCAAATTGATCAAAAAACGACAAATATCGAGTTATTTTAAAAGGGGGCGGAACCATTTTTTTTCATATTCAGTAAAATTACTCAGGGGTCATCCCTAAATCATAATTTCTAGGATAAACATTTTAACCTGATCTTTTAAGTGATAGTTGGTTCGGTTCTGAGGAGGCATGCCAAGGAACAAAATTTGGTTACGTGAGCCAGGCTCAGTTTGGGAAAATTAACCATTTTTTTACATTCTCATCAGAGAAGGTATTAGATTTGTGTAAAATTTGACCCCCCCTGTTTTTGTCAAATGTCCACGTTTTGAGACCCCCTGAACCCAAAAAACAGGTTTTTGCGAATGCGTGCGTGTGTGTATGTGGCTTTTTACTTTGTTAGCACGATAACTTTTGAAAGAGTTGACATATTGGATTGGACTTTGGTACCCTCTTCAAGTAATGAAGGTAAAGCCAGCCATTTTGGATGAAAATTCAAGAAATGAAAGTATTTTCAACATTTTTGAGACCACTTTTTTCAAATATGAAAATTCTATGTACGTCTATTAGTAGTACTCGGAGAGGCAAACAATTTATTTTTCTTGAGTTTTTTTATAAAGGAAAAATTACCGGAGTTATAGCATTTACAAAATTCCAAAACACAAAAGAAAATTAACATTTTAAGCCAAACAACGCACGATATGAAAAAATGTCAAGGGTAGAAAAACGTCGAATTTTGAATACCCTACAAGATTATCATAACAATTTTTGAATTTTTTCGAAAATTCAAATTTTGACCGCACAAAAAATAATAAAAAATTCCATTTTGCGATCCAACTATACAAGAAACGAAAAAAGATGAGTCGACAAAAATTGTGCATAAAAAAAGTGCTAGAAATTTGTTAGGAATAACTTTTTTGTCCGACCCCCCTTGAAAACGCGCCATTGCATGCACGTGAGGCAGGCGTAATGTCGCCGCTTCCAGCCCAGTGACGTTCGCTCATGCGCACTCCGCCGCCGGGCCAACATGAAACTTTACGCCCGCTACATAACACTTAACGCCCGCTAAATAATACTCTACGCCCGCTACATAAAACTTTACGCCCGCTACACATTATTCTCTTTATATTTAAAAAAATTGTATTGCTGCACCCCACAGTCTTCCTTCTGCAAAGTACGCTATTTCTTTCTTTCACTTATAATTTAAAATTGTCAAGTACACCAAACATCCTCTATCTGCTTAACATGCTTGTTTTCAAGAAGGGTAGGACAAAAAGTATGGTGTGTATCAAGAGCGTACGGCTATTTTGCCTCGTGCGACTGCCGACCTCGCTTCGCTCGGGCGGCAAGTTCACGCTCGTCAAAATAGCCTTCTTTACGCCCTCGATACACAATATACTATTTCTTCATCCCCTAGCCGAAAGTACGTCTTCCCGGCCGCATTTCTGTCCGGGAACAGTGGCTTTTGCGGCCTGCTAGAGTTAACACGATCTCTGATTGGCTGCGAGATTTTTGTGGCTCGCTGAGGTAGCAACCTGACGTAGCAACGCTCAGTATTGTGTTATTGTTTACTTAGCCTCTGAAAAATATTTATCTTGACAGGTGAATGGAAAAAAGAGACCGCCGGTGTGTTCAACCTCAAAACTGATCGATTAGCGTCGTTGCAATTTTTGTGCATAAAAGGACGGCACAAGACCTCAAAAATGGTTCTTCCTCGTCTAGCAGAAGAGGAAGAAATATTAAGAAAAAATAAAAAATATTTGTTTTTGATACCCACCCCGACCAGCAAAACCTCGGCTCCGCCTCGGCTTTGCAAAAGTCGGGCGGGCGACCGAATCCCATGCATCCGCTCAGCTGACCCGCGAGCAGCAGCGGCGCTACACGAGGTGGCGCGCGTGCTGATGCAGGCCACAAAAGAAAAAGCATCCGAGCTAGCAGCCGACAACGCATTTTATTAATTAACATTAATTATCAAACGTACTTTTGGCTGGGGATGAAGAAAAATAGTATACGACACACGGATATATTGGATGCCCTGGCGTGCGTGATATGAGGCCTCGGCTTTCATATCACACACGCCCGGAAATTCAACTTTCTGGCCTTGGGTCGTAATATACTATTTGATAGGACGCGTAGTTTCTGTTTTATTCGTAAAAAACCACATTGAAAATAGAAAAATTGAATTATTGTTTTGAAAAAAAATGTTTTGAAAAACGGACACAAGCTACAATAACATTTTTTATGACACATGCATGATTTCAGCCCTTTTCGACGTCTATGAAGCGGGGCTAAATCCGATTTCCTGAAATCGAATAGCGCAAGTACATGGTAAGTTTCTTCCCCCGGATTCGAGGGAAACTTTGAGCCACCGATCCTTCTTTTCAATAGCACATCTACATTTTTTATTTTTCAAGCAAAAATAATTCTAGTTGATTAATAATATAATTATTATTGATTATCTGAAATCATTATATGAATATAATTAATACATTATTATCCTTTTAGAGACTATCGTAACCATTTCGTGATATTAGAAAAATTGTTATTTTTTAAAATAATTCCGCAGCTTTTGATAAAATACATTAAAAAATACATTTAGTTCGCTGATTTTGCCCGAATAATTTAAGTAAGAGATGAAAAAATTGATCGAGTCCTTTTTTTGACAGTTAAAGTTTTGATTTTGCGACATTCTTTTTTTAAATTTTTAATAATAATGTACGGTGACATACATAACATATGTAGTAATAAAGTTTCAATAAAATTTTATGTCAAACAACGCAAGTGTGTCCTCTATAGAGGTGTTTGTAGCACTATTTGGATTACAAAAACCTCTATAAAAGACCCAGTTTTTGTTTGACAGAAATGTTTCTAAGAACTTTTTTACTACATATTTTATGTATAATAATGTGCACATAATTAAAAATTTTAAATAAAAGAATGATCTCACAAAATCAAAATATGAATTTTCAAAAAAGGGCTCGATCGCTTTTTTCATTTTTCACTTGAAATATTCAGGCAACATCACAGAATTAAATCTTGCAAAGAACTGACTTTGATTAAGAAGTTTAAGTTGAAGTCGTTTGAGGCTCAACGTGTGTTATTTTGATTTTTCCCAACTTATTGCTCTAATACAAATATCTTTTATTTGTACTGATTATTCCATTACTAATTATATATTCCATAATATATTATTTTGAATAATTCATTTTTATCTCTAGTCTTTGTAGCGATAAAGTTTCTTAAATTCTTTCATATGAAGGAAAAAATCAATAATTTTACCTAAAAAATTGAGAAATGATCATATAAAGTACATTTTTCAGTATATTTGGAAAAAATGGGAAGATTCAATTTAAAATCGAGTTGTGGAATTATTTTTGGATATAAGTTTTTTTTAATGAAGAATTTTAACCTCAATGCATATTCAACTGACAGATCTCAGATTCTTTGTGAAAAATAAATTTACTTGGTATACCGAACCACGCCAAATAATAGCCGTTTTTCATTACAAACAATTTTTTATAAAAAGAATTTCTGGTTTGAAATTCGAATTACTAAACTAAAAAATTTAATTCAAACCCATCTTAGCATTTATAGAATATATCAAAAAATGTCGAGTTAAATTTAGTAGAATCTGTAAAATTCACATACATATTAAAAATCTTTTCCTTTAATGGATATTATTTATTGTTAGAATTTTTTGTTCTGCTTGTCAGTCATAAGGTGTGTTAATGACACTGTTAAACGAAATTAAATGGTTTTAATAAACAATTAATAATTTGACCAATATCTGTACACTCTTTTGTTTTATTTTGTGCTCACACAATAATTTAATTTTTTAATTAAAATGTATAGTTGTTCAGTTTCTCCAGCAGGAAACTCGGGGGTTCTTGAAGGCTGATTCCTGTATTCGGCAGCACATCTGCGCATATTTTATTAGTAAGGATTCTCGGCGACTTTGTCCATTAATATCTAGCATATCTACAGTTTTGCATATAAATAATTGGAATTCGCCATTTATTGTTTCAATGAATAGAGCATGTTCGATTTACCCAAGAACAGTAATTTTTTTTCAAAAACTCTCATACGTTAAAAGGTACAGATGCAAACACGGTTTATTGAATATCTCGGTTCTTCTGAAATGCAGTTATATTGTTTCCTCATCAGGACGGCAGAAGTCTTATTTTATACTTATCTTATTAATTCGTAACCCGAGCATCCGGTGACATTAGTGCTATGAAGCAAAACATTAGATCAGACCTCTTCAGCAGGACTCAATGTCGATAAGGTTCAAAAGTTAAATGTGAAAATAGTGAAACGGTAACGGTTACGGGGTTTTTTTTTAATATTGAAACGGAAACGGTTAAGGAGTTACAGAGAATAAAAGTTCTAAGCGGGAAAATAATTCAAATTATCTGTTCCAGAGGAGATCTCTCCAATATCGCTTTTTCGAAGTTAACATCATGCACTGAATAGGATTTTAAAATTTGAAAAGAAAAGTAAGCGGAAGAAAGAGATGGATAGTAAACGGAATATTTGGGCGGGCTACGCGTAGGTTTAATGTAGTAGGGTCAAACGATATAATTCTATGTGACCCGGAACTGTACCCTTTACGCGACCCTGCAAGCGGTGACACACAATCTCACGGCAAATAGAGAATAGCGGTATTTTAAGCGGACATTTGGCATTACTTGTTTGAGATATTAAACGAAATAAAAATAGTAATAATTTCATATGCTTAATGGACAGGAAAGCGGACAGTAAAATTATGTTATTATTGGCAGCAGAAATGATCCACAATTGATTTAAATCAAAAATATCTTTCCCAGTAAAAACTAGTAGAGTGATATCGAGCGACAAGAACCCTAGTCAAGGGAGAAGAACAAGCAAACCTATAAACAAGAAACAAATGACATGATGGTGATTATCTTTTCGCCTTCATGATATTCGGCTTTTGAACCTCCCCGTATGAGAATTTTGTAGTGGGGCTGACCGGGCCCAAGCCTGGAAAAACTAGGCTCGGGCCTGGTGATCAACCCTGATTCAAGCTAGAATAAAACGCTAAATCTGGCCAGGGCCAGTCTTGATGGCCAGGCTAGATCGCCGAGCCTGGCCCAGGTTTGACTCTAGCTAATTATTGATTTTGCGCCATTTTATTTTTAGGAAGGTTTAATTTTCTGTTGAAAATAGAGATTTTTAATAGTGTCTTTCAATATGAATTTGAGAATTTACGAAGTGAGTCTGATTTTTAGCGGTCCTCGCTCGGCTTTCTTTAATGTAAACGATGCGAGTGTGATTCATACATACGTTATGACTACACTGTTAAAAATGTTTGGAATTTAAAAATTGATGATTCTGTGAAACAAGATCCATTCTGCGAGTGTTACACGACCTGGCGAAATTTTTCATGCCGATCTTTGCGGGAAAATGAGCCAGCCTTCGGTTGGTGGATCAAATTATTTCTTGTTACTGAGAGACAATTTTCCAAGGTACTGTTTTGTCTATTTTCTGAAAGATAAAAAGAAAGTCCTAAAGTGTTTTAAGGAATTTTATTCTGACGTTCAAGCTTTTGAACACTATATGAAAAGATTAAGAACTGATTGTGCAACGAAATTCTGCAATGTAGCTGTTGAAGAATTTTTACTATCTAAGCACGAAACAACTACTTCAAGGGCACCGGAACAGAATGGATTTATTTAAAGACAAAACAGGACGATTGTGGAATCTGCAAGATCTATTATACATGCAAGAAATTTGCCTCTATATTTGAGGGCTGAAGCTACTGCAACGGCTGTTTATGTCAAAAATCGAACAGCTACGGAAACACTGAATGGGGTAGGTTGTAATGAAGGAAGCAAAGCCTATCGCGTCTATGATCCAGCTGCAAGAAAGTGCTCCATTCGAAAGGACCTACTTTTTGATGAAAAGCTGAAAACTGAGCTTTCTCATGTTATTATCACGAATCAGCGAGAAGAAGAGAATGAAGAAGATACAACAGCCAGTAGGAGGTCAAAGGATAGATCAACAAAAGAAGAAACGAAGAAGATGAAGAATCCGAGCATGCCGATACCAAGAGATCCTTATCTTCTACGACATAGAAGCACATCTTTAACATCAGAAGTTTATAAAACTGGTTCTGAAATAGCAGAGGCACTTTTTGCTATATGCGAAACACAAACTGTACAAGAAGCATTGAATTCTGAAACGTCATATCAGTGGAAGCAAGACATAAACGGAGAATTGGAGTCTCTGAAAGAAAATGAAACGTAGATTTTGGTTCCCAGACCTGAAAATAAAAATATTATTTCAAATCGGTGGATCTTCCGAAAGAAATACAAATCCGATTGATGAACAATTGACAAGTTCAATGCTCGACTTGCCATTCGAGGCTTTGCGTGAAAGTAAGGGATTCATTTCAGGGAAAACCTATGCTCCTGTTGTGAAGCATAGCTTTATAAGGTTGGTGCTCTCAGTTGCTGCTGCAGAAGATTTGGAAATGACTCAGTTCAACGTCTAAACTGCGTTTTTGTGTGGAGAATTGGAGAAAATTTATATTGAACAACCGCCTGGATTCGAGATAGCCCTGTTCTTATTATTTGATAAATGAAAAGATACATTTTTTTTTTGATTTTATATGTAGATGACGGAATCGTTTTTTGTAATGATATGGCAAAACTGAATGATTCCTTGTCTGAACTTGGTTGCATGTTTAAAATCAAATGTTCAAAAGCTGAGTGTTTTGTCGGAATACAACTAGAGAGAGATAGGAATGTAAAACCTTTGAAGTTCTATCAAAGTGCTTATGTTGAAAAGATTCTAACTAGGTTTAGTCATGTCGGTTGTACTCCGCTTTCTATTCCAGCTGATCCTAGTATTAAATTTACGAAAAAGGATGATTTAAATGAAGAAAACGAGGGATTGTTTCCTTAGAGAGAGGCAATTGGTTCACTTATGTTTTTAAGGGTAACGACAAGACCTGATTTAGCTTTTATAATCAGTGTTTTAAGTCAGTTTGCAGAAAATCCAAATTCAAGTCATTGGAACTGAGTAAAACGAGTACTGAAATATTTGAAAGGCACTTCAAATCATGGTATTGTTTTTGGGGGTACATCAGAACACAATGTTTTAAAAGCATATTGTGATTCTGATTGGGCACGTAATTTAAATACACGAAAAAGTACCAAGTTTGATGAAGATCGGTGCAATAGTTTTTAAGAGAGACTGTGCACCGACTTCAAAAATGTAGTTTTGAGAAAAACACGTTTGAAGTTTCAGACACGGAAAAAGTTCAGCTTTTTTTTTTTTACTTACACTGAATCATCGATTCCAGCTGCATAAAGTAGAGTACGAAAAGGGACTAAAGAAAAACACGAAAGAGAGAAAGAAAATAGCCTTTGACCCGAGCTTTGACCACCGTCTTTGACTTTAACCACTGTCTGCGTCTACTGTGCTCCGCTCCAGGGGCGGAGACTTACAGCTCTGTAAAATGGCAAGTTTAGCCCAGATCGACTTAAAATTTTGAGAGAATATTTTTGAAATGCTATAATACAAGAAAATGAAGAGAGAAAAAAATCGATTTTTTTACCCCCCCCCCCCCCCCCAGGGAAATATGTTTTATACATATATGTATTTATGTTGAAAATAGCGATTCAGATATTTAATATGAGTTTAAGAATGTACGAAGTGAGTCTGATTTTTAGCAGCCTTTAATTCTGCAAGGATAAGAAGGCTCATTTTAATCTGAATAAATTTTCTCTTAATTTTACCATAACTTGTCACATGATTTTCTTGTATTTCAACTTTTTATTACAATATTTTTCTTTTATGACCAATTCATCAAAACTGAAACCATCCATTTTATGCGTATCATACCATATCAGCAATACCACGCTGAAAAAACCAGTTCTCGACAGATCACTGAAGTTAAGCAGCGTTGGGCGCGGTTAGTACTTGGATGGGTGACCATTCGAGAAAATTGAGTGCTGTTGGCACATCGTGGCTGTGGTGAGCCCACACTTGTAGTTATTTACTACAAGAAACTATCCACCTAGAAACACTACCCGAATCGGGTAGTGTCACGCCTACCCTGAACGGGAAATGGCTTAATGGTATACATACATCTCGTTACCCTTGTTTCCGTATAAACTTAATGACATTTTGAGCAAGTTTTCATCAAAAACATCAAGTTGAAAAAACACTGATCACCGAGTGTCAAGTACGGAAGCATATTGACGTTGAAAATCTAAAAGAAAAACTCAATTACCACTATCCACCATGTTCTTTTCATGCACGTCCCTCTCCATGCATGTTCAAAATATCGACGTACAGTTTAAACTAATGATCAAAATGTGCTTTAATTAAAAACACCAATAACATGACACTGATTGACACTCGCTTAGATGTGCAAATCAATAGTTTAAAACGAAAAATAACTGTAAACTTATTAAAAATAAATGATCGATTTTAAATTTAAAGAAAGGAATACCTATTTTAGCACAAATATGAATTGAAAATAATTCTTAATATTTTCATGCACTTCACAGTTATTATTTGCTGTAAACAATTGATTTACACATTCATTTATTTTAAATAAGTGCGCCAACTCTAACCAATTCTGTTGTCGACGCGACACATGTGTAGTGCGAAAGGATACCAGAATTGGGAGCACTGCTATCTAGCCGGGCTCGAGCTCGAGGCACTAAGCCATATAAGCTAGAAACAGGCTGGGGCCCCCGGCCTGGCCCAAACGTGGAAAGTGGAAGTAACTTGGCGATTTCTACACGGGTCCGGGCCTATTCATTAACAATATTAAATACGCAAATTATTTGTTTGTTAATAAATTTATGAAATATTTTTTTCTTGTGCCTAGACCACATATATATCTTCCACTAGCTATCGTTATAGAGGAAAATAAACCAAACTTTGTTTAAAAATATTTTATTTCAAAGAAATTCAGCATCAATGAAGAAAGTTATGTTATGTTTAACATTTTCACCAGGTTTTAGGATTTAAAAGATTTTTAAGTTTATAGTAGACTGAGAAAAATTTCCAAGGATTATATTTAGGTATTTGAAGGGATTTTAGAGTATTTGGAGATTATTTCAACAAATTTCACGAGATTTGAGGGAATTTATAGGACTTCTAAGTATTTAAAAGATTTGAAGTGATTTTACCAATTTCAAGTGATTTTAATGGATTTCTAGAGAACTTCAAGGAATAAATTCAACTTATTGTATTGTCAAGGGATTTAAAGGGATTCCAGCTTATTTCCAGAGAACTTTGGGAAATGAATTATATTTTACTTGAAGGGTTTTTCTACGGATTTCAACCATGTCAAGGAATATGAAGGAATTAAAAAATTTCAAAGGATTTTAATGGTTTCAAGTTACTTTGAAGATTCCGAAGAATTTCAAGAGATTACAAAAATTTCTAGGGATGTCAGAGAAGTTTTTGTTAGATTTCTAAAAGTTTAACGGAATTTTACAAGGTTTGAGGAATTTATTGGACCTTCAAATATTTCAAAGATTTTTGGGGATCTTATCAATTTTAAGAGAGATTTCAACGAATTTCATAGATAATATAATTTTGTAAATAAGTAACGAATTGGTATCTAGTTAGATTTTTTTCAGTCACAATAGCTATAAAAAAGTTACTTCTTCAGTTACTTTAAAAATTTAATTCACGCGTTACGAAAAAATATGATAGGAAATTCAGTATATGTTAGTCCTGGTATGATCTTCCTATTATGAATTCCTTATAATTTTTTCTCTATTCTAGAAGAATCATCATAGAAATTATTAGAAGCAAATCAATATGGAAATAAATGTGGTCGTCCGCATGAAAAGGGCACGTATGCCCGGTTCTATTTTAGGATATATTCGCGTTTTTCTGAGTCAGGGTCAAAATTATTATTGTCGGACTTGAGGGGGGGATGATACCAGGACCTTTACTGAATCTATTGACGCTATAATCATGTCCCGAAAGCAGTCCAATGTGGGTATATTTTATGTTCGAAAAAAAGTATAACACGTGCACTTTTTGGCACTGGCTATGTTTAGATATTTTTTTTCTCGAAAAGCGGTTTTTCAAAGTTCCAACTTCAAAAATGCTCCGCCCTCTCGTTTTCAACCCAGAGGCTTCTGTTTGAGGGGCCTAAAATGCCGGGAATATACTCTGCTATATAAAAATAAAATCACCATGGACAGAGAAAACACCTTGCGATGTCCTTGTGCAAAGTAGAATTCTGTATTAGCTAATGTTGGCAAAAAAGAATACTTTAAATTTATTTCTCAATTTTTGGTGTTGGTCCAATTACTTTCTTTAAAAACTGCTTGTAAGGGGTTTTCAATTATATTTTAGGACAGAATTCTTTCTTCATCCTCTGTTTATGCAAAGTAGTAATTTAAATTCAAATCTCACGCCACACTGAAGTGGAACATCGTAAGTTGGAGGCTTCCCCACTCATTGAAGGAGTACCGTTGACTCGGCCCCCCTTGCCAGAATTGGGATGACATGCCCACGTCCAGCCCCGTGTTTCCTATGAACATGACAATCACAAATTTCATTTTTTATTCAAATTTAAAAATTCCCACCAAGACAAGTGACAGCATGCAGATGCGCCTTTTGCCGACAGCACATTTTCGTAATACGATCAAGCTATCAGCTGTGTGTTTTTAAAACCTTGTACCGATTTATCGAATCATAGTGATAAGGTTTGAGTGCTCCATATATTTCGACATTTCTTTGGACACCGTTTCAACAGCCTTAAAAAAATTTCAAGAAATTTTTAAGGTTTTATGGGGATTTTAATAAATTTCAAGAGGTTTCAACTACATAATCTTTTTATTATTATTTCTAATTACAAGTTACTTATAAGATGTTGATCAGATTTTGGATTTTAAACAATATTATATGTTATTTTTACATTTTTTTAAATTAAATTAATAGGGTGTATTGTTGTTTACACTTCATTTACACGCTTTACTCGAAAATATTTTGCGATGGGGCGCTTGGAACCGACTGGGGTTTCTTTGATTTCTTCTGAGGTCAATAAGGTAACCGTTCCACTTTTCACGTTTATTTTCGCCCGTTTACCATCATGTACATACATCCCAGCCATAACATTAGAACTCTCCAATATTGCAAAGGCGTTACCATCGGATGTAGATATAACAATTTGTTCTTGGTTTGGCACAGGCTCAAAAATATGATCTCCTATTCTCAATTTAATTGATTTATCGGCAGGAAAAGTGTATCTTCGAAGTTCGAATATCCGGCGCGGATTCGTGCGGGAAACAAGCCGAAGAAATTCAAAATTTTTGAGTCCACATCCACTTTTGTGACAAGAAGGCAGCTTGGTAGGTGGATCAATGCGCCTAAAAGAAGAAGGATGAAGCCTTGAATGAGAAGACCTGATAGGAAGAGGAGCCTTTGAAGGGGAAGACCTGATAGGAAGATTAGCCTTTGAAGGGGAAGACCTGGCAGGAGAAGGAGGCTTTGAGAAAGAAGACCTATCTCGAGAATAAGGGCTGGCAGGAGGATACTCTGCAGGATGAAATCTGACAGGAAGAAACTCGGTAGGATGAAACCAGGCATAATGAATCCCATCAGGATCAAACTCGGATGGAGGAAACCATGCAGGATCATACTGGGCAGGAGGAAGTCCGGCATGATAAAACCCGGCAGGATCAAACTCGGCAGTAGGTGACATGGACCCTGACCATTCAGGAGAATGGTGTCTGCCAGGAGAATAAGAAGTTTCGGTATGAAGACCACCAGGAAAAGGGGCGCCATTGCGTACACCCTCGGACTGTAAACTTAACTCTGTAACAAGAAACAAAGCATTACATTTTCTCAAAGTACGTGAGATAAAATGTCAGAATGTGTAATTATACCATGTTTTTCATCTTCCAACCTGCATAGCAATAATTCGAAATAAACTGATGAGAAAAATGAAAATTCACTTTAAACAATTTGGATATGATTGATTTAATACAGGGATAGCCACGAACGAGCTCTGGGAGCTAAAATCTTCGTCAAAACCTACTCTTACCGCCTTTGCTAGGATGGAGCTCCAGGAGGTGGGAGCATGGCTGGCAGCATGGCAGCTCTCGGCTGCTTGGCGAGTGAAGCTGAGCGGATACGAGAGCGTCCGATCCGACCAATTTTGGCGTGCAGCTGCGTGGACGTCGTCCCGCGCAAGACCAAGAGGATGGAAGGATGGGGTAAGCTCGGAGAAGCGCTCGAAGAAAGGGAACAAAAGTGGAGAAGATGCGAGGCAGGGGAAGCACTGCAAGTGGTCCATGGCCATCCCTGATTTAATGCTACACCGTGAGATGACTGGTCACATGGCACGATGAAATCACAACGACAGGCCAACGAAACCCTCGCGTGTCTTGAGGATACGAAGCGACCCAAGGATGACAGCTTTCTGCATCCATTTCGCAAGTGCCTTGGCATATTTTTGGAAGGAAGGTATGGCTTTAAGGTTACGAACCAGTGATAGTTTCGCACCACCTAGAGCACCGATCACAAGGACAATTACTTTAACCGAATATTTACAGTCGTTGCAAATCCCTTTTAAGGTATTGATATCTCTCCTCCTTTTGCTTCTCCTTGGCAGTGATGTTGTAGTCGGTTAGAGCCAAGAATTCAATCACCAATATAGTTCGTTTCTCGAAGTCTTGCAGAATGATGTCAGGCCTTGAGTGTGCAATGGAGACTGCTGGCCAAAAATCGTATTTCCAGAAAATTTGGCCCGTCTGATTTTGGACAATTGATTCTATATCCTTTGGAGCGTTCGGCAGGGCAGGGTCGCGGACAATACCGTGAGAGCGACCAAGATGGTAATAAATTACTCTTAGGGCCGCGTTATGTATGTAACGTCGTTCTCGCGTGGATGGGACACCCCGATAGTATGTGTTCTAGGTACTTAGCGTGTGCATGATACGCTCTGCACCTATCGCTGGGAACTGCTTGACATAAAATGCGGTCACGGTATACTAAGGTGGAAATGACGCCGCCCTGGCATGCAAAAATGGAACCCTCTGTACCTGAAATAAGCCCTGATGATCTGAGAAAAGCAAAAGTTTGCTCCTTTGGCAAGGACTGTTTTTCTACATTTCTGTGAAAGTTTCCGTGCATTTTCTTGTCTAGTAGCTGTTGGCGGAATTTCTCAACCTTTGCTTTCTTTTCTTCGGCTTTTACAAGTGATCCATCTAGATGGAGTAATGCACTTTCCCCACTTCTGATGTTAAAATTCAGGCCAAGGGTCTCGGCCGCTTGCTCCGCGGCTTTTTAAAGGAATGCTCCTTCGCCAATCATCTCCTGGTTCCTGACCATTTTTAGGAGAGGATTTTTGCCATTCGCAACGATATAAGCTGTACTTAGAACAATTCGGTTATGAATACACTGGAGATTCAGAAGTCCGCGTCCGCCTTGACGGCGTGAAATGTATAATCGCGCAACTGACGAATTGATATGCAAGCTTTTATGCATATGGGGCATAATTTCTGAAGTGTACCCACCTCGAAAATGAAAGTTGTCCGATCGGGCTAAAAATTGGCCCAATTGTAGTCCTATTAGATAGTACTCCTCACACCAAAAATTAATTTATTTTGATAATTATTTATCAAAGTGGAGGGGGTACAATTTTGTGTTTTTTAAGAAAAGCTTTACTTTCAAACGTTTGTAACT
>CAKNYM010051685.1:71286-99171 GCA_932195095.1 Andricus curvator
ACCGCCCTGAAAAATATCTTACCTGAGGAAATATTTAGCCGTCCCGGAAATTTCTGGACACCCGGTATATATATATGTGTGTGATCTTATAATTTCTCAAAATCACTTTTTAAAAACAATTGAAGGCTTTGCAGGTTTTAGGAATAATGGAAAGACTTGGATTATATAATTTTATTCAAAGATACAAGTGTTCTAGCTTCAAGAGCTGATTTTAGAATGCCCAGAGCCAGGAGGCCAGTCTGGTTATATAGAGTCAAAGTATGTCATTAGTGACGTCATAATTTCTTTTCCTAATCACAGTTCCCTCCCTCGGAAATTAGATAATGTCCTCGTTATCTTTAAAGAGGGGAGTCCTTGTTGAACTATAAACGACTTGTGCGGTAGGTGCTGCTGGTGCATGAAAGATTGTGGTGGTACCTCGATTCTTGTAGATTACTTTACCACAAGGAGTAGAATGAAATATAGATTGTATAATTTTGCCAAGTCCACATTTCCATAGTAGTCCGATTATTAATATGGCAAGACTGGTATAGCCAAGACGTTCTAACCAAGTTGTACCCGCAGTCCACCATGAATGTTGTCGTCTCTGCGCTAAAAGATCTTCATAATCTTTTTGGGCTTCATCTAAACCATGGGCTGCTTCTTTTAGTTGCTGTAAGCTCAAATGGGTGCTGTGAAAAGTTGGAAGGTGTAGATCGTTAGTATTTAAAATGTTTTGCTCTAATTTGGAAAAATTCAACTTTATTTGTTGCTCTAAAATAGGTTGATCTTTAGAGTAATGTGTTGCAGCAAAGAAAGCTTCATTATTTGTCACAGCCCTGCAATGGTCTTGTAGTGTTAGAATTGAGGCTTCTGAAATGTCCTTGCTTGTTTCTTCTTCAAATGGACATTGAATCGTGAGACGCATTTCCTTCGCGGGTAGTATGTACCATTGATATCCGTTTTGAAAGCTATAAATGAAATCTGAGTTTAATTGGAAATATTTTTTCTTGCAAGATTCTCCTTGATGTGTTATTACCCATCCTAGACAGGAGCTTTCTATTGTAATTTTCTTTATGGGATCCACCATTTGACAAAAATGTAAATTATCAGCTTGACGACACTTAGTTGAGTCAATCTTTGTATATGACAATCTGTCCTTGGATAAAGCTATGGGTTGGTCGTATAATCCATCGTAAATATAATAATTGAACGTATTATAGTACGGAAGTGAGGTGTATTTAATGACATTATATGTCGTTTCATCGGGAATAGGGGTGTGTATTTTATATATTAGCTTATTCTTTATTAGAGCGACGTTCACTGTACTGATACGAGTATACAAAAAATAATTTCTTTCCTTTAAAGCATACGGGATTCTAATTAAAAAATTCTTTTTTATTTCTTTTAAGGAATTTATAAAATTTTCAGGAGTTACCATACTCGGCGAAATCGTCCCTACTTTAGCTTCTGCAATAGCCATTTCAATATTCTTTACTATGCTTAATGTTTCTTCTAAATGCAACTCCATATTAAAGAGTGAATTTAAAACATAATAGTTAAAGATCAAATTGTTCGTTGCGTTTGTTAGTTGTTCAGCTGAGATTTGAATCAATTTAATATCTTTTTCTTGTTGATTTTTTGTTTCTTCCATTTTCGAAACGGTACTTTTCATTAGACTTGTTTGATTTTTAAGCAATATTACCAAACTTTTGGACTTGCTATAAACTTCATCAATGTCCTTGTTTATCTTCTCTGCGTCGTCCGCGTTCATGGTTCCAAACAAATATTTAGTAGCTGATCCTATGAAGTTGAATAATCCCCTTTTATTTCTGACTTGCGTAATCATTTCAATGTTGTTATAATCTTGGTTTAATTTATTAATTCTATTTTCCATTACTTCGATACTTTTTCGCAGATTACAACTTACTTTTGTTTCACATATATCCCCAATTTTTACAATATAGTTTTTTAACTGTTTGATATCGTCTTTAATTTCGGTTAGATTTGCAAAATATACCGTATCCCATGTTTCATGATATATTCTCGCTTCATACAGGTTTTCCAAAACTATCGGGTGTTCCAGTCGTTCGATGTTAAATGATCCTTCCAGTAGTGGGATTACCTGAAAAGAATTTACTCTGTAACTTTATACTTCTTGGTTTGATTGAAGTGGCGCAAATGTTCGCGTCCTTTTCTAAAAACTGTTATAGTTTTAGTCTCTTTATTTATTTCTCTAATTGCTACAGGCTCCGACCAATATTTTTTATTCCCTATTGCTGTTATTATTTGTACTAATTCCCCAACTTGGTATTCTTCTTCTTTCCCTGTTCTTCGAATTTTTCGTTGATTCACTTCTTTGGCTTCTTGAATTTTTCTCTTTGCATCTTCAAGCTGTGCCAAATTTCTTTCTCGTCTCAATTCTCGTTGTGTTTCTTCGTCTGCTTGTTCTATTGTTGGGATTGCAAATAAAAGCTCTTCTGGAATGTAGGTGGTTGTACTGTGAGGTGTTTTATTATAAATTTTAATTGCTTTAATAATTTTCAAAATTGTAGTTCCTTCAAAAGTTTTGGCTAATCTTTTCAAAGTTCCGATCGCTCTTTCCACGATGCAGTTACTCTGAGGGTGATAAGCAGATATTCTGATTTGTTGTATTCCCATTTGTGAAAATAATTCCTTTAGTTTCTTCCCTTGAAATACACGTTCGTTATCCGCAATGATTTTCTTAGGTGTCGGGAAGGAGTGTAGGAATTGTTGTAGTTCATTGTAGATTTCCGCTGTCTTTAATGGTGCAACCCAAACGTATCTCGTTAGGCTGTCTTCAATTAATAAAAAATTTTTACTTTCAAAAGTAAATTTATCTATATTCAAAATTTCGAAAGGATATTTGGCTGGTTCGATGATAACCGCATCCGCTCTAATTCTTCTTACTGTTATCTTATTCGCGCATACCGGACAATTGTCAATATATTCTTTTATCTGCCTACTCATCTCAGGCCAGTAGCTAGTTTGTTGAATCATTCTCAAGGTTTTATCTAGAGCCCAGTGTCCTTTCTCATGAGTTCTAGCTATTACATTCATTTGCATTTGCTTTTTCCGAATTATTTTGGGATACATTGTTTTGATTAAATAATGCTGCTCTCATCCCATTAACTTTAACGTCCAATGTATAAATTTTGCTGCTAAACTAAAATCTGTTTCTGTTACCCAATGTGTAATTTCAATTATTCTTGGTTCTTCTGTTCTTTCATCCTTCCAGATTACTGTGGCTAAATTGATAAAGTCTTTGAATGTTCTATATAAAGCTCCGTTAATTTGAAGATCCGGTTTTGTGGATTTTTTAAAATAAGCAGGAGGAATTTGAAATGCATTTATTCTGTTATTGAAAGTTACTTCGTCCTCTTCCGTGTTTCGAGTAATTTTAATGTTCTCAAATGTACTCAATTGTTTTATTCTATTTAAATCGTTGGTGATATAATTGTTTTGCTCTTTTAGTCTTTTTGTTACCTCAGTGTCTGGCATTTCCTTTATAATGATTTTTGTAGTTTTAAAGGAAAACGGGATTTCTTCGTCGTTGACATGCCCTTCCTCCCTTTGGGATGAATTTGAAGTTCCTACTTCAGGGGAAATGACTGATTCTAAGTCTTGCAGAATTTCTTCAAGTTCTGATCTTTTTTCTTGCAGGCTTTCCTGTAATGGAATTCCTGATGTTAATGGGCTTGCTGTTCGTTGATCGGTGTCATTGATATCCTCACTCACAATTTCTTCTAGTTGTTGTAAAGTATCCGGTGACAACAAGATTTCTTCGTCTATGTTTAATCCTTCTGATATCTCTTCTGGTGTCTCAATTGGAAATGCGCGACTAAGGGCATCTGCATTTGCATTCTGTTTACCTTTTTTGTAGATGACTTCAGGGTTGTAGTCCGTTAATTTTTGAGTCAATCTAAAGATTCGTGATGACATGTTATCATGTCTTGCGGTGAGCAATCCTTTTATTGGTTGGTGATCAGTGTATACCTTGAATCTCTGGCCATACAAAAGATGTCTGTACTGCTTTATTCCCCACACAATTGCAAAAAGCTCCTTTTCTGTGGTAGAATAATTTTTCTCGGCTGGATTGAGACTTCTACTCGCGTACCCTACTGGGTGTTCATTACCTTGATCGTCTAATTGGCTAATCACAACTCCAACTCCTTCATTTGACGCGTCGGTACATAAAATAAATTGTTTACTCAAGTCAGGATGTTTTAAAACAGGATATGTAGTTAGATGATTTTTCAATTCGACAAATGCTTTTTCACAATTTTTATCCCAATTGAACGATACATTTTTTGCTTTCAGATGATTTAGAGGATGTGCTATTTTTGCAAAGTTTTTGATGAACTTTCGATAATAGGATGCTAAACCCATATAAAACGTTCTACTTCTTTCACGTTCTTTGGTCGAGGAAAATTTAATACCTTTTCGAACTTTTTTTTCAAAGGTTTTACTCCATTAGGTCCTACGGAATGTCCTAAATTTCAAGTTCCTGTTCAATATATTTACACTTGTCAGGTTGTAATACAAGCTTAGTTTCACGAAGACGATTGAAAACAGTTCTTAAATTTTCAATGTGCTCCTTTTCGGTTTTACCAATAACTATCAAATCATCAAGATATATAAAGCAAATGTTACCAATTAAACCTTGTAATTTAAAATTTACCATCCTTTGATATGTTGCTGGTGCGTTGACGAGTCCCATCGGCATCCTGAGCCATTCCCAGTGTCCCTTGTGAGTAGAGAATGCTGTTTTCTCAATATCTTCTTTTGCTACTGTAACTTGGTAAAAACCGTTTGCCATATCGAAGCATGACATAAAGCGAGCGTTTCCTAACATACATAGAATTTCTTCTATAGAAGGTAGGGGGTAATTGTCTTGCTCTGTAAATTCATTTAATTTTCGAAAATCCATGACCAATCTCCATTTTTTCTTTCCACTACTATCCATCTTTTTTTTTAACCATCCAGACATTGGCTTGGTAGGGAGAGAAAGAAGATCTAATTAATCCTTTTTCTTCGTATTCTTTAATCTGTCTTTCGATTTCGGGTTGTAAAGCTATGGGATGTCTATATAATGGTGTGCTAATTGGCTTGTTAGTTTTCAATTTAATGTGATGTTCTACTTCTGAGACCATTGGCATTGGGTCGTCAGTCAAATAAAAAATATCATTAAATTCAATTAATAAATTTTTTACTTGCTCTTGTAAAGTTTTGTCCAAATGCGATAAAGAACTTCTTGATAATAGTTCTTTAATCCTTTTGTCGTAGTTTTCTGACCTTTGCAGAGAAAAGATAGGAACAGTCTTTTCTTGTTCATACCATTCTTTTAAAAAAAATTTTCTTTTTTCCTGACTAATTTTATTATCAAGAATTTTTGAAATTAAACTAGTCCTTTTTTCTGGATTAACTAATTTATTTTTGTAGAAATAATTGTTCGATTCAGGGTCTTTGAATCGATCAATTTTTAAATCTTTCTTTTTAATTTCAACTGTTTCTTTTTCCCCATTAAAGTTTACGGTTAAAATTTTTGTTTCTTTTAAACCATCACTTTTATAGATTCCCGGTAATATACCTTTACCATTGATGACATACTCGCCTCTGGGTAATTTAATGTTAATGTCTTTGCATGAGGGTCTTACATGAAAGATAATGGGATTATAATCACCTTGAAGTGGAATATTCTCATTAGGCAAGTCAAGAGAATCGTTAATGAAGTTAATTTTTGCTTTATATTTTGTAAGCCAATCTCGCCCGAGGATACCATCGAATTCCGTCGGGAAATTTTCTTTTACTACATGGAACTGGTGTTTCTGATTTTTAGATGACAGAGTACATTTACCTAAAACTTGATGTATTCCATCGACTATCTCAAAACTTTTTCTTTGATTTTCAGGAATTCTTTCGGGTTTACATGAATTTTTTATTAGGCAACCTGTTTTTACAAAAGATTCCGGGCTACCTGAATCTACCAGAAATCCTCGTCTACATCTGTATCCTGATAACTGGATCCTGACAAAAGGATGTCCTCCTCGTTGTAAATAAACTGTTGCTCCTCTATCAAATCCTCGGTTTCCAATTCCTCCGTTGCCAATTCTTCCGTATGATACATTCGCTTCGGTGGATCCTTCCTTGGTGGCCAGGTTCGCTGAAAATTTTCTTTCTTTTGTTGATTTTGTTTGATGTAACATTTTTCTTCGGTATGCCCAGGTTTCTTGCAGAATTTGCATAACGTCTGTGGATTTTCTCTAGAGGTCGTAGGTTGTGTTTTATTAGTGGATTGATCACTCATTTCTCTTCGTGTGGATTGGAAAACTTGTTTGCGCTGTAAATTTTTTCTAATATTAAATTGATGAGTCTGTCTAGCTCGTTCTCGTTCTTTGTCGAGGAAATCTTTCTCTTCCTGTAATGCGGTTTGATATGCGTCATTCAATCTTGTTGGCTGAGAATTCGCCACCATATACTTTATTTCCATTCGTAGGCATCCGATAAATTTTTTGATTCGTTCGCGTTCTTCTTTTCTTCGTTCGAAATCTTTAAAGTCTGCCGGACTATAATATATTGCGCGTTGTATTTTCCTATCAATTTCTTGGTACCGTTTAATGAAACTTTCCACTCGCTCGTTCGTCATCTGACACATTTGGTCGCGTTCCCTAATTAGTTGCGATAACGATTTGCCCTGTGATCCGAATTCCAATGTCAGAGCCGCTCCTAGATTTTTGAATGTAATCGGTGGGGAAATACGCATTGCCACACGCTGTGCGTCACCTTTTAACTTTCTCGATTTTATTCCCTTTAGTGTTTCATCCAGGAATGCTCTTCTCATCGGTTCGTTACTTTCCGCGGTGATTGAGATTTCTTCTATTAAGGCACGAATGTCGTCTTTGAATGATTCTATCTCCTGAGTACCGTCAAATTCACAAATATTTCTAAGCAACTCATTTATGTGTTTCCGGTCATTTAATGTTAGTTTATAGGGTTCGTCGAGGACTGGTGCCGTTGGATTTGTTCGCGCGATTGTAGGGTCTACATTTATTTTGGATAAACGTTCTTGAGCATCTTTAAGCGCGTTTTTCATTTCAAAAAATTGTTTTTTGATTTCTTCTTCTGTAGCCTTTTCGATATTTTCGGCTGATAAGAATTTTTTCATTGTCCCGAACATTTTTATTTTTGGTGCGATAATTTTCACTTGATGTTTATGGGAAAAGTAGCTATTCTCGGGGGTTGTTTCGTAAAAATTTAAACTCGCTTCAGAACTTCCGTGTTCTGATCCCGTATAACTCGTATCTGATTCGCTTTTAATACTTTTAATCTCTCGGTACTTTCCTAACATTTAATATACAAAAATACACTCCCTATCATCCCTTTCAAATTTTCACTTCTCACTTTACCGGGTATATCAATTTATGAATCAATCAGACAATAATAATGATACCTTTCGATAATTTTCAATATGAGGGTATATTCCCTAAGTGCATATATTTTCTTCAATTTTATATGTTCAAATAATCATTCCAATTTTAGCTCATAGATATGAAAGTCAGCAATGGCATTCAAATGTATATGTGGGTTTCAAATAGATGATGTACTCACCCAACACAAAATCAGAAGTGTTGCTTTCATTCTCCTTTGTAACCCAAGTCCTTTCCACAAGAAGCGATGGGCTTCTGCCTTCCTGATCCTAGAAGATGATCCGCGGGTCTTGGGATGATTTTCCAAAGAGCTCCTTCAAACGGCAAGGGTATTATGTCGCGAAGTGTGCAGTCCTGGAAGCCTTGTAGGTTCTCGATGAAGAAGTCTGTGGGTCTCGTAACGTCTTTATGGAATATTGTCCTCGGGTCCCGGGATATTCCTTTGGTTGATCTTCTCTTGAGATTGCGTGTCCTGCTATCTCAATTTTTAACCAATGATTTGTCCTGTCACGGTCGCCAATTATGTGATCTTATAATTTCTCAAAATCACTTTTTAAAAACAATTGAAGGCTTTCCAGGTTTTAGGAATAATGGAAAGACTTGGATTATATAATTTTATTCAAAGATACAAGTGTTCTAGCTTCAAGAGCTGATTTTAGAATGCCCAGAGCCAGGAGGCCAGTCTGGTTATATAGAGTCAAAGTATGTCATTAGTGACGTCATAATTTCTTTTCCTAATCACATATATATATATATATATATATATATATATATATATATATATATATTGTGAACGGGGTAATTTGCACCCCGCACAAATGCATCTAAAATCTATAAAAATTCGCGTTAAAAAATCATTCTGCTTGGGATTATATTAAATATTGAAGACTGTTAACGTCAATGACAACGCAAACTCTAGATGAGATATTAGCCTAGAATATGAGAGTTCGACGGCTAATATCACATCACAATGGCATAATCAATTTTATAGTATTATTGGTAATTTGTAGAAACTCACCATTGACTTTTACATTAAATTAAATTAGTCGAAAATATGAATGATCCATCACCTGTCAAAAACTGGTGAGGTTAGGTCATCCGACCGGAACCACAAATTGTCAGACCACGGGTTCCAAGTACATTATTCTCCTTATTGTATTTTAATTTCTCTTTGTTTTCTTTGTTTATTTGCATATTCAACTCGGGTGGAAGGGTGGATCAACCACCCCCCACACAACCATAACAACAACTGTCAGATTGTATGAGGTTGGCTGCATTGCATGATCCAACAAACTATGGTCTCGCCACACGCAAGTAAAAAAAAGTCAACCAATCAGACGGCTCCCTAGTTAGACCCGACTACCCTTCCATCTTGGATCTTTAAATCCAATCTTCTTCACAACTTTGAATTTGAATGGCAGTTGCCTTCACGTTCCGTTCGCGCCAGTGCAGCGAGTATGGTGGGGGTACTCGGGTAACGCGAAGTCGAACGTATTTGAGCATCAAAGTGGCGGGACCATGGTTTGTTGGATCATGGCTGCATTGGATGTCTGCTGTCACCAGGGACTAAGAAGAGGAGATTTTCCTGGCGCATGCGTAATGGACGGGATTCCCATACGTGCAAGAGCGCCCGGAAAAACTAGGAGCAAGCGGCCATGGAGAATCTGCGTGCTGACCTAAGTCAGCCCCACCCCTGGACCATCGACTAGCGGCAGGCGACGAAGGCTTGCGTAGCAGATAACGCAGGTGGGCTGTGCGCCACCACGTAGCGGGGGAACGAACCTGGCGGTTGTCCTTCTCTTTCGCTCGTCCTCTCACTCTATAGTTCGACGCTCGTACTCGGGTGGCGCTCCGACTCCTATGAGAGGGAGAACGGGGACGCCACTCTTAAAATATTCATTCGTGATTCTGGACTCGAGGCGACTGTCTCGCTAAAAATTAAAGAGCAAAACTAACTCATTTTGAGTCCAAGCTTTTAGTAATCAACAGAATTGTGTCTTTGCATTAAAAACAATGTTATAATATATATATATATATATATATATATATATATATATATATATAGACACGGCCGTACCTATTCTTTCAAAGTTCTGTTCTAAGTCTACTCTAAACAAATTTCCAGTCAGTTTAAAAAAAAAAATTAAATTTCACTTATCGGTGCTTTAAAAGGTATTAATATGTGTAATCTAAAAAAAGCATTTGACAAGGTAAATAGAAGTAATTTTTGGGAAGTCCTTAGAGAGTACGGAGTCAATGGATGGCTCCTACAAGCAATAAAATCAATATATACAGGTAGTAAAGCGAGTGTAAGAGTAAATGGGAAACTGAGTGACTGGTTCCAAGGATGCGTTATGTCCTCATGGCTATTTATCACATTTATGGAAAAGTGTCTAAGAATGACCCTCTTCGACGAAGGTGTAGATCTCGAAACAGTGAAGGTACGCTGGTTAGCTTTCGCAGATGACAAAGTTGTTATAGCAGAATCAATCGAAGACTTACAAAGAATGTTGAGTAAACTAAATACAAGCATGAAGAACATGGGCTTCAAAATTAACGTAAATAACACAAAAATCATAGTGTTTGAAGGAAAAGGTGATAAAACAATTTGCAACAGTGTCCTAAATGATGACAGAGTAGAACAAGTTAACAAGTTCGTATATCTGGGTAGCCTATTCACTAGCGACGGAAAAATAGATGGGGAGTTAGATAGGCGCATAAATAAGGGTAAGCAGGTTATAGGTAGAGCAGGATCCATTCTCAGAAGTAAAAATATATCAAAAAAAGATAAAATGGTAACACATAATTCAATATTTGTACCGACTGTGCTATATGGTAGCGAGACATGGACCTGTCAAAAAAAGGAGAGAAGTAAAATTAACGCGATTGGATGAAACCTCTGCGCACAATTTGCGGGAAAACACTGATGGACAAAGACATCTTGAAAGAATGAAATATGAACGTCTAACGAAACAAAGACCGCGGAAAGAATGGTTAGAATGTGTGAATGAGACTTTAATCCGAAAAGACGTAAGAAGCTATAGAAACAGGAGAGCTTGCATGAAAAAATGCATGGACGTGAGTGCCGAAACGTAGAGATCCGTTCAAAACTAGAGATCAAAAATTTGGACCATTCAGTTACTGATTTCACTCTCATGTGTTCTCACAGTTCCTGTAATTTGATCAGTTTGATAAATTCAAAAGCGTACATATCTTTTAGAATTGCCTGGGAAATTGTGCCTGTGAGATATTTGTATTTCATAACCACATGGATATCTTTTATATAGTATCGTACAGGAAAATAAACCAAACTTTGTTCAAAAGTATTTGATTCTAATTAAATTTTATACCAAAAAAGAAAGTGAGTTAAGTCTCTTTTGACTATGATTCAGTTTTAAGCTTTCGTTTTTATTTAAAATGCATTTAGCTCCGGTATTTGTGTTGTATAAAACTTATATTTTAAATGATAGAGTATAATCTGTAAAATATGTTGATTATTTCACATATTTTTTAGAACTTCCAATTTTGTAAGCAATTTGATGTTTTTCTTTGTTTTTACATATTTGTAAAATAATTTTAAATATGTTAATTTTTTGAAATTGAATTTAACAATCACAATATATTTAACTGTTTCGAGCGACATTCGATTCCGTTCGTTACTACGCTGCGTAATTTATCAGGAAATAAATGCGTTCGCAATTAGCGTAATACCCAGGAATAGGGAAAAATATTGAGCAATTCTCAAAACGTATCCGAATAGGACGTAACATTTCCATTTGCGCCAAAGAAATCGCAAATCTTCGAATTGCAGGACTTTTCAAGGTATTTCTCATCATTCGCTTTTTCTTTAAAAAAAGTTCGTATTCATATAATCGTCAAAGCATGAAAAATCAGGACATCGCACAAAAGATCAGTAAATCAGAACAGAAATAAAAAATCAGGATACTTCCTGATAATTATACACGTTTCGTCACCCTATATCAACAGATTTCAATGATTTCCAAAATTTTCACCGAGTTTTAACGATTTGAAGGGATTTTAAAATACGTTTCAACGAATTTCAAGAGATTTTGAAGGATTTAACAAAATTTCAAATATTTCAGTGTCTAAAGTGATTTTAAAGTATATTAAAAGATTTCAAAGGGTTTAAAAATTTTAAAGGGAATCCAAATGATTTCAAAGTATTTCAAAGTATTTCGATGGTCCTAAATTGGAATAGAATGCAGATTACGTCGGACAGTTTATTATTTGCGGAATCCTTAAAAATTTTCGTATAAAAATATAAATAATATATTATTATATTTACCAATAGAATTAAGGATAACCGCTAAGTTTATGATCAGAGTAGAAAGCAGCCTCATTTTTTGCTGAGGAAAAACTGATTACTGTTCTAATGAAGATTTTGGTTTTCAGTTTAACTAATGATTAGTCTGGCGCTTTCTTACATTATATAAAGCATGCGACATTCCTTATCTCATGAATTATCTATACCTCGAACTTGTCCTTGTGAGATATTTGTATTTCATAATTCAGTTTTTTCAAACCATTTAGAAGTGTTGTCGACACTTTCCTGAAGATATCTGGAATGTTTTAAAAAGAAAAAAAAATGTTGTTAGAGCCATGCAGACTTAAAAAAAATTCCATAATATTCCCGTAAACGAGCCAATTATGAAAAAAATGTGTTAATTAATAAATTTGTTCATAAATATTTTTCTTGGGCCTAAACAATATAAATATCTTTCAATTAACATTGAAGAGTAAAACAAACTAAACATTTTTTGAAAAATATTTGTTTTTAAAGAAATTGTACCCCAGCAAAAAAGGTACTTGTGTCACCGGGGCAAAAATTACTTCTTCTACCAAATCATGTGACAGTCGCGTAAATAGTAATATTTCACTAGGAAAATGTGTCAGAAACTCACAACTATTATTTTTATTACTAAATAACAAATATTATGAGGGAATTAAAAAATGTATTTCACAATTAATAATATAAAGTTAGTAATTGTTTGTAACATAATTTTGTTGAAAAAATCATTTTTTCCCATTAGTGCGCTACGGGCGCGAGATGTTTGTTCTGAGCCAGTCAAAATTTTCAATAAATATAAATATTTAAAGGGAGCCTATAAAAACAAAAACAAATTTTTGATATTTTCCTCGTTGAAAACATTTTTCCAGGTAATTAAAAATTAAACTCTGATATTTAGCAAACTTTTAATAAGATAACTTAAAATCAGAACCCGTTTAATATGTATTAGGCGTTATTTCTCAACTAAAATATTCTTTGGTGATTTATAACTCTCCTAAGACTATAAACTTTTTAAGTTTTTACTAGAGAAACCTTTTCAATTTTTTCAGATGCCATTCAATTTTTAATAAGTTCGATTAAGTTCGAGTTAAAATATTGAAAGAATTGATGCAAAATATAGAGAAACTACAAACGACTAATTTATATATTTAACCCAGGATTCAAAATTATTTTAAGAGATTTCACAGGTAACCGTTCTGCTTTCCACATATATATGTTTGTTTTCGCCTGTCTTGTATAGCTTCATTTACTCTTATCATAAATATAGATTCCAGCAAGAGCATTAGTACTCTCCAGTATTGCAAAGACGTCACCATCGGCTGTTAATATAACAATTTTTTCTTGGGTACTAATAGTTTGTATTCTAATATATCCACAGAAAAAAGTAAAGTTAAAGTTTGTTGCTTGTAAAATTTTCCACTGTTAAGACTTACGTGCTATTCAGCGAAAGTCTATTTTAACTGGGGGGGGGGGGTGTCCCACACCCCTGCGACTTTAAATTGATGCCAAACACAGAGTTTTGAATATTTTCAAATGAAAAAATGAAATATTTATATATTCTTTGAATATTAGAAAAGAAGGTTAAATGGGAGTTTTGTTGAATTTTTCATTTTAAAACAGTTTTGAAAATCAACAAAGCAAAGAAAAGTCGCTAAAAGTCCTTTTTTCACTAAAAATTATATAACTTTTTGAATATTTGATCATTTGTAGTAAAAATTTAACGGGATATTTTTGAATAGTTGCTCTTCATGATAAACCCATGGCCGACAGTGTGCGTTGCAAAAAGTATATTTATCTAGTTAAACGAAATGTAAGGTTCTTGAAAAAAATCAAGTGAATAACCGTTCAAAAGAGCAACTTTTCTAAAGTTAAAATATAAATATAGGCATTTTGATTGAAAAGCATGATGTATTATAGAAAAATACAAATAACATATTTTTAATGCTAGATTTAATGCTTTCACGATGATTCATTATAATAAAAGGAGGTGTTTCGTGTTTCAATCGTGGGCAAAACTACGAATCTTGCCACACAAGGTCTAGAGTTCTAGATGTTCTATTTTCGTCCAACTCACGCATACCAGCTCCACGGCCACAGGGCCGTGGCTGGATTTGAATTTAAGGTAGGGCAGCGGTGGTTAAAGGTAGGGCGGAAGTAAAAATTTTACTTGATCTGATCTGGTCATTCGATGTATTGTATTTTTTAAGCCGCCTGCTGTTCACTTATTCAATATGGCGGTGTAGCTGGTATCGTTGCTGAATGGCTGCAATTTTTTTTTTTACTTGCGCGTGGTCTAGACCTTGCGTGGGTTGAATCATGCTCTCCACGATGCAATGATACCTGTCAGCCTGTGATACCTGCACGGAGAGAAAACTTCGGGGTTTAGCGCAAGAGAGTTCTATTCATCAGGCGCATATCGCAGGCGTTTCTTGCTTTATTTCCTAAGATTTCACGGACTTTTTCCTTGAGTCTCCTTGCAATTTGCCTTTAGGCCACGCCTTCTGCCTGTTGACACGTTCGCACCACTGAATGTTCGCAGGAGGCGTGGCCTAAAACAGGCCTGCCCAAGTAGGGGAAAACTGCTCATTCGCCACATGTTCGAGTTCCACCACCACGTCCCTATTCTCAGGTCCAGAGGCTTGGGGGGTGGTCGCTCTCGTGAAGTTGAATGAGTAGAGGTCGGTGGTGGTGTTAAATTCCCATCTGGCAAATAAGCAGTTTTCCCCTACTTGGACAGGCCTGGCCTAAAGGCACGCACTCTTGGCAGTTTTGCATGTGAGCTGTGCTTATTTTCCGTGGGGTTGCATCGTGCGATTAATAGAAGCATCCATGAATATATTCCAAGCGAAATGTTCGCGAGCTAATGCCTAGATTTTTCTCTCCGTGTGAAACTTCAGTTTCAGGTTAGCCCTGAAGAAGTGATCTGCAATCACAGAAAAAACAGATCCTATTGAAAATTCCGACGTAGTATACGACGTAGTATACCATGTCGTAAAAACGACGTAGTAAGCGACGTCGTATACTACGCCGGAAATTGGGATAGTATACGACGTAGTAAATTAAACGACGTTGGAATTTTCAATAGAGAAAAACTTCTAGAAAATGACAGTTTTAATCTTTTGATGGAAAATTTTATATGCCTGCAGGCATTGGAAATTCCGACGTAGTATACTACGTCGTATACTATCCCAATTTCCGGCGCAGTATGGAATGTAATCTTTACAGCGATTTCAGAGTAATCTTCACCTGCAACAAAAATTAACTTCACGTGTTAAGATTCACCCATCACATGGGAAATGGTTACCATGTCAACTCCACTGAATCTTGTTTTGTTTCGATGCGAAAAAATTCAGTTTTATCTACTTGAAAATGACTCGCAACAAAAATTCACTTCTGGTTTTTCTGTGATATGTTCACGAAACGTCGGCAAAATTCGTAATTTTGCACACGGTTGAAACCCGAAACACCTCCTTTTATTATAATGAATCATCGTATCATTACAACTTATGCTACCATATGAAGTAGAAAGTTTAATTCATGAAATCATCTGCAATATTTTTAGCAAAGAAAATTGTGTGCTATTTGTACACCCAATAATGGAATTTCTTTCCTTGACTTTGACTATTATTACATAGAAGAAAGCGAACCTCTAGATCCCGCGAAAAGAATACTCCTACAGAATATAACTAATAAGGCGTCTCGAGAATCTCGGTCTCCATTAAACCAGTGCATTGGCAGCAGTGGGTATTGTGGCTCGGTAAGGAAATCGAATACTTTCCTGATGCGCCGGATAGGATAGAAGTTCGAGCCTACATTACGCACTATATTGCTAAAAAAGAGAGCTGCAAGCTAGGCTGCGATGATGTGTAACTAGGAAATAAGAAAGGTTTTATGAGTTATAATAATTTAATACAAGAAGTTCTGAAAGGTTTTAAAAAAAGTGTTTTAAGTAGCAGAAAATTAGAAGAAAATTCACAAAGAGTTACACGTTTTGCTAAAATTTGAAAAGTTTACAAAGTATAACAATTTTTGAGTTGTAAAGAATAGTTATTTGTGATACAAGTGCGCAAAATAGGTGATTGTGTGCAAGTGTGAATTTTGCAGCATAAGCCGGAGACTCGAAGCATGAGTCGGTGGTTAGCGCATGAGCGAAGCGAGTGCGAAAACGTAGAAGAGTGCTTCGAGCCGCAGGCGAATGATGCAATCACACGAGTTACCAATCACATATGCGCACGTGTATCACACGCTATTTTTGGAACGCCCGTCCGAAAAAGTTGTTAGGAGGAGGTAACGAAAAATACTAATTTTATATTGCATAGAGTGGAGTAAAGAACATTTTGTGGGAAAAAAGTTTTAAAAAAAAAATTTGTGAAAAAATTTCTTTTTTAAAATGTTTGAAAAAAAATGTTCTGAAAACAAAATTTTGTGCAAAAAAATTTTGGAAAAAAAAATTTGGTGAAAAAAAATTTTGGAAAAAAATGTTGTACAACAAATTTTTGAACAAAAAATTTGTTTGAAAAAATTTGTTGAAAAAACAAATTATTTACAAAAATGTTGGCGTTTATGCTCATTTGCCGGGGGGGGGGGGGGGCTACGAAACCCTAAAAACAAAACTTCAATCATTAAAACATTTGTTCAAGTTAATTCTAAATTTATTTCAAGAAGATACCAAAACCAGTGTTTAAAGTTACCTATGACAGTGTCTAAAGTACCTCATCTCGAAAGTGCGCATGCGCAGCTTTTTCACCAGTGCCTAAAGTAAGCCATCTTCAAACTGCGCATGCGCGAAAATCATTCGCACACAGTCTGCTCAAATAAAGTCCTTTAGGCACAATTTAGAAGCATGAAAACGTCAACTTTAGAGGTGGGTGTTGCAAAAATTACATTTATCACATTGCTGTGGTTCATCGTAGTTATCATATTTTATAATTTGTAAAATACTTCTATACCAGGGTCCTCTCTTAAAATCAAACAGTGAAATCTTACTGATTTCCAGTGAAATCTCACTGGTTGAAACAGCCAGAAGTGTGTCACTGACAATCAGTGAGAATTCACTGGTTGATTCAGTGAAGTTCCGGCACTGGTTCAATCAGTGAGGTTCATTGGTTTCTCAGTACCAGTGAATCTGGTCGTACGCCTTGTCTGTCAGCTGTTTAGGTATGCCACTTATCATTAATCACTATTGTGGTAACAGTTGCAAAAATATCTTTTAGAAACCGCACTTTATTCTCACAACAATAAATGAATGCCGGGCAATTTTCGAATCACTATTTGTTCCCTCAAATTTCTCGAACAATCAAATTCTTGCTGAAATTATACTCTAAAAGAATGTATTCAGTGAATCCATGTAACGTAAAATTTACTATTACTAATTATAATAGTAAATGTCGAGATATAATTTGAAGATTTCAAGTGCACGTTATGTAAATTAATATTTTGAAAAAAACATAATTCTTGTACAATGAAATTTGCGGGTACTTTCAAGGCCATTTTTTTTAAATGTAAGCATCAATATACATCGCTAAATCATTACCAAGTTAATATACCCATTTTATACCATTAAGCCATTTCCCTTTCGGGGTAGGCGTGACACTACCCGATTCGGGTAGTGTTTCTAGGTTGATAACTTGTAGTAAATAACTACAAGTGTGGGCTCACCACACCCACGATGTGCCAACAGCACTCAATTTTCTCGAATGGTCACCCATCCAAGTGCTAACCGCGCCCAACGCTGCTTAACTTCAGTGATCTGACGAGAACTGGTTTTTTTTCAGCGTGGTATGGCTGTTGGCCATAATAATTTTAAAAAATCCTATTCAGATCTGATTCTCAGTTATCAATATAAAAACCATTGAACATGTATTTGCACTGGAATGTTCAAATAAATTTTTATAGAAAAAGAAGAGCGTGTCAGAATACATTGATAAATAATGAAAACATATGTACATGTCATTTTGAAAATTGAATTGGAATCCTCATTTCACGGCAATTTTTGTAAATCTGTGAATCAAGAAACATCGCTAAATCATTAAATTATTATCATATTATAACGTTTAAATAATTCAGAAAAACAACAGCGTACGACAAAACATCGTTGAGTAATTAAAACATATCCACATATCATTTCGAAAATTGAATTAAGTTACATGCCTCTCTTTTTTCGTGGTTATCTCAGCAATATATTAAGTCCCACTTCTCCATGCCTCAGAGAATTGAATTGAAAAAATTCAAACTCCGATAAATTAAAGCTTGGAATCTGCTCTTTAAAATGAGACCGAGAACATAATGAAATATTTACTTTTTCTCGATTTATAATAAAAAATGTGGAAGCATGTCCAGGATGAAAATCAGTTCGTCGAGCGGCAGTCGAATGTCGAATTTAAATGACAATTCGAGAACCAGTAGATATTTTATCATATGATATTTACAATTTTAATTCCTACAACCTTCCATTTCTTTCATTTCCTTCTCTGAAGCGTGCAAAAAGTGGAATATGATAATCGAGAATTGGTCACAAACATTTGAAATAATTATATGATTGAGTATGTGAGCTAAACGTCATAATCATGATAGGATAGGTGCGAATGTCATGAAGGTTAGCATAGTTAGTACATCCTTTCATGGGAATGCATAAGACTTTTTTGAAAAAATATTCTAAACGTAAAAGTAAGTTATGAATTTATAGATAGTAATATTTTTCAAGTGTAAAATGCATTTGCGCAATTATGTTTTATTCTTTTATCGGTTGAAGGCCTTTCAGTTTCAAGAAATAAAATCAACTATCCAAAATTTTGAGTTATAGTGCCCGATTCTGATCAAATCTATCCGAAACTCCAACCTGAAATTTTGGCATATCTTATTTTATTGTAAATATGTACCAACTGTGCTAACCTTCCTCACATTTCCAACTTGTCCTATCATAACCATGACGTCATGCTAGATTACTCAATTGTAATAAAGGTATGAAACGTAAATAAACTTCGATTGTACAGTTCAAAGCTGATATTAAATGATATAATATTAATGTCAGTAATCAATTCCTGTTACCACGCAAAAGATAAATTATAATTCAATAATTATGTGGTTCGATATTGTGAGAAAATCAATTAGTATACAACGTAAAAATTGAAGAACAAATATTTTCATTGGAACATCCAAATCAATTTTACTTTATATTTTTATGAAGATTATAATTAACATTTTTAATTAATTTCAGAAGAAATTAGAACATATTTACACATAATTGTGAGAAAGCAATTGAGATACTCATTCCAAAATAGCAGAAACATTTAAGAAAATTATATAGTTGCAACAGAGATATGTTAAATATGAATAAAGTTTCATTGCACGAATTATAACCAATATTGAACTACATTACCTTGAAGTAAATAATTCATGCTTCTTAGTATAGAAGAATTATAATTCAATCTTTATGTAATGTAACACTCCGTTTGGCACATGGGTCCAGCCAGACCTTTCGCGATTCTAAATGTTTATTTAGTATACTTCTGATTGAGTTAGTGACTTGAAACTCCCTGACTTTTCCTAAAATATCCTCAGCTATCATTTAAAAAAAGAATTGAAAGGATACATGCCATACACGGATAATTACAAGGATATTTATTTAAATATACTTCGGTTTGGCACATGTGGCCTTGCCAGACCCCTATATATTTTATGCGGAAATGTATTAAATATGTATAATGCATTCTGAACATCTTAATTCGTTTTTTTAGTTTCTCTTGGTATTTTTCCATTCAAACTGCCTTTTATATTCTCTTGGCATCTTGCATACACATATGTGAACGTTATAAAGTGAACCCTTACTTCTCCTGCTTCCATTGCCATCACATCACTCACTTCCCATACACTCACTTTCACTAATTCCCTTCAAACACTGCCCAGCCCCTCATTAACCCTACTGTTCACCCCCCCCCCACCCCATCCCTTTCCCTCATCTACTTTCCCTCTCCTCAAGTCCCCTACGTTCATTCTCCACGCATCCGATCCACGCACTTTGTCACCCCCTTCACTTCTCTTAATTCTCCCTCCTCTACATCACCACCCCTAACATTCTTCACATCCCTCACTTCTCTTCCTTTCTATCTCCTCACTTTCCTTACTTCTCCCTCTCTCACATCCCATACTTACATTCGCTTCTCCTACTTCCGAATCCCTCATATCCCATACTTCCAATCCCATCACTTCCCCATCTTCTACTTTCCCTAATTCCACTCCCATACTTCTCCTGCCCTCCCTTTCTTCACTTCTCCCTCATCTCCTTTTCCTCTTCTTAATTCCTCTAGTTTCATTCACTTCTCTTAACTTTTCCCTCCTCTACATCCCAACCTCACACATTGTTCACATCCCTCACTTCTCCCACTTTCTACTCCCTCGCATTCCTTACTTCTCCTTTCTCTGCTTCCCCGCCCCTCACATCTCTCACTTACACTTACTTCTCCTGCTTCCCAAACCCTCGCATCCCACACTTCAAATCACATCACTTCCCTTATCTCTCCATCCTCTACTTCCCAAAAATCCACGCACATACTTCTCCTACTTCTTCTCCGTTCCCTTACTTCTCCCTCATTCACATAAATTCCATTTATAAGAATAACCCTTCGATGGCACACTTCCCGATGCGTAACATAGCCTGGCATACTGGGGGCTTGTTGACCCCAAGCGAAAAAGGCTTCCCGCAAAGAGCCAATTCATTATTTTGAGTAGCTTAATTTTTTACACACTCTTGGATAGTTACTTCAAAGAATGCGGTGGGTTGTTTAGTTCAAAATTTCTTCTAAATATGAAAAAAAGATTGTAGAAGTTAAAAAATAGAGAAAAATGACATTTTTTACGAGTTGGAGGGGGTATCTGGCTAAGGTGCAGGACCGTATAAGTACCATTTTCAAATGTTGAAGGGACTTGTATTAGGATTGAAAATGCCTGGAGTCTTTTTGACCCCAATGTGCCATCGAAGGGATAGTACAGATCATGATAAAGCGTAAAAATGACGGGGAAAAAAAAGATATTTTCTTCACCTGTGAAATTTGTGTTTCTACATTAAATTTTGTTAGTTTTACCTCAGTAGGTAATTAAATATATGCGAAAGCTGCTAGGAATAAGAAACAACCAAAAATATATACCTGCATGCTATATAAATGCATTTCAATACACCTCCAAAAACGCAGTATTTCCATACATTTGCATGGAAATATACAGGGGTCTGGCCAGACCACATGTGACAAACCGAAGGTTATCGGAACATGAGCCAAACGGAGGGTTAATATTGTAAAAACACTAATCAGCTAATAATTAATTAATTATTTTCCAACATGAAAAGCAATAAATAATTATTCCCATTGGAACATTTAAATAATGTTTATTTTATATTTTTCAAAAAATTTATTTTTCTATGATAATTTATGTTAGCTAATATTAAAAAATTGAAATTAAATCTTCAAGTAATTTAATATTGTGCAAAAAAATAATCAGCTAATAAATAATCAATGAGTTCAGAATATGAAAAGCATTAAATCATTGTTTTCATCGAAACATTCAAATAATGTTGATTATATATTTTTCTGAAAATTTCAGTCATCAACAACCTTTTGAACTAATTACAGAAAAAATGAAAACATGTGTACATATAATTTGGAAAATTGAATTCAGATAATCCTATCACATCATCAGAAACATTTTAAAAATTATGTCACTGGAATAGGGGTATTTCAAATATAAATAAACTTTTATTATAACAATTATATGCAATATTCAATTACATAACCTTAAAGTAAATAATCGATTTATGTTACTCAATGGAAAAAAATTTAAATTCAATATGTACAACATTTAATATTGTGAAACAAATCAATCAGTCAATAATCAGTGAGTCAGTTTACAAAATAAAAAGCCTTAAATAATTATTTCCATTCAAAAATTCAAATAATTTTCACTTTATATTTTTTTTTAATCTTGAAATTTCATTTCTGAAAATTTTAAATATTAATAATCTTTTATACTAATTTTCAGGAAAGAATAAAACTCATAAACATTGCACATATAATTTTGAAAATTGAATTCAGATAATCATATCATATCATCAGAAACATTTTAAAAATTATGTAACTGGAATAGGGGTATTTCAAATATAAATAAACTTTTATTATACCAATTATATGCAATATTCAATAGCGTACCCTTAAAGTAAATAATAATATGTTACTCAATGGAAAAAAATTTAAATTCAATATGTACAACATTTAATATTGTGAAAAAAATCAATCAGTCAATAATCAATGAGTCATTTTACAAAATAAAAAGCCTTAAATAATTATCTTCATTCAAAAATTCAAATAATTTTCATTTTATATTTCTTTCAATCTTGAAATTTCATTTCTGAAAATTTTAAATATTAATAATCTTTTATACTAATTTTCAGGAAAAAATAAAACTCATGAACATTGTACATATAATTTTGAAAATTGAATTCAGATACTGATTTGACATCATAAATATTATGGAAAAATTACATCATTGTAATAGGGATGGGTTTAAAAAAATAAACTTTTATTATACTCTAATTATATCCAATATTCAAAAACATCACCTTAAAGTGAATAATTTATTTATTTTAGTTGATGGAGAAAAATTGAAATCAAATATTCACGTTATTTAATTTTATAACAAAGTTAATTAGCTAATAATGAATTAATCCTTTCATAACACAAAAAGCGTTGAAGAATTATTTTCATTGAATCATTCAAATAATTTTTACTCCATATTTTTTTGAAAATTTGAATGATTAATATCCCTTTAAACTATTTTAGAGAAAATTAAAATATATTCGCACATAATTTCGAAATAAAAATTCAGATACTCATTTCACGACATCGCAAAATTAAAAAAAAAAAAATATATATATATATAATTGTAATCAAGGTATTTTAAACATTAACAAACTTTTATTATACAAATTATAGTGAATAGTCAATTACATAACCTTGAAGTAAATAATCAGTTTATGTTACCTAATTAAAAGCAATTAAAATTCAATCATCATGTAATTTAAAATAGTTGAAAAAAATAATCAGCTAATGATTAATTAATCTGTTTATAACATAAAAAACATTCAAATATAATTTTTATTCAATCATTGGTATAATTTTTATTCTACATTAAAGAGAAAATCACTATCATTTCTGAAAAATAAACATATTAGTAAACTTCCATACTAATTTCAGAAAAAATAAAAACATATTCAAATATAATTTTGAAAATTGAATGCAGATACTCGTTTCACAACATCAGAATCATTTCAAAAATAATGTAATTAGTGGTATTTCAAATTTAAATAAATTTGTATGATGCAAATTATATCCAGTATTCAATTACATGACCTGAAAGCAAATTATCAATTTATGTTTCTGAATTTAAAATAATTCAAATTCAATCTTTATGTAATTCAATATTGTGGTCAAAATTGATCAGCTAATAATTAATTAAACAGTTCACAACATAAAAACCCTCAAGCAATTATTTTCATCGAAATAATCAAATTATTTTTACATTATATATTTTTTTTAATTTTAACTTTCATTTCTGAATATTTTGATTTATTAATAAGCTTTTGAAAAAAATCCAGAAAATTAAAGTTCTTATAGAATCAATAATTAATCATTTAAAAACATTAAAGCATTACACTAATATCTTCATTTAAATATTCAATTAATTTTAAATTCATATTTTTAAAATTTTTAATTGCATCACTTAAAATTTAAATTATTAATAAACTTTTATACAAATTTTATAAAAATTCAAAATATATGTACATATAATTTTGAAAATTAAATTCAGAAAATCATTTCAGACCATCGCAAACATTTAAAAAAAATTATATAATTATAATGAAGGTATTCAAAAAAAGTTTTATTAAAAAATTATAGTCAGTATTCAATTACATAACCTTGAAGTGAATAATCAATTTACTTTATCCAATTGAAATTAATTAAAATTCAATATTGATGTAATTCAATATTGTGAAAAACATTAATCAGCTAATAATTAATTAATCAGTTTATAACATGGAAAGTATCAAATAATTATTTTTATTTTAACATTCAAATAATTTTTACTTCATATTGTTATGAAAATTTGAATTCATTTATTAATTATTGTTGTTCAAATGAATATAACCGTGAGGTTTACTTTAAAGTTTAAAGATTTGCCTACATATGAAAGCATATGTACATATAATTTTGAAAATGGAATTCAGATACTCATTTCGTAATCTCAGAAACAATTGGACATTTATGTAACTGGAATAGGGCTATTTTCATCATCTCAAAGTAAATAATCAATTTATGTTACTTAATTATAGAATATTAAATTTCAATCTTTATGTTATTTGATATTGTGAACAACACTAATCAGCTTATTCTTAATTAATTAGTTCACAACATAAAAAGTATGAAAAAATTATTTTCATTGAAAATTCAAATAATTTTTACTTTATATATATTTTTCTTTTTTGGACTTTTCTTCTACTAAACTTGATTTATTAATCATCTTTCAACTAATTCCAGAAAATGTAATTTTTAACAGAAATAGTTAATATTTAATTAATGATTTCAGAACATAGAAAGCATTTAATAATTATTTTCATTGAAATATTAGAATAACTTGTATTTAATATTTATCTGAAAATTTCGATTATTAATAACCTTTCAAAGTAAAAACAGAAAAAATTTAAATATATGCACATATAATTTTGAAATTGAATTCGGATACTCACTTCACAATATCACAAACATTTTAAAGAATTATATCATTGTAATGGAGATATTTGAAAGGAAAAATAAATTTTTATCATAACAATAATGTTAGCAGCCAATATTAAATCAGATAACCTTAATGTAAGTAATCAATTTATGTGACTTAATTGAAAACAATTCAAATTCAATCTTTATGTAATTCACTTTTTTGAAAAAAATGAATCAGTCGATAGTTATTAATAGTTAATTCATCAGTTTATAACATAAAAATCAACCCACAATATAATTTGCATTGTAACATCAAAATAAGTTTTATCTTATATTTTTCTAAAAATTTCAATTATTTATAATCTTTTTAACTAATTCCATAAAAACTTAAAACACATTTACGTATAATTTTGAAGATTGAATTTAGATAATTATCTCACAACATCCTAAACATTTTGAAAATTATGAAATTGGAATATAGGTATTTTAAATATGAATAAACTTTTATTGCAAGAATCATATCCAATATTCAATTACATATAACGACTCCTACTGTACCAAAATCTTACACAAGATGGAGGTTACCTTTTTTCATGTGAAGGATTTGAACTTTTATTCCTGAAAATTTAATTTGTTTATGAAATAGACTCAGTTAATATATAATTAATTAGTTCACAACATAAAAAGCATTAAACGATTATTCTCACTGGAACATTCAAAATACATTTTTTCATTTGAAATTGCATTTCTATACATTTAATTTATTAATGACTTTTAAAACTAATTCCAGATAAATTCAAAATATATGTTTATGTATATTAATTAATCATTTAACAACATACAAAGCAATAAACAATTCTTTTAATAAAAACATTCGAATAATTTTTACTTGATATTTTTCTGAAAATTTGAATTAATAATAACCTTTTAAACTAATTCCATAGAAAAGTAAAGAATATGTAAATATAATATTGAAAGCAGAATTCAGATACTTATTTTACAACATCAACAAATTTACAAAAATTATGCATTTGGAATGGAGGTATTTTAAACATAAACAATCTTTTATCATAAAAAATATAGTCAATATTCAATTAAATGGCCTTCAATTAAATAATCAATTCATCTACTTAATTTAAGCAAATTAAAATTTAATCTTTATGTAATTTAATATTGAAAAAAAAATAATCAGCTAATGATTAATTAATCTCATGACAACATAAAAAGCATTCAAATATAATTTTCATTCAGGCATTCAAACAATTTTTACTTTACATTTTTTTTTAATTTTCAGTTTCATTTCTGAAAATCTGATTCAATAGTAACCTTTTTTAGTAATTTGAGAAAAAATTAAAACATATTTACATATAATTTCGAAAATTAAATTCAGATAATCATTTCGCAACATCACAAACATTGACAGAAATTACGTAATTGGAATAGAGATATTTTAAAAGTAAATAAACTTTTATCATAGAAATTATAGCTAATATTCAATTACATAACCTTAAAGTAAATAATAAATTGATGTACTTAATTGAAACAAATCAAAATCAATCTTCATGTAATTTATTGTTTTGAAAAAAAATTGAGCAGATAATAATTAATTAATCAATTTAAAAAATAAAAAGCATTAAATTATGACTTTCATTAAAACATTCAATTAATTTTTAATTTACATTTTTTGTAAATTTGTACTTTCACTTCTAAAAATGCAATTTATTCGTAGCCTTTATACTAATTTTAGAAACAAATAAAACATATTTACACATATATTTTTGAAAACTTAATTGAGATACTCATTTTACAAAATCAGGTACATTTGAAAAATGATTCAATTCTAATAAGGGTATTTTGATTATAAATAAACTTTTATTTTACAAATTATATCCAATATTCAATTATATAACCTTCAAGTAAATAATCAATTTATGTTACTCAATTTAGAAAAAAAAATAAATTTTAAACTTCATTTAATTTATTATCGTGAGAAAAATTAATCAGCTAATAATTAAGTAATCATTTCACAAAATAAGAATCTATGAACTATAATTTTCATTAAAACATTGAAATAATTTTTACCTAATTTTTTTTTAAATTTTAACTCTTATTCATGAAAATTTGATTTATCAATAACCTTTTAAACTAATTGAAAAAAAAAATGAAAACGTATGTACGCATAACTTTGAAATTTTAATTCAGATACTCATTTCACAAGATGAAAAACATTTTAAAAATTATGTAAGTAGAATACGGGTATTTCACATATAAATAAACTTCTACTATATAAATTATAGCCAATATTCAATTACATTACTTAAAAATAAATAATCGATTTATGTCACTTAGTAGAGAAAAATTAAAGTGCAATCCTTATGTAATTTACTATTGTGAAAAAAATTAATCAGGTAATAATTAATTAATCAGTTTACAAAATAAAAGAAGAATTCATCTATAATTTATATTAAAACATTCAAATAATGTTTACTTTATCTAATTTTTTTTTAATTTGAACTTTCAGTTCTGAAAATTCAATTTATTAATAACCTTGCAAACTAATTCCATAAAATGTAAATTTTAATAGAATCAATTGATAATTAATTAATCAGTTCACTACATAAAAAGCATTAAACAATTATTTAATTGAAAAATTCAAATAATTTTTACATTGTATATATTTTTGCATTCTCATCATAATGAGAAAGTATTGGTTTTATGTGAAAAATGACTTTCGCGGATTCCATAAAATGTCGACGTTTTGAGGCCCCCTGAGTCAGAAAAAATGGTTTTTACGTCGGTGTCTGTCTGTCTGTCGTTGTCGTCGTCGTCGTCGTCGTCGTCGTCGTCTGTATATCGGATAACTTTTGAAAGACTAATCGGATTAGATTGTGCTTTGGCACACAGTTTCAGGGGGCAAAAAGAGGCATCGAGTTCGTTAACCAGCCATTTTGGATGAAAATTCAAAAAGTTAGAGCATTTTCAAAAATTTTTAGACCACTTTTTTCCAAATTTCAAAATTATATGTGCGGGCGCTTATAGTACTCGAAAATCTAAACAATTTATCCTTACGACTTTTTTTGATGAAAAGAAAATTGTCCGAGTTACAGCATTTTCAAAATCCCCCCAAAAAAGCGAAAAGTAACATTTTCGGCCAAACAACGCACGATACGAAAAAAAGTCAAGATAGGAAAAGTGTTTCTTTTCGCACGTCCTACAAGATTATCATAACGACTTTTTGAATTTTCTTGAAAAATCGAAAATTCATATTTTTATTGCACAAGAAATAATGAAAAATCAAAAAAATCAATTTCACGGTCAAACTATGCAAGATACGACAAATCATGACTGGACTAAAATTGTGCATTCAAAAAAGATCTACACATTTCTCATG
>CAKNYM010051685.1:99181-116458 GCA_932195095.1 Andricus curvator
AATCGGCCCGATAAGCGGGCACATTCTCATCAAAACTTTGCTTATTTGCTTTATTTTTCATCTCGGGTGTGTTTTTTCACAATATTTCATTGTTTTTTTGTTCTCAATACTATTTCTAACGATTGAAACAATAAAATATAATAATAATTCAAACAATTTATTCTGACTGAAAATCTGACTTTTATTTCAGAATGCGTTTTGATCTTTGTTTACTAAAATAATTTCTGTGAAAAAATTCGACTATTACATTTATATTTCAAGAACTATGTTCCAAATAGGCGAAATGAATATATATATATATATATATATATATATATATATATATTTAAAAATACAAAATTTAGAGGTGGGCCGAGATTGCGCAGGTGGAAACGTATGAACTCCTATCTAATACAACGCTGCTGAAGGCTGGTGACCTTCTCAGTATAAAACATCAACCAATTGCGACTCTCTCGGTTTCCATTCCTTGTCCTCGCCCCCCCCCCCCCCTCCCCCCGTAACAGAAGTTTTGGTGGGACTGACGTTAGAACTGGACTCTCCACTATACGACGAATCACTACTTAACTTGGGCATGATTTCGACTCGCACAACAAATTTCGCGCATAAAGGTGGTAGTTCGGTGTACAATCTAAACATGAATAATACAAACAATAAGGTGGCCTCGGAATCGACTGAAACTTTGATTGAGGTTTTAAAATATGGTCAGGAGTAGATAGGGAATCACATGGTAGTCAAGGGGTCGGTTTGATTATGAATGAAAAAGCAAGATATATGTTCCAAAAACGACTTAAATACTTTTTTTCTCCCCTTTTCAGATAGTTGGAAAAAAATCTTTCTGATTGTAGGATTTATTATAAAGATACGGAAATATACGCTGAAGTAAAGGAATTACCTTCTTCATTTTAAATCAAATACAACTTTAGTCATTTTTATCTGAAGAACATTGAACATAACATATGGTCGTTGCGAAGCGCGACGACCAAATTGCGCGCAGCAAGCGCGCTCAAACTTTTGGGTTTCTATTATACGATGAACAGAAACGAGCGTGAAGCGCGAGGTGCACATGATGATCATACCAAATATCGAGCGCGAAGCGCGAGTGTCGTGATGAGAATGTGTTCCTTAAGGTCGATAGAACCTTAAGTAAATTAGTTCTTATTTTTATGTAAAACTGACATAATTAAACCAAAAGCAGGTCATAACGATGAAGCTTACTAAGAGAGTATTAGCCTGTGAAGTGCGCAATAGCGAGCACACGAAGTGTGAAAACCTAGACGACAAATGTGTCCGAGCGCGCAGCGCGAGGTGAATGCATTATCGAGCGCGAAGCGCGAGATAAACATATAATCGAGCGCGAAGCGCGAGATCCAACAGGTGCGCGCCCTAGGCGCGCTGAAACTTGCGAGCGAAGCGAGCCGCGCGCGAAGCGCGCGATGAGAATGTGTCCGCGAAGCGGGCAGATTTTTTTGTTTGGAATTGCATTCGTATACATTTAATTTATTAATGACCTTCAAAACTAATTCCATAAAAAATTAAAATATATGTACATATTAATTAATGATTTCGACGCATAAAAAGCAATAAACAGTTATTTTCATTAAAACATTCGAATAATTTTTACTTTATATTTTACTGAAAATTTGAATTAATAATAATCTTTTAAACTAATTCCATAGAAAAGTAAAATATGTGTACATATAATATGGAAAGCATAATTCAGGTACGTAATTTATCAAAAAAATTATAGCCAATATTCAATTACATAGACTTGAAGTAAATAATCAATTTATGTACTTATTTTCAACACATCAAAATTTAATATTTGTTTAATTTAATATTGTGAAGAAAATTAATCAGTTAATAATTAATTAATCTGTTCACAACATAAAAAGCATTAAACTATAATTTTCATTCAGGCATTGAAACAATTTTTATTAAAAATTTTTTTTTTAATTTTCACTCTCATTTCTGAAAAATTGATTTATTTATTGTTAACCTTTTTCAGTCATTTGAGAAAAAATTAAAACATATATACATATAATTTTGAAAATTAAATTCAGATAATCATTTCGCAACATCACCAACATTGGCAGAAATTACGTAATTGGAATATAGGTATTTTAAATGTAAATAAACTTTTATTATACAAATTATAGCCAATATTCAATTACATGATCTTAAAGTAAATAATAAATTCCTGTACCTAATTGAAGCAAATCGCAAAATCAATCTTCATGTAATTAAATATTTTGCAAAAATTAATCAGATGAAAAATAATCAATCAGTTCAAAAAATAAGAAGTATTAAACTATAACTTTCATTAAAACATTAACATAATTTTTAATTTATATATACTTTTAAAATTTGAACTTTCATTTCTGAATATTTGATTTATTAATAACCTTTTAAACTAATTCCAGAAAATGTAAGTTTCAATTTATTTGAAATTGTTCATCCTACTATTTTAAGAAGTCAGTTCAAATAACCTGAATGCAAAATAGTAATTTTAACAAAATTCACCGACGAAAAGCTGCGGTTCAATTTGAAATAGTTAGAGCTGCTGGTTCACAGAGTTTTTCTAACGATCCACTTTTTTCCGTGTACTGGGCTAGTGCTGGGCCGTATCTAACTTTGCACTTGGGTTGTGTTATAATTATTTTAAAGGATTTTAATTCCTAATAAAAAAGTCAATAATGTGGCTAGACTCGGGTAATTAATAGGGGCCAGACCGGGGACAGATCGGGCGTTTGATCGGGCCCATAGACATGGCTCCACTGTGGCTACGTGTTTCATGATGAGTCTGGCCCTGACTCGATTTCCACATCTGGGCCCGATATGAACGAGTCTGGGCCCGGTCGGGGCCACGGCGAAATTTCTGCACGGGTTAAAAGAAACATATCTTCCAAGTACATAAATTATTACTCAAGTGAACAAATTACTTTATTCTGCTAATGGTATGTTCTATTAGAACAACAGTATGAATCCCCTTATATGAAAGAAATATCGCTTTCACTTAATTAATATTGCTTTCATTTATCTCAATATTTCTTTGATTCAAAGAAATAAAACCATTTGTTTCACGCATCGATGAATTACTTATTTCAAATAGAATGATTTTTAATTCAAAGGCACAAAATCATTGAACTAAAGAAATATTTCTTTGGATGCGAAAGCGAGATTCAAGGAAGCTAGGTTCTTAGTTTTAAAGATATCAATTCCTTGAGTTAATTATCATATCCTGAGATCAAGAAATATTTCTTTATTTCAGAGGAATGGCGCCCAAAGAAATGATTTCTTTGAATCAATGCATGAGTTTCTTGATTTTAAACAATGTTCAGTACAATTAAGTAAACGGCTTTTTTGGCTCAAATAAATCGAATGAAAGAAATGCGTTTCTTTGGATCCAAAATTTCTTTTTTCAGTGTAGTATAAATGAGTAGTGCGACTGTAAGGTAGTTAATCTGAAAGTGAAAAAAGTCTTTCCTCATTTTGTCCGAGAGAAACAAAAAAATTGTACAGGTAGCGAGCATAAGTTTTATGTAAAAATTGAGATTTTTTTTAGTTTTCGATTCAAAAAAAAGCATCAATGTTAATTCCAGAGAAATATTATGCTATACGTTAAGAAAAAAATCTGACTGCTGCGCGGGCACATTCTCATCGCGCGCAGCGCGCGCGGCTTGCAAGTTTGAGCGCACCTAGGGCGCGCGACTGTTGGATCTCGCGCTCCGTGCTCGATAATATATTTATCTCGCGCTTCGCGCTCGATAATGCATTTACCTCGCGCTACGCGATCGGTCTTTGTACTTCCCTACATTTACGCAACATCTTTGACAATTAAATGTGAAATCATCGACAGTAGTAATTTGGTGATTGTGAATTCTCTTTTGTTAAAGCTCCTTCGGATTTAACGAACACATTCTCATCACGTATCTCGTGCTTCGCACTCGAACAACATTTGACCAATATGCAAATTTTTCTATATTATGTTCAACTTTAATTTAAATTTGCGGCCTGCATTAGCACGCGCGCCACCTCGCGTAGCGCCGTTGCGCTACTGCTCTCGGTCAGCTGAGTATCAAAGTATCAAAAACACATATTTCTTATCTTTTCTTAATACTTATTCCTCTTCCGCAGAACCTTCAGACAAAGAGTCGACCATTTCAAATAATAATGAAAATTTCAAAAAATAATTGCAATGATAATAATAAACAATAACGTACAACGATCCGTTTTGAGGTTGAACACACCGACGCTCTCTTTTTTCCATTCACCTGTCAAGCTAAATATTTTGCAGAGGCTAAATATACAATAACACAATACTGAGCGTTGCTAAGTCAGGTTGCTACGTCAGCGAGCCACAAAAATCTCGCAGCCAATCAGAGATCGCATTAACTCTAGCAGGCCGCAAAAGCCACTGTTCCCGGACAGAAATGCGACCGGAAAGACGTACTTTCGGCTAGGGGACGAAGAAAAATTTAACTTGTTCATTTGTAATGTTATTTTTCACGATTAAATCAAAAACTACACACCCTATAAGAAAATGGATCAAAGCAAATTTGTAGATATAATTTAGACGAACAAATTATGACATCAGCTTGAGACCGATTTAAAAACAAAACTGGAGTACGCAGCCTTTCAAATCTTACGAATTGAAAACTGTAAGTTTCCCTTCGTGTTTTTTTAGAATATTTACAAAACGGTATTTTTTGTGATTATTGTTCCTCTGCTCGCAACTGCTAAATTGGACAGAACGAAATAATAGTATATTGTGCTACAAGTGCGGAAAGTAGGCAGTTCCACACGAGTGTGAAGTTTGCTGTACGAGCCAGAAGCGAGTCGAAGGGGAGTTGTAGGCGAGTCGTAGGCGAGTTGGAAGCGAGCCGAAAGCGAGCTGTAAACGAGCCGAAGACAAGCCGGAAACGACCCGAAGATGAGCCGATGGCAAGTACTGTAAACTTCACGAGAGTTGCAACTGTCTACTTTCAGCACCTGTTGCACACGATATTTTTTGTAACAAATGTAGGAAATTTTCGATTTGAGAAACAATAAGAATAAATTTTGTGGAAATTTATGGTAATTTTTGGAAATCTATGGTAAAATTACCGAAAATTTCAGGAAATTTCCGGTGAATTTGGATATTACCTAAAATTTCCAGAAATTCAAGGTATCCAAAGGTTTTTGGAAAAAATCCGAAAATTTCCGGAAAATTGCTAAATTTCCAAAATTTCTGGAAATTTATGAAAAGTTGCTAAATCATTGGAAATTTCAGGTATCCAAAGCTTTTTGGAAAGATTCCAAAAATTTCCAGAAATTTATGGAAAATTGCTAAATTTCGGGTAATTTATGGAAAATTGCTAAATTTCGGGTAATTTATGGAAAGTTGCTAAATTACTGGAAATTTCAGGTAGCCAAAGCTTTTTGGAAGAAATTAAAAAATTTCCAAAATTTCCGGAAATTTTTAGAAAATTGCTAAATTTCCCAAATTTCCGGAAATTTATGGAAAATTTGTAAATTTCCCAAATTTTCGGAAATTTATGGAAAATTGATAAATTACCGGGAATTTCAAGTATCCGGAAATTTCTAAAATTTTCGGTAATTTAACGATGATTGATGGTAATTTATCAGTCATTTATGGTAACTGATCACTTCGAGTTTGTCCAATCTCTATTCACTACTCAAAATTAGTCTCTCAATCGTAAAATCATAATGAAGTGAGGTTATTATTTCAGCAGTCCTGGAAAGTAAATCTGAATCGAAATGCGCAAGCGCAACAGCAAGAAAAAGTAATCTGGCTGGAACTGCGCAAGCGCAGCAGTTAGAAAAAGTCATTTTATAACTGCTCTTTACCACGGCTTTGGAATTGGTCACTTCCCGCACGCAATACATGCCTCAAAAAACGAACATTTCGTGCGTGCGTTACAAAAAGCAAACGTATTTTATTATTTGTTCTTTATTTCACAATAATTTTTTTTGTATTTATTGTACAGAGTGTATATAAAGAAATTTGTTTTAGATAAATAAACAGATTTCCTTTTCACCAATTTTTGTTGTTGCATAGTTAAAATGAAAAATGGATTTAAAAATTTGTAATAACATTTTTTATAATTAAAACAATAACTATCTTTTGAAAATACAGTCCCAAGCAAATTCCTATATTTTTTTCAGATGAACAATTTCGTTAGTTAGCATTTCTTCGTGTCTTGCATGGTTTTGCTCGAAAATAGAATTACTTATTTTAATAACATTTTTTTACGAATAAAACAAAAACCATACTTGTTATCAAGAATCTTTTTCTAGCAAATTGGTAGATCTTCTCGAGATGAATCATTTTTTCAATTATTATTCCATCTTACAAAAAATGTATAGTTTTGCTGGGAAATGGAATTTTTTATTTTTTAAAAAGCATTTTCGATGGATAATATGTATCAGAACTTTTGGCCAAAATGGCTGGTTAACGAGCTCGATCTTTTTTTGCCCTCTGAAACTGTGTGCCAAAGCACAATCCAAACCGATTAGTCTTTCAAAAGTTATCCGATATACAGACGACGACGACGACAACGACAGACAGACAGACAGACAGACACCGACGTAAAAACTATTTTTTCTGACTCAAGGGGCCTCAAAACGTCGACATTTGATGGAATCCGCGAAAGTCATTTTTCACATAAGATCAATAACTTCTCATTATGATAAGAATGTAATAATTCATTATTTTTTGTGCGATCAAAATTTGAATTTTCGATTTTTTTCAAGAAAATTGGAAAAGTCGTCATGATAATCTTGTAGGACGTGCGAAAAGAAACACTTTTCCTATCCTGACTTTTTTTCGTATCGTGCGTTGTTTGGCCGAAAATGTTACTTTTCGTTTTTTGGGGGGGATTTGGAAATGCTGTAACTCTGACAATTTTTTTTTTATCAAAAAAAGTCGTAGGGATAAATTATTTGAATTTTTGAGTACTATAAGCGGCCGCACATATAATTTTCAAATTTAGAAAAAAATGGTCTAAAAAATTTAAAAATACGCTTACTTCTTGAATTTTCATCCAAAATAGCTGGTTAACGAACTCGATCTTTCTTTTTGCCCCCTGAAACTGTGTGCCAAAGCACAATCCAATCCGATTAGTCTTTCAACTGTTATCCGATATACAGTCGACAACAACGACAGACAGACAGACACCGACGTAACAACTATTTTTTCTGACTCAGGGGGCCTCAAAACGTCGACATTTGATGGAATCCGCGAAAGTCATTTTTCACATAAAATCAATACCTTCTCATTATGATGAGAATGTAAAAATAAAAACAGAACTTTTTTCCAGCACCTTACCTGAAATTAATAAATAAAATGAAATAAATGTGAGAATAAACTTAGCTCATATTCAATAACTGTGAAAACTCAATTCAATAAGACGGATGTTTATTGACTCACATCTTGAAACAATAAAGATAGGGTGTTGTAATGACAAAATTTTTCTAGCGAAGAAGAAATCGTTACATTTGAAACAATAATTACATTTTAAAAAATCATTACGTTTCAAATCGTTAAAAATCGTTGGTACAAAAATATGAGGCCCGAAGGGAATTGTTGATATTTTCTTCATTTAGTTTTAGAATGGGACGCCACCCATGAAACCCGGGAACGACACGCCTTCGTTTATTTCACTTTACACAGTGATGCTAGCGAACCGCGTCTTTTTCAACTGCCCATGTACCGAAAAGCGCGGGTCTATTTGAAATCAATAAATAGTATCAATAATAATACAGATAAATATTTTTTAAATTTGTTACCTTAAAAAAAAATAATTAAATTTAATCTCAGAGATATCTAATTTCTCGAAATAATTGATTAATAATGTAATATTACATGTGGCTATTTTATAATTACAAATGGACCCGCGCTTTCCGGTACTGCGCAGATGAAAAATTATAATTCTTCGTATATTATTCTCATTATGTATTTTATGCTGTTACGTCACCTGGCAAGATGTCTACATGCCGAGGCCCGAGGGCCAAGCAATAACACCAATTGCATTGGAGGAAAGCTAATTTTTATAATGAACGTGGAAAAAAATTATTTTTCACGATAAGCGCGTACGGATATTATTCTTTATTTTTCCAGAGCTATTCAATTAAATAATAAAATCGTTACAAAAAAAATTATCGATTTCATTAGTTGATGAAACAGCTTTTCAAAAATAAAACATAATATCCAAATACATTTATGTAGAAAAATTATTTTTTTCGAAGTTATCAAAGAAATAAAGTTTCGTTCTAGAAAAAAATGATTGTACCCGATTGAGACAGATTGTCAGGTGAATTGTTTGGAATTGGTGTTAATAGGGACAAATTTTGTTTATCGTTCTCAATCATTTTCAATCGGGACAAGCGTTTGAATCGTTCGAAATCGGGTAAGTGCATAGAGACGTCGATCGGAAACCTAACCCTAAAAGCCTAAAAAGATTATTTTTAATTTTTTGAGTGTTTTACGTGGAAGCTCTTCGGATTTGTTAAGGTAAAAGGGATAGCAGTGGTTTTCAGGGGTTATTGAATATTATTATTGGGTTGGGAATATAACTTGAGGCTTTCTGAACGTTGAATTGAGTAATCATTTTACATTTTTTGAGTGTTTTACGTGGAGTGTCTTCGGAATTATTCAGGTAAAAGTGGTAGTGGTGGTATTAGGGGGTTGTTGAATATTATTATGGGTTTGGAAATCTAGTTCGAAGTTTTCTGAAGGTAACTTGTGTGATCATTCTAAATTTCTAAGTTTTTTACGTGGAGGTTCTTCGGACTTATTAAGGCAAAAGAAGAAGGGGTGGTCTTAGGGGGTTGCTGAATATTATCATGGGGTTAACAATATAACTTGTAGTTTTCTAAAGGTGACTGGGTGATTATTTTGAATTTTTGAATTTTTTGAGTATTTTACGTGGAAGCACTTCGGATTTGTTAAGGTAAAAGTAGTAGTGGTGGTCTTAGGGGGTTGTTGAATATTTTTATGGGGTTGGAAATATAAGTTGGGGTTTTCTGAAGATAATTTGGGTGATTATTTCGAATTTTTCAATATTTTGAGTGTTTTACGTGGAGGGTCTTCGGATTGGTTCAGGTAAAAGTGGCAGGGGTGTTCTCAGGGGTTTTTTGATTATTATTATTGCGGGATCGGAAATATAAATTGGGTTCTCCTCTTACAAATTCGAAAATTGTTTAAAAGGAGGTGGATACCCGGGTACTCCGTTACACCGATGATGCTGTTTTTTTTGTCACACACATAAGGGTTAATTTGCAACCTAAATATCGAAATCAAAATGAAATAATACTGTTAATTTATTTGAGAGATAACTTCTAAACAACTTGTTCAATTATTATACTTAAGTATCAACATTAAAAAAAATAGGCAGCAACCGAATTAAACAAATTAAAATGTAATGAAAAATAATACGCAAAAGTCATGAAAATTACTACAAAATAAGTTATTTGGAAATATGTTGGCGATTGCTCCTTGATCACGAGGGAATCATTTAACAATTTCAAATCTTTTTAAAAGTTACTTTAACAGATATGTAATTTAAAAAAAAAGTAAATAATCGTTTTCAAATAATTCCCGCGAGATCAATGTGCTGCCACCAACATAATGGCAGACTTACTTTATCTCGAGTCCCGATTGAGAACGATAGGCAACAATAGCCAGCCTCAATCGTTCCGAATCGGTGCGACCCGATTAAGAAACACAATTGGGAACGATTGAAAATTTTTTTCAATCGTTCGCAATCGGATCCAATCATTTTTTTGTAGAAGGGGTACTTGGTATTATTGTTTGGCTCCCGGCCAGGCTTGGTCAGTTACGCGTAACTCTAGTATTTTCTACGTATAATACGTTTTTGACGTAATATACGTCGAAAACAGTAGAAAACCGTAGAAAACTCCTGTAAGTTACGTTTTCAAGATGGCCGACTTGTAAAATCAGTGTTGACCAGCCCCGTGACACTCTGAAATGAAAGTGACGGAAATGTTGAGTACGGCCGAGGGTGGCGCTGGCTGTACTTTTAGGCCGAAAATTATTCAAATGCATGGAGAAAGTGTCAAAAATGTGAAATTTTGTGCTTTTTATATTATAAAAACGGACTTTTTAAATTTTTTTGCTTTAGAATTAAGTTTTAAGGCTATTAGACTGAAATTTTATCAAGTCTTTTTTGTGATGAACGAGAATAATGGGGTATAAGTGCGTTGTTTTTGGATGCAATTCTGGTTACGCGAATTGCTAAAGGTTGCTAAAGACGTGTTAGCTTATTTGATCCAATATTACTTGGAAAACCGAATGCGGCAATTTGCTAAAGTGAAAATTGCTGATCTAAAGAAGACTAACTTGGAGCAAAAAAAGCGGGCAAAGCTTGCTACAACTTGAATTGCTTAAATTCGCAAATGTAAATACATTTTTTTAAATGTTTTTAAATTTTATGTAAATACAATGTTCCAAATGGTAGTATTTATTCGTATAATATTATGTATATTTATTCTTTATTCCAAATTGAATATTGTTCACAAATACACTTCTTTATTCTCCAACTTTATCAATATTTATTTATTTATTATTGAGTTTAGAGTTACGAATTTTTCAGTTTTTTATTTTTCCTATTAAGAATAATTATTGGACACAAAAAAAAACTATCCGGAAAAATGTCCCGTTTTCTTATTCTCTACAAGGACATATTTTTAAAACATTATTTTGGCGACTTTTAAAATTTGCAATGTCTAAAACGATTGGACAATCTTTATTTGGCTGTTTGCAAACAGCAACTATTCTTAACTTATTGTAAGCGAACATTAATATGTGTCATACTTCACACAAAGGCTATTGATTTTCAATACCCAATCGTTGCGAATCACGAAAAAATTACTCTTGTTCATTAGTTATCATTGTTATCAATATTTATTTATTCTATAAATCCTACTCTTTATAATATAAATCGTTAGAAATATTCGAAATATTTGTAACAATAGATATTTTTTTATTATTATAATTAATTTTTATAAACGTCTTATAACGAAACAAAATAAATTATTTTCTAGCTTTAAAAAAAATATATAAATTTTTATAATTTAGTTCAATTAAGAGTTAATTTCAAATTTCAATAATCATTATAAATTTCAATAAAAATAAGATTCAATTGAAATTTACTCTTTTCACAGTTTACAATATTTACATATGTCAATGCTAAAAATGTAATGTTCACTTTGTAGAATTATTATTGGTACTCTGTGAAAAGTGTATTCGTATTTAATCATAAAAATAATGTTTTCTTCACTTTTCATTAGTACTTATTAATTTATTGGATATTTAATATGCTACAAAATATTTTTCCGAGGTAAATATATGCAAAAAACGTATTTTAACAATTAAAATAAATTAAATTTGTATTTTCCCTATGCATTTGAATAATTGTCGGCCTAAAAGTACAGCCAGCGCCGCCACTCGGCCGTCTTGAAATTTCATGACACATGTATTCTACAGGCTTTTATAGGAGAGCCATCCCCCTGGTGTTGACAAGTACATAACCTCACTTTTGAAATATAACAATTATTAATAATTCTCTTGAATGCGTTGTAGTAATTGAAAATAATAATTATGCCTGGGCATAATGAACGGAAGAAGGAAGGACAGAAAACTTTCGTAAAGTGTCTTTTCTGCGATAAGATGTTAAAAAATACTAGTTTAAAATGTCTACAAAGCCACAGGTATGTAAATAATTGTTGATTCTTTCGGTAATAGTTATTATGGATTATATTGAACAATATGATATATGTAATTATGCAGATTATGCCGGTTCTCTCTAATTATAACCTCAAACTGCTTGAACATTTATTCAAATTCAAAGAATTTTAAAATATTGGCATTTGGCGCGAGATTCAAGAGCGAACGCGGAACGCGGCGACCACGAAGTAGTATAAAAAGGAGACCCCACTCCCGGAAAATTTGGACGCGTGGATTCGGATTTAGTTAGTTTGCATCGCTCGTGGCTAGTGATGGGCGCTGCTCGGTATTTCACAGTCATGACCAATCCTGACCGGTCATGACGGTAAATGTTGGTAAAGCGCGGTTAGACCCAAATATTTCCACCAGAAATGGTTTTTTTATAGAGAAAAGTGATTTAGTTGTTAGGACATACCCTATACTAAACTTGTACAAAAAGTTTTTCGGTTCTAAATGTTCCAGTTATTCTCAAAGGAATAAAAATTCGAAAAAGCTGAGCATAGCAGACGACATTTTTGACAGTTTCGCGCGAGTTTCGAGGAGAATTTGAAAATGACACTTTACAAATTTACAAATTACATTGAAAATCTGTTGCATTTACTGAGCAATATTTTTAAAATAATATTTAGTAGTATGCTAAGTTATTTTGAATATCATTTCAATAAATATGACACTTAAATATTAAGTTAAGTACTTTGTATCGTATAGGTTATATTCCCTAAATGAAAATATTGTTTTTTGTCTCTAAATAAAATAACATTGATATCTAATTATTATGAATTTAGATTTATGAGTTATTTGTATAAATAATTTATTATTTGTTATTATTTATATGTGACGAAATTCAATAAGGCAATTATTATAATTAAAAATGGTAACAATGACAATACAAATAATAACAAATAATACATTATTTACACAAATTACTCATAACTCTAAATTCATAATAATTATTTATCAATTTTATGTTATTTAAAGACAAAAAAACAGTATTTTCATTCAGGGAATATAACCTATACGATACACAGTACTTAACCTAATGTATAAGTGTCATATTTATTGAAATGATATTCAAAATAACTTAGGACACTACTAAATATTATTTTAAAAATATTACATAATAAATGCAACAGATTTTCAATGTAATTTGTCAATTTGTAAAGTGTAATTTTCAAATTCCCCTCGAAACTCGCGCGAAACTGTCAAAAGTGTCGTCTGCTATGCTCAGCTTTTTCGCATTTTTATAACTTTGAGAATAACTGGAACATTTAGAACCGAAAAACTTTTTGTACAAGTTTAGCATAGGGGATGTCCTAACAACTAAACCACTTTTTTCTATAAAAAAAACTATCCTGTTGGAGATATTTGGGTCTGACCGCGTTTTACCAACATTTACCGTCATGACCGGACATTACCGGTCAGGTCAGGTATTACCACAGTCAGGCCGAGCAGTGCCCATCACTACTCGTGGCGGCCGTGGCGCCTCTTGCGATGGCATGCATACATACATACATACAGATCTACATACATACAGGCAAACTCATTCGTACAATCTGTGTTTCGTGACAAGCAATTATGCGTTTGTTTACACCTGGCCTACGCTATTGGCCCCGCCCACGAAGGAATAGTAAGGAGTAGTATCCCTGCAAGTGGGGAGTGGGACCAGCGACGTCCAAGAATTCGTTAATGCTTGCCACGAATGAAAACTCGTATGCACGGTCGTGCACATGCGCACTGGCGGTTGCCATGCCAACGATGTCAACACGTGTTTGAAGTTTCGAACTTGTGTTTTGTTTTGAACATTTCTGTGCTGCCGGTTTATTATTATATTATAGATTAGCAGTTCGAACTCGAAAGTTCATTGCCTCATCTACCCGAGACCGCCACACATCTCTATCTTGTGCATTCTCCATCCAGTTTAAGTAATCATGTCCTAGTTCTTTTAGATCATCCCTTACATTTTTCTCCCATCTGTTTCTCGGTCTGCCTAGGGGTCTCTTACCAGTCGGTCTCCCTCTTAAAACTTGCGCCACTGTTCTTTCATTGCCCATTCTTGCTACATGCCCCGCCCATCTTAATTTACGCGCTTTCATTACTCTATTAATATTTGCTGACCCGTAGAGAGCGTGCAGCTCATTATTATGCAGTTTTCTCCACTCGCCGGTCTCTTCGTCCCTTTTTGGACCATAGATTTTTCTAAGTACTTTATTCTCGAAAACTCTAAACCTATTCTCTTCTCCTTTCGTCAGCGCCCACGTTTCACACCCGTACATGACGACCGGCATTATTATCGTTTTGTAAATTCTTACTTTGATGTTTCTAGATAGCGATCGCGATTTTAGTAGCGTGTTTGCTGCATAATAGCACCTATTGCCAGCGTGTAGCCGCGCATTGATTTCCGTTTTAATCTTATTTTCGCTAGTTATAATAGACCCGAGGTATTTAAACTCGTTAACCCTTTCGAATTTCATATTTCCGGCCATTAGATCCCCGTCTTGATTACTTTGTCCGGACCTGACGACGGTCATATATTTTGTCTTCGATTCGCTAACTTCCAAGCCAATCTCTTTGGCTTTTGCGATCAAGATTTCTGCATTTTTAGCTACCGTTTCTTTATCATCCCCTAGTACGTCGAGATCATCCGCATATCCAAGAATTTGTATTACCCCATTGAGGGTAGCACCGGTCGGATTCGCCTGCACTTGCCTAACCACGTATTCTAAAACTAAGTTAAAAAGGACGCACGAAAGTGCATCGCCCTGTTTCAGGCCATCGCGGATCGAAAACTCTTCAGATAAACTACCGTTTACGCGTATTCTACCCTTACTGCCGCTTAAGCAAATTTCGATAAGTCTAACCAATTTTCTTGGCACACCCAAGAACTCTAGGATCCAGTACATTCGCACGCGTATAATAGAGTCGTAAGCTTTTTTAAAATCGATAAATAGCTGATGTACTGCTTCTTTAAATTCCCATTTCTTTTCTAACAGTTGTCTAATTGTAAACATTTGATCGCTTGTAGATCGGTTTCGGCGGAATCCACACTGGTAATCCCCAATGATTTCCTCGGCAAAAGGAGTTAGTCTACTTAGGATAACATTAGACAGGATCTTGTAGCACGAAGGCACAAGTGAAATTCCCCGATAATTGTTACAGTTAGTTTTATCGCCTTTTTTAAAGATGGGAATAATGATAGAGGTATTCCATTCTTCCGGCATGCGTTCTGTTTTCCAAACTGCGCGTATCAATTTACAAATTTGCCTTGTGAGGCAAGGGCCTCCATTTTTTATCAGTTCTGACGGTAGGTCATCGATGCCCGCGGCTTTGTTATTTTTCAACTTCTTGATGGCCATTTCTATTTCTATATCAGTAGGATCGTTAATTAATAGATCAGCAGTGTGGATTTCGCCGAGATTACCTTCAACGGGGGCTTCGCGTACATTTAATAGTTTATCGAAATAATCTTTCCATAAATTCAGTCTCTCTGTCGCATCGGCTACTAGATTGCCATTTTCGTCCCTCATTACTTCCGTTCTACTTTGAAAGCCTTTCCTTATAAAATTGATTCCCCTGTACATCTCGCGCGGGTTATTTTGTTTATTATGCGCTTCTATTGCTAGTATTTTATTCTTTTCCCACTCCCTTTTCTTGGATCTATAGAGCCTATTTGTACTTTTGCTAATCTCGAGATATTTCTTATGTGTTTGATCGCACTTATTTTGTAAACTACTTAGTCTGGCCTTCCGACGTTTCTCAAACCAGAGTTTGCACTCTTCGTCAAACCATGGTTTGCTTTTGGTTACTTTCTTAAAACCTATCGTAAGTTTCGCGGCTGCCTTTATCGCCTTTTTCGTATTGCTCCACAGGGTTTCCGGGTCCTCCTCGCGATTATTGTTATCGTCTCTCTGTTCTTGGAGAGCGTCGAAACTATTAGAAATCTCAACTTGGTAATTTAATGTTTCTGTTGCTGTTTTGAACTTATCTATATTGAAACGAACTGTTGGCTCTGTGCGGCTTGTTTTCTTACTTAGCGCTAGCCTAGATCTTAGTTTTACTATCACGAGAAAATGGTCTGAATTTAAATCCGCTCCCCTATACGATCTTATATCGAGAATGTTTGTATGACGTCTTCTGTCTATTAGAACGTGATCAATCTGATTGTGAGTTTTACCATCTGGTGATGTCCAGGTGGCCTTATGTATATTTTTATGCTTGAAATATGTGCTTTTGACAACGAGGTTCTTTGAAGCTGCAAAGTTTATTACTCTGGTTCCATTATCATTACTGACGTCATGCAAACTTTCTGATCCTATTGTAGGCCTATACATTGGTTCTTTTCCAATTTTCGCGTTGAAGTCCCCCAATACTATTTTTGCGTCAAACGTTGAGAACTTGTCAAAAACCTGCTCGATTGTTTCATAAAAAAGATCTTTAGTGTCTTCGTCTTTGTCCTCGGTGGGGCAGTGCACATTGATTAATACGTGTTTGCTGAAATTACCCTTTAGTACAATGTATGATAACCGGTCATTAATGAATTGCATGTCGATAAGTGCTTGCGAAATTCGTTTATTAATAAGAAAACCAGTCCCCAGTCTTTGCCCCTTAGCTCCCCCATAGTGAAAAGTATAGTCATCCTTAGAAATTGACGCGAAATCGCCCGACCAGCAGGTTTCTTGAAGTGCTATTAAGTCAGTTTTGTATTCAATTGCTATCTTAATGAGTTCGCTAAGTCGGCCAGTTTTTAGACTACGCGCGTTTAGAGTTCCCACCCTTAGATCTTTAACTGTAGTTTTTTGTTTTTGTAAGTTAGCCATGGTAGTTTCAAGATAATCCGCACGTTAGGATCCTATTCCGATCGTAGGTGAGTCCACTGTCCCAGGAGTGATAACCCCCATACCTCCCTAGGTCTAAGTATGGGAGCTTTCCGACTCTGACAAGGACCATGTCAACTTGTCGTCAGACACATTACAGTTTCATCCTCGTACCCTAACGTCCCCCTGCAAGGCAGCGCGCCTACTGGCATCAATACCCCTTTGGCCCTATGCAGGCGAATCATTCCACACATCCCTTGCGGGCAGTGTCATCGCTGCAGTGTCCAATGGGCAGCAGGATTTTTCCCTTACAAGATTTTTAGTTTTGGTTCGGGTATAGTTTCTAGGTGGGTACACGCTGCACCCTGGCTTGCCAGAACCCACCCATTGTGTATGAACGCGAATGGGTGGGTCCCCCCAAGCCATGGTTGTCGTGTACCTATTTTTTACCAGTGCTAGATTCACCACACCTACGACTGGCTCCTATCGGCTGTCCGCGACTGCTTATTCTTGTATTCGCAGTTAACCTTGGGGGCTGTTCAGCCTTACGGGCCGTTCCTCTATCCGCAACCTGAGGACGCGCTACGTAGTGGTGATAGGAAACCCACCGAGTAGGTGCTGCCGGTTTAGTAAAATAAAATTGTGAATGTGAATGTTTCAATAAAACGCATTGATTAATTATAGAATTTCAATGAAACTTCGTCAGAAGATATAGTATCC
>CAKNYM010051685.1:121458-168199 GCA_932195095.1 Andricus curvator
AAATAAAGGTTTATACGAGTTTATAGCCGGTTATCTTGAATTCCGAGATTCTTACCTTATTCTGACTAATATGACTGGACTACCCTGCTCCCGGCGTGCAGACATTTTGGATTTCCCTCACCAAATCTGAAATACCTGTCTGCAGCTGTCTCATGGAGAATAGACATAAGGAGCTCAAAGTCCTGCAGTGGGACTCCGATACCGTGTCGAAAGTCGAAAATCGAACGGACCTCTTTTTCTAACGTGTGAAGATAGAAAGAGAGATCCGTTCGACTTTCGACTGTGAAACAGCATCGGAGTCCCACTGCTGTACATTGACTTCACCAAAAACGAGCATTTTTCTGTCGGATGTACAATAACGCATCGAACTGCTAGATCTTCTCGAGCGCGGCGCTAGTGTGGTACGGGTAACGATGGCCGCCGTCATGGTCCGTGTAAATATAACCTGTGATATAACCCTAATCAAAAATACAAAATTCCTAAATGACTAAAACAATTTGTTGAGACATTTAAAGGATATTGGAATGTAAAAACTGTTATATTATTGCTTAAGCTTAGGATCGTTTGGGATTTGTCTTAAGTAAAAACCTTGGCCAGAACTATTACGGCAGTAGAGAATGCAACACGACACTATTGTTTTTTCATTAAAAAAGTGTATTTTCATAACAAACACTGCATGAAAATATATGACACATAACCTTTTCTTAAAGTTTTGCTTCTTCTTTGTTTTTGGCTTTTTGATTAAAGTTTTGCTGAGTGAGACATCTAGAATACTTTAAATGTTTCGCGCTTCGCTACGTATTTCCGATTCCGGTTTCGCGTCGGCTAGTGGAGGGGGTAACGTGACACAACTCTCCCTAGAGGAACTCTAGTCCAGTGCTCCCAACGCGGGCACCTTGCACTACTGCGCATGCGATACATAAGGCACTTCATTGGCTGCCGTTGCGCGCTTATTTGAAATGTTAAAAAATACCATTTTTTTATATATTGTTATTAATTGAAAATAATTATATTTTAACATGTTCAAGTGGTACATGAATGGTTTTTAATATATTCTAAAAAAATATCATGTCTATTTACTAAAGTCTTATTTTATTTTTTAACCTAATGCTCAGAATATATTAAAAACTATCCACGTACCACTTGAACATGTTAAAATATAATTATTTTTGATTATAAATAATAAATTTAAAAAATTGTATTTTTTAACGTTTCAAATAAGCGCGCGAACGGCAGCCAATGAAGCGCCTTATGCATCGCATGCGCAGTAGTGCAAGGTGCCCGTGTTGGGAGCACTGCTCTAGTCTCCTCGTAGAGGGAAGATAGGTATAGAGGCGACAATGCAGCGGGCAGCTTGATGCACGCTAAGGGGAGCGAGACGGCAGGGGAAGGCTTAGTTATGTTTAGTTTGGGAACCAGCAACGCGCGGCGCTAGTGCCACGAACCAGTGCTTTTATGTTTAACGTGTGTGAGTGGGGTAGGTGAAGAGAGTGTGCCGTGTACATGAGTTGAACTGCAAAAAATTTAGAACCCTTATACCTGGACTGGTCTTTCCGAACTATATTCTGGCTATTCACTTTCTTCCAATATTTTCGTGAATGGAAATATCCACCGATACGTTTTTCATTGGAAATTTTGTATTTTAATATTTAAAGTTAAAATTGAAAAACAAAAGAATTTTTTTTTCGAACGACCCCATTAGAAATTTTTTGATTCTCCTAGACGGATAATTCTTTTCTTAGAATGATTAATTACAATAGTCATTATTATTACAATATGTGAGTATTTATTGAATATTATTTGCTTTTAAATTGTAACCATAACAAACACGTGAACTTATTAATAAATTCACAAATAAAAATGTACGAATAATGTTCTTCGCATACAATAATTATTTTCTTAGAACTATAATAAAATGTATGGACATTGTTTACATTATTTGATTTTGTACTTATACATTCTCTACTCTCATACTTATCATTATGCACTCGTGGATAAAATCTGAATATTAATATATATATATATATATATATATATATATATATATATTATATATATATATTAATCAATTTTTAATGAATTTATCTAAAATATTCCAGACATTTTCTTTGAACTATATAGAACAACTTTCTCGCTGGAAGTTGTTTTAAATCTGAAGTGGCCTCGAAACTTATTGTCTCCGAAAGTAGAAAAATGTGGTTACCGCTGGGCCTTAATTTTCAGTTGGATATTATTAAACAAAAGGTCATTCTCAACTTTTTATTATTTTGCAGGCATTCGCTGAGTATACTTTATATGTGTACTCAATTTCAGACAGTTCCAATAAAATTTGTACGAGTTGTGATAATTTATATTTTAATCACTTATTGAATATTAGGAAAAAAATCTTCTTTCCAGTTTTTAATTTTTATTCTTAAACCTAATTTTATGACATAAGAATTCTAAATATGCTTTGTTAAAATATAGAAGCCTATATCTAAAAAATTAATATTGTGAATTTGAACATTCCCATTCCTTGAGACCCGGGGCAACGCTTTTAGCGTTTTCGAGCATCCGGCGAGTTTGAATTCGAGAGCTCAAGTGCAGAAATTGTTTCATTGTAACACTTTAAAAAAATCAGAATTGCGATTCTAACACAACAGTTAAAAATATTAAAAGTATAACAATAACAAAATCCTATATAATATTAAATAACGAACTAATAAACAAGAAATACATTTCTTCTCTTACTTCTCGAGTAAAATATGATATACAATATACTTGAGAGTTTCAACTTTTATTATTATTTGTATAATTTGGACGTATTTATTCGACAAAATTGATATTTATTAAGCTACACGTAGAAAGAAGAATATTCTCCAATAGTGTGGGCTCTTGCAATTCTTTCATTGTTAATGTAAGGGGAAAAGTTAGACAGAGTATAATGCCCCATTACTGGATTTTCCGATTAATAATTATTGTGACGTAATTAATTTCTTCACGTAATATATACAGGGCTCCTGAGTAGAAAAATATATATTTTTACCAAAACAACAAAAAATCATATTTCCTATACTTTTACCAATACGGTAACAAAAGTTTCAATTGTTATGTAAAAAATGGTTGCTTTGTCCAAATTTTTTATTTAAAAAAAGTTCATAACTGAAAAGGGAGAGAATATTCTTATTTCTTAAGACTGCACGATATAACGATCTGCTTTATAAATATTTGATTGTTTCCATATAATTTATACGTGAAAAGTATTGAAAATAACGCACATTCCATTTTCATACCTGCAAAGTTCTGAAATTGTTACAGAGATTTATATGAAAGGAAAATTTTTTAACAACCCTCCCGTTTATTTGTAATCCAAAATTTACTATTGCAGAGTGGCAAGGGAGGTTTGAAGCACCCTACATATAGAAAGGCCAATTGCAGTGTATCAACATGACCACTAAAAACAATAACTTTCCGTCTAAAAAACTCTCGTCATACTAGTCCCGGCATCCGGTAATTTTTCACCGCGTTCGTTTTCTATAGCGTTTCAATGAGAATTTCAATGGGATGGGGATTTAAAATTTTCCAAACATGACTACGACGCTTCCCGATAATATTTTGGAACAATTTTCCACAAATTGTGTTTTCGTAGACTGCTTTCGTAAACTTTGGAAAATTCTGAAAAAGTTAAAAAAAAAGAAAAAAACTTCTTTTAAGCGCAGAGTTGTATGTCTCCAAAGAACCCCGATTTTTTCAAAAAGGAGGTTAAAAAACCCAATTCTGAAGTTAATATTTGTACTTTAAAACCTTTCAATTCTACGAAAAAATATTCTCCATTTTAATTAAAGTGTACGCAATTTGGAGTAATTTAAAAAAAAACAATGACCGAACCTCAATGTGTCATAAGTTATGGCCTCCCAAACTTGACCACTTTTGACGTATTCTTCAGAGCAAATTACCCATGTTCAGTTTTTTTCAAAATACTTCTTTTGTGGGTGAATTTATGTTATTAATGGCAGATACAAAAATTTCATGTAGGAAATTTTGTGTAGATGTAAAAAAAACAATCTTCCAGCCTTCATAGGTCAAGAGTTAGGACTCTTAAAAAAACACATTTTTTGCTATTTTTACCAGATAAAGTTTTTTTAAATAGCTCGTTTGGTGAATATCCTACGGAAACGGTAACGGCATTAACAACATAAGTAACAAACCGTTCCAGGTGAAAATAAATTTTTTCGTACAAGATGCCTGGACTATATTCAAATTTTTACATATGACGGAATTTTTTTAAACGTCGTTTATTTTCGGCATCTTCTGCATTTTCCTGCTGTCTTTTGCCTCTTTTTTCTCTTTTAGGAGCGTCAATAGAGTCAATAGAGTCAATAGAGTTAAAATTTCAAAAACTTGGCAGAGTACAACTTAATTTGCACAGTTAATTGAATTTGCGAAGTAATTACAAAGTAAAATTGGATTAAAAATAGCACTGTAAAAGTATAAGGAATTTATTCTTGCGAAAGTATATTTAAAAAATTTCAATTTGAAAGCTCCTAGTCACCAAGAAACTTTATCTACGTTTCTGTAGTGGAGAAAGACTTGCAATTCCAATAATTTTTTAGAACCAAGAAGTTTTAATTTGCTTCTTTTTAATCAATATATGTCCTGCTTACAAAATTGTATATCTACATTTTTCAATACTCTATTTTTCCAATTGAAAAAATCAAATGATCTAGAAAAGAGGCGATTACTGACTCAGAATTAAATATGTATAAAATGCTACCATAGGGAAATTTTAAATGATTATTTTCATTTATTTCTTCTACCTGAGAGATATATACTATATATAGCTACACATTTGAAAATTCATTTTTAATGAAATGCATATTTGGCAAATATTCAAAATCGACGAGATTATTAGCAGCAGTTCTTGATTACGGTGAAAAACTGGCAAGTAACAATTTCTTTCACTTGTCACGCTTATCCTGTCTTCTGACTCACATACACCACACACATTCTTGCCCCATTCCACTCACACACAATAAGCATCCTTTCTATCGGTGAAGCAAAGCTACCGTCGCAGAGGGGTAAAGGGAAGGGTTCCGTCGCTGGTTCATGTTACTAGCGCCTCGCATCGCTGGTTCCCGAACTAAGCCTACTTCCGACGTCTCATTCCCCGCGCCCATCTTCTAAGCTTGGTGGGCATTGTCGCCTCTATACCTATCTTCCCTCTACGGTCTCCTTATGTCTATTCTCCATGAGCTGTCTGTTAACAGCCAATGAGGTGGCCGGTATGACGTATGCGCAGTGCGGCCGGACCCGAGAATTGCGCGCTCCCTTGTCGACGTCCTTGTAATTAATTCATGTCAATTCAACTGTGCGCTCAAGACTCAAGACCGCTCGCTGAAGACTGCTCAAGACTGCTGCTTAGGACCCTCAGGACTAAATTTTTTTAATTTTGTATTCGTCACAAAAGTTTCTAAAATAGGTATATTAACAAGTCAAAGCACGAGGTTAATTTTGTCTCCCAAGGTAAGTTCCAAGCTCAATAGAATGATGTCTCTGAATAGTGAAGAAATTAATCTTCAAGCTCAATCTCGTTTTAAAGGTTACTTACTAATTACTAACTGAAAAGCACTGCTTCTGTTAAATTGTCGCTGTGTAATTACCACTATTTCATTTATTGTAACCGTTGTAACCTTCGACATACTTGTTAAAAGTAGTGATGCGAGTTTGTGTGAATAAGCGTGAAGAGATATTTTGGTTTGGTTTGGTTTGGTTTGGCAGACAGAAAGAAAGGAAGGAAAAAAAGGAAATGTTGAACATAACCTCAAACGATAGATTGAGTTTGCATGCAGATTGGCTTTCGAAATTTGGATGTAGAAGCTGGTAGAATAAAGAATAATTGGGCTATTTTTGTGGCAGTTTTATGCGGTACAAGGATGGCTTTTAAACGGACGGCTACTACCGATTTGAATCACGAGAATTGGGATAATGAGGATGAGGAGACTGAAGAAGCAGGAACATTCGCAAAAGCACCGGAGGAGGTTCTTGAAAAGAGAGTCGTGAAAACGGCTAGGCGGCGGATTCAAAACAGCGGCGGCGATGTAAGCGCGTTTCATTCATTATACTTGTATTTTTTATTTTTTTTTTTATGTTTTTTACCTTCTCATCATAATAATGAGAAGGTATTGTTTTTATGTGAAAACTGACTATCGCGGATTTCTTTAAATCTTCACGTTTCGAGACATCGTGAATCCGAAAAAACCGGTTGTACCATGATGTCTGTCGTCGTTGTCGTCTGTATACCGGATACCTTTTCAAAGCATTTAGAAACCAAAAAGAAAGATCGAGTTTGTTAACCAACCATTTTGAATAGAAATTCAAAAAGTTAGAGCATTTTCCAAATTTTTTAGGCCATTACAGCATTTGCAAGATTAAACAAAAAACGAAAATAAACGTTTTAAGCGAAACAACGCACGATATGAAAAAAAAGTCAAGAAGCGGAAAACGTTGCTTTTTGAAAGCTCTACAAGATTATCACAACAAGTTTTCGAATTTTTTTGAAAAATCGAAAACTCAAATTTTGATCGCACAAAAGATAATCCTAAATTGTACACTCGTAAAAGATCTACAAATTTGTTATCAATCACTTTTTATAAGACACATAGTTTTTGTTTTATTCGTAATAAACTTTGAAAATAAAGAAAAAATTTTGGACAAACGACGCATGGTACAATCAAATTTAATAAGCAAGAGTTGTTCACCCAAAAAGGATCTACAAATTTGTTATTAATCATTTTTAGAGAGGACGATTAGATTTTCTTTTAACGTAAAAAATAAGCTTAACAATAAAAAAGTCAAATTTTTGTAAAAACGACACGAATTGCAATAAAATGTTTAATAACAAAATTGTTTTTTTATAGGATGCGCACTTTCTTTTTAATTATAAAAACAAGACAATTGAAATACGTCTGTTTCAATATCAATGCATATTATTAATTAATTTTTAGTTTATATAAAAATGAAGTAGGTGAATTTCCATTTGGGGTAATTAATTTTCAATAAAAAAGCGAATTTTATACAAAACAGTTTAATTTTGTACGAAATAGTTTTAATTTATACAAAATTGTGGAATTTTCAAGCCAAAAATACAAATTTGCTAAAAAGAAAACAGTCAGATTTTCATCAAAATAGTTAAATTTTAATTTAAAAAAGTTAATTTTAAACAAAAAAATAATAATTTTTAACTAAAATATGCATTTTTAACGAGAAAAATTAACTTTCAAGAAAGTAGTTCATCTTTCAACCAAGGAGTTAATTTTCAACCTAAAAAGATGAATTTCCGACGAAACACGCACATTTTAAGGAAATACTTCAACTTTCTACCAAGTTGTTGAATTTTGAAGACAAAAACACAAATTTTCTATATAATAGTTCAATTTTCGACCCGAAATTGTGAATTTTAAATTAAAAATACTTAAATACTTAAATATTCATTTCAAAAAATTAATTTTGCACACAAAAAAAATTTTAACTAAAATATGAATCTTCAACCAAAAAAATAAACCTTTAAGAAAATAGTTTAACATTCAACCAAAAAAGTGTCAGCTGCTACATTTTTCGTTCAGAATTCTGTTTTTGATTGAAAAAAAAGTAAAACTGCTTGGTTGAACGTTAAACTTTTTTTTAAACCTGTTTAATTTAAAATTCATCTATTCCAGTTAAAGAGTCATCATTGTTAGTTGAAAATCCATCACTTTGGTTTTTAAAAAAATTTTGTGGAAAATTAATTTTGTTAACTCAACATTTAACTTATAGGGAATTTTCGAAAAGAATTATGATTCTGATTTGGAGCAGGGAATTTTTGAAAAGAATGTTTTGTCTCGATTTGGTTCAGGGAATCTACCAAAAGAATTAAAATTCTGACTTGGAACAGGCAATTTTCAAGCTTGAATTACGATTGTGGCCCATTTTCTTATTTCGTTTGTTTATAATAATTAAATGAATAAATAAACTAATGACTCTTGTACCACGTGTCTCCATGCATGGAGCCAAGGCGATTCGTAACATAGATAAGCTGTTGGTGAGGTATAAACAATTATTTGGTGACAAATTACATTTTTTTCATATTTTAAGTGAAAACTGAATAGGCCTACAAATTTTCTAAAACGGACTCGATGAATTATTTTAAATTTTCTCTTTACATATTTCGTATGATGTCAAAGAAACGTAATAAATAAAAACTTGAGTAAAAAAATGTTAGGCAACGTTTACTTTGTCTTTTTGGGAAAATTTGTGCATTTCATATTAATTAAATACTAAAATCGACTGTGTTTAAAAAAGGCGCCAAAGCTTTTTTTCTTATTTCATCCTGAACTCCAATTAATAAAAAAAAGTTTTGAAATAAATTTTGTACAATATTAACTCTATCTTCGGGAAATTTTTGCATTTAAAATTATTTAAAATATAAAAAAATGTCTTTCTCGAAAAAGGCTCCCAAAGAAAGAATCTAGTGAAGTAAAAATATTAGGCTACATTCACCATGTGTGTTTGGTCAAATTTTTGAATTGCACGTTAATTAAATACTAAAATTGACTTTTTTCAAAAAGGGCCCCAAAGATTGTTTTAATTTTTATCTTGAAATGTTGGTGGGGTGGTAGACAATCACAAGGAATAAGAAAATCGATTGAAAAATATTCATTATATCTCAGGGAAAGTTTACATTTCAAATTGTTTAAAATACAACAGTCGACTTTTTCCAAAAAGAACTTGATCGATCATTGTAATTTTTGTCTTTAAACATTCGTGGAAATCAAAGAACCATATATCTTCTCTAAAAAGTAGGTGTCACAAAAATCTCGAAAGCACTGTTGCCACTTTTTCTCAATGCCAATTGGGTAATATAAAAAACTCGAAAGAAAGAATGTTGCCAAATTTTCAACCAAACAGATAAATGTTTGATGAAAAAAAATGGTTTGTCGACAAAAAGTGTAATAGTTGATATTTTCACCGAAAAATATTTTTATTTTCAATAAAAAACTGTTATGTTGAAACAAAAAATACGAATTTTCAACAAAAGAGTTGAATTTTAAATCAGGAAAGGTTTTTCAATCAATAAACAAAAAAATTGCATCCAAAGTGTTAAGTTTTCAAGCCATTAAGACGAATTTTGGGGAAAAAAAGTTTAATTGACAGTCCAAAAATATGCATTGTCTGCCAAAATAATTGAATTTTCGATTTAAGAAATAACGAGTTTTGAGCAAAATAAGTTAATTTTCAGCTAAAAAAGATGAATTTTCTAGCAAGAATGGAATAGCTACATTTTTAGTATAAAAAAAAAAAATTTCCACGAACAAACAAAAATGAATTTTTAACTAAAATGATGCATCTTCAATAAAAAAAATATGTTAACCAAATAGTTGGATTTTCAAGTCAGAAGATGAATTTTCTACCCAAGAAGGACCAATTTTCAACAAAAAATAGAATAGTTTAATTTTAAGTTAGAGAAATAAGTTTTTAACCAAATAAAATAAATTTGCAACGAAATAATTAAATTTTCAATCAAAAAGATTCAGTGTTTATCAAAAGAAAAAAATCTGCCCGCTTCGCGGGCACATTCTCATGGCGCGCTTCGCGCGCGGCTCGCTCGCAAGTTTGAGCGCGCCTAGGGCGCGCGACTGTTGGATCTCGCGCTTCGCGCTCGATCATATATTTATCTCGCGCTTCGCGCTCGATTATGTGTTGACCTCGCGCTACGCGCTCGGGCGTATTTGCATCGCGCTTTACGCTCAGCTCCTCTAGATTTTTGAACTTCGTGTTCGACTTCGATGAAAAGAAAAAGTTTGTTTGCAAATATTATAAAATTATCAAAACCTCTACATATTAAGTGATTGTTAAATTTGTATTTATTTTAAACTGAAAAGGAACTTTATTTACTCAAGGTTCTATCGACCTTAAGGAACACATTCTCATCCAGACACTCGCGCTTCGCGCTCGATATTTGATTTGAAAATCATTTGAACCCTATGATAGAAACAAAAAAGTTGGAGCGCACTTACGGCGTGCGATTTGGTAAATACACTGAACGCGCACTTTGTGCTTCGTGTTATATGTTCTTCATACACAAATTACTAAATTGGTATTTGATTTCAAATGAAAAGTAATGATATAATTCAGGCGACAAATTTTATTAGTTACCATTTTATTTTAGCTTGTGCCGTTTATCAAAAAAGTTAATTTTTTCATTTTGAATATATTCTTACCACAAAAATTGATTACGGGTTTGTAAGTCTTTTTTGAATGCACAATTTTTGTTCATTCATATGTTTTCGTACCTTGCATTGTTTTTTCAAAAATTTGATTTTTTTTACTGTCAATGTTATTTTCACGAATAAAACAAAAACCACGCATCCTATCGAAACATGAGTCACAATAAATTTGTACTTCTTCCTTGGATGAACAAATTTTTTTTCGGTCATTTTTTCGTAGCTGGTAATATTAGTCTGAAAATTTGATTTTTCTATTTTCAATGCTGTTTTTTACGAATAAAACAAAAACTGCGCGTCATATCAAAAAGTGAATGATAAGAAATTTGTAGATCTTGTTTTGGTGCACAATTTTGGTGAGATGATCTTTTCTGGTATCTTGCATAGTTTGACAGCAAAATGGCTTTTTTGATTTTTCATTAATTTTTTGTGTGATCAAAATTTGAATTTTTTATTTTTCAAAAAATTCAAAAAGTTGTTATGAAAATATTATAGGGTGTTCAAAAAGCAACGTTTTTCTCCTCCTGACTTTTTTTCATATCGTGCGTTTTTCGGCTTAAAATGTTCATTTTCGTTTGTTTTTTGGAATTTTGAAAATGCTATAACTCCAGTAATTTTTTTTTTATCACGAAAAGTCATGAGAATATTTTGTTCGTCATTTTGCGTACTACTAATAACCGTACATAGAATTTTCAAATCTTCCAAAAAAGTGGTCTCAAAAATTTTCAAAATGTGCTCACTTTTTGGATTTTCATCCAAAATAGCTGGTTAACGAACTCGTTCTCTATTTTTCGGCCATAAACGAGTGTGCCAAAGCTCAATCAAATCTAATCATTTTTTCGAAAGTTATCGTGGCTACAGACAGACTGACAGACAGACAGACAGACACCTTGGTAAAAATCGTTTTTTCTAGCTCAGGGGGTCTCAAAACGTGGAGATTTGATGAAAACCGACTATGTCAAATTTTACATAAAACCAATACCTTCTCATTAGAATGAGAATGTAAAAATTTCGACATAAAACAGAATAGTTAAATTTTTGATTAAAAAAAAACAACTAATTTTCAACCGAAGAAATGAAATTTCAATCAAAAAGATTAATTATCTGCGAAAAAAGAATAATTTTCAACCAAATATTTTAATTTTTAATGGATTGTTCAACATAATAATTAAATCTTTAACCATAAAGGTTAATTTTCTACCAAGAAAAAGCCAAATTTTCAACAAATTAGATGAATTTTCAATTAAAAAAGATGAATTTTCAACAAAAATTAGAATAGTTTAATTTTCAGTTAGAGAAACAAGTTTCTAACCAAATAAAATAACACTTGGCACAAATTAACCGTTTGTGCCAAGTTTTGATTTTCAAAACTATTATTTGAATTTATATAATGCAATAACAGTATAGAAAAATGATTATTTATCATTTATTGTAAAACTACAATTTTGACTGTTATTTAATCATAAAGCTACTTAATCGTGCTCATCTCAAATATAAATTGAAATACTGTTCTATGCGTCTGGCTTGATTAAATAAAATGTTACATTATAGATTTGAATTTTTCGCATTTTCACACAAGTGTTACATTTTTTCTTGCTGTTGAGCTTTTAAAATAAAATTTTGATATAAAAACCTAATAATGTTATACATTGATGTGACAAATAAGTCCAAAGACATGGTAAATGAAATTTTACAGAAAAGTCGAATCAAATTCAAATAGTCGAATTTAATTTTACCTTGATGAACAGTTCATCCGGAAATACTTTGAAAACGTATTTTTTATGGTTTTTAAATGTTAAACAAATATTAAAAGTGAGGTGTCCGATGATTACACACGTACGCGGAGAGTCATATTTTGTTAAAGAAAAATAATCTGCTAATTTTAAAGAATTGTATTTAAATGAAAAATATTGTGCCATTCACACTGAATTTACTTGAACTTTTTCGCTGTAATGAAGAAGCTTCCGTAAATCATATACAACGTTTTTAAATCATATACTGTAAGATTTTCGGTAAAATCAATAAGAAAGTGTTGGAACATGAACCGTTTTTTACGTAAAGAAAGGTTAATTAGTGTACGCACCTGGTAAATATAATCAGTGACAAAGAAAATTTGAGACTAAATTTACTACATCTTTTTGGGCAAATTGGTGTATTTTATATTAATGAAATGACCCGTTTTACGACTTATTTCAGGGCACGCCGAAAAGTGCATTTGGTTCCTTCGCAGGATTTAAAGCAACACCTGCGGCGGCGGCAACAGCAGCAGCAGCCTCGTCGCCATTTAGTTTCTTAGCCAATTTAAAACCTAACACAAGTACAACTGCTCCAACAAATAGTAATCCAATTTTGACAAAAACCACGACAAGTAATGGTTCTACAACAGTAGCCGCAGCAGCAGCAGCAGCAACAACGGCAACCGCAACAACAACAATTCCCGAGAATGGACTAGGCGCGATTTCAAAATCGACCTCCAAGCAATCCACATCAAAAGTCGATGCCGCCGCGGAAAAGTCGGAAGCCTCAGACGAAAAGACTTCTTCGGACTACTACGCAAAACTCAAGGGTTTGAACGAAGGTGTCACTCAGTGGATCAAGAAACATGTCGACTCCAACCCTTTTTGTATTCTCACCCCCATTTTCCGTGACTATGAAAAATATCTCCGGCAAATAGAATTGAAGCACGGAAAGGAAGTGAAAACGGAATCGTCATCGAGCAAGCAGGCAAGTATTGCTGATAAGAAACCTGTGGTCGAAAATGCTAAAGAGACGACTACTCCTTCCGCTGCAAGTTCCTCCGAGAAGAAAGTGGAAAATTCGGTTTTTGGAAAGGCCACAGCGGGAACTTGGAAGCCGGAAAAATCCATTTTTGGAAACACGAGTAGTAGTACCAAGTCCATCTTTGCCACCGAAACGAAAACGGAAAGCAAGCCCATGTTTGGTGGCACTGTTTCTCAGGAGAAAAACCCCTTTTTGAATAAATCTGGAGGCGAGGAAGTTCACCTGGATAAATCAAAAACTGATTCAAAACCGGCGCCTCCATCTGCTGCAGTTTCCTTCCCATCAGCGACGTTTAGCTTTGGTGCAAGTTCCGCCAATAATACTGCAGCGAGCGCTGGATTTAGTTTTGGAAGGTAAATATTTTTCAACTCTGAGAAATCAAGTTTACACAAAATCACAATTTTAATTCGTCTTTCACGTCCAACATTCCAAATCTACCTAATTTTTGGAAATTGAGAAAGAAAAAGAAAACAAGAATTCAACGATCAAATTTGGACAACACACTTTTCAATGTCTCCATTCAAATTGAAAAAAAAGATCGAAGAAAACTGAGGCAACCTCTAAATCCCTTTTTTCTGTCGTCTTTTTTTGTTTTTTTATTTTTTGTATTTATCACAGCAAAAACATTTACAGGCTTACGAGTCACCACACTTTTGACACTATTTTGCTACACTGTAAAAAAATCTTTTGTGATATTTACAAATAGATTGTAATTTCACGAGCATTGTATTCTAAATTACAATGTATAACCGGGTAAATATACCAATGTCGCTCCGAAATTCACGATCTGCTCCAATTTCACCCCATGGAACAGTATGAAATAACTGTCCGATGTAAATTTCCTGTGCCTGCCGATGGAAATTATTTGATCAGCATGGCACGTAGTCAATTTACGTTAGTGAATAAATTTAAATGTGCTTGTAAATTAACACTTTTTTTTGGTAAAGTTGCAGTATGTAGCATAATTTCACACACGAGTAGTATTGTTACGTCTTGGCATCCTGAGAAATTACAAACAGGACATAAATCGACAAACTGACAGAAAGAGATGGCGCTTTGGACTTTATCATAAAATTACGTCTCAGAGCCTCTAATATTGCTCTAATAGTGATGAGTTCTATGTGAATAAGAAAAATATGTCTTTTTCATTCAAACCGATACCTAAGAAAAGTAACATGCGCTTTATTTATCCTGCTACAGTGTTTAAAAATTCATAACCTCACGGACATAACCTCAAAATTGAAATGTGGTGCTGACAATTTACGTCCTGCATTTGTTTTTACAAAAGTGTGTAAACTTACGTAGTCGCACGTAGATCAAATAATTTCCATCGTGGTACGATGTAAAATTATACCAACTTTGTTTACAGTGTACTATTTCGAAAACAATTACACTGAAGACACTATTTTCTCACCAAATAGTTAAATCTTCAACCAAAAAGAATAATTCTCAACAAATTACATCAGTTTTCCACAAAACAGCTTATAATTTTCAGTTTCTAAATTTTTTTAACTAAATAGTTGTATTTTGAAACTAAAACGATCAATTTTTGACCACAAGGGGCGTAGTTAAATTTTTATGGGGGAGAATTAATTGTCAATGTAAAAACCGAATTTTATACTAAACAGTTTAATTTTGTACCAATTAGTTGAATTTTCTAACATGACAATACTAATTTTTACCAAAAAATTTAGTGGTTTATAGTTAAGCAAAGAAATATTTTATCTGTTTTAATTTTAATTTAAGAAACAGTTGAATATAGCCAACAAAAAAAATGAATTTTCAACAGAATACTTAAATCCTGAACTAAAACACATTAATTTTCAACCAAACAGTTGCATTTTTAACCAAAATAATTGATTGTCTACCAAAAGACGAATTGTTAACAAAATACATATGTTCTTCACCAAATAGTTAAATTTTAAATCAGAAAGTATAATTTTATATAAAAAATATGATTTCCAAATAAAGTACGTGAATTTTCAACGAAAAAAAAAAATCAATCTTCAATCTGTTGAATTTTTTCAAGCCAAAGAGACGAATTCTCTATAAAACAGTTGCATTTTCAACCTGGAAATACTAATTTTCAACAAAAAATGTCACAGTTGATACTTAGGCCAAAAAATACTTTGATTTTAATTTTAAAAATAAACAGTTGAATATAACCAAAAAATACGGATTTTCAACAAAATACTTGAATACTCAACTAAAGCAGATTAATTTTTAACCGTGCAGTTGCATTTTGAACCGAAAAACATTGATTTTCTATTTAAAAAGACGAATTATCGACCAAATACTTGTATTTTCTACCAAATAGGTGAATTTTCGACTAAGAAGATTAATTTTCTACCAAATTAAGACGAATTTTCAACAAAATACGTGAATTATCAACTAAATATTTTAAACAGTGGATTAGTTAGTTGATTAGTCCAAATTTTATCTGATTAATTTTTAGTTTATATTTTTTCATTTCTAAAAACTTTAAAATAAATCATTGAATTTTCAAACTAAAAAAGATTAATTTTTAACCAAAAATGAATATGAATTTTCAACAAAATAGTTAAATTTTTAATTTAAAAAACTACACTTTTAATGAGGAAAAAATGAATTCTCAACTAAAATTATGAATCATTAACCAAAAAATGAACTTTTGAGAAAGTTAAAAAAAAGATGAATTGTCGACGAAAAATGTAATTGTTGATATTTCAACTAAAAAGTATTTTAATTTTTAATCAAAAACATTTGAATTAAACCAAAAAAGACAAATTTTTAACAAAAATACGTGAATTTTCAACTAAGAAAAGTAAATTTTAAACCAAAAATTGAATAGTTCAATTTTCAGTAAAAAATTTTAAATTTGAACTAAGAAAAGCTATTTTTCAACAAAATAGTTATATTTTCAGGTCCAAAAATTAATTTTCAACAACAACGAAAATCAACAAAATAGTTAAATTTTCTATTTCGAAAACTAATTTTTTAACGGAAAAAAATGAGTTCAATTAAAATTATAAATCTTCAATCAAAAAAATGAAAGTAATTCAACTTTCAACCAAGAAGTTGAATTTTCAACGGCAAATTTAATAGTTGACATTTTAACGAAAAAAGATTTTCATATAAAATATAAAGTACAAATTCTAAACATAATACTTGAATCCTGATTTAAAACAGATTAATTTTTAACCAAAACTGATTAAACTTCTATAGAAAGAGATACATTTTCAACCCAAAAAGATCAGTGTCCAAAAAAATAGTTGAATCTTAAATTAAAACAAAAAAATTGTTAGTCAAGAAAGAAAAAAAATGTCGATCAAATTCTTGAATTATGAATCCAAAAAGACCAAGTTTCAACTAAGAAAAATGACTTTTTAACAAAATTGTGGAACTTTCAACAAAATAATTCAATTTTGAACGAAATAAAAGTTTTGAATAAAAAAGATGAACTCTTGACGAAAAACTTAATAGTAGACTTTTCAATCGAGAAGATTGAACTTTCAACCAATAATAGTTGAATTTTCTTGTTGGATTCTATTAATTCAGTTTGCACTTAAGTGGAATAACGAGAAAATAGACTGAAGCCTGCGATAAATAAATAGGAATTTTGATAATGTCTAGACTAAAGAATAACATTTAAAATAGACATTGAAATTCATTTTTAATACTAGCAAAATTTTATGACACTTTTTTGGCACTTGTTTTTTTTTTTTAATTTCTGATACTATTTACACTATTTTTGATCCCAAAATGAGTCCGAGACCTGAACTACGTAATTTTTGGAAATTAAGAAAGCAAGAAAAACAAGAATTCAACGATTGAGTTTCGACAACACACTTTTAAACGTCTCCATTCAAATTAAAAACACCAAAATAAAGAAAGAAAAAGAATGCGACCTCCAAATCCCCCTTTGTCTTGTTTTCTGTTGCCTGTTTTAATTAATTTTTTTTACTCACAGCCAAAAAACATTTACAAAAATTAATGAACGCTTGACACGTTGGTAGATTTTTATAAATGTTTTTTGATTGTGATTTAAAAAGAAAACACGAGAAAAAAGGAATTTAATTTAAAAGGTGATACTTCAGAATGGCTTGTTCAAAGTTGATCGTTGGATGCTTGTTTTTTTTTATTTCCAGGAATTTCATGGGTACATATTTTTGTATTAAATATATAGATTTTATGTACCAACAAAAATTAGAGATAAAATATACGTTCACTCAGACAACTGGTTGATTCAAGTAAACATTTTTTGATGTAAACAGTGCTGTATTTGAATCAAGTAAATTTTGTTTCAGTGAAAGAAATATTTGTTTACATCATTAAAATATTTGTTTGATTGAAAGAAACATTAATTTTTCTGAGTAATGCAAATTACTGTAGGGATAGGGCCTACAGTAATTTTGGTCGGATCTGAAAATAATTTGAAAATTCTTTGTTATTCAGTGCCAAGCCATTTTCGTTTGGAGCGCAGGTTGCAAAGCCCGAAGACAAAGATGAAAAGCCAGCAGCTGCAGCAGCAACAGAAGAAAAGGACGAGGATGAAGATGTGCCACCCAAGCCAGATTTTAAGCCAGTTACAGAGGAAGGGTCCATTTTTGAGCAACGGTAAAAAAACTTAGCTAGATACAAATATTTTCCTTTTCATTCCAAATTTCTTATCACACGATCTGAAGCAAATTTAAATTAAAGTTTTGAATAATTTTAATGTTAAGTTCGTTTGAATTTTTTAAATAAAAAAGCGTTTTAAGTTGACCAAGGTGAATTTCAATTAATTAATGATTTTTGACATTGAAATGTAGTTCGATCATTAAAAATTGACCAATAATTGATTTTACAAGACGTTAAACGTTAAAAATTAAACTGTTTTAATTCGAAAATCTTAGTAGTTAAACAAATGTGAGCGTCCGATTGAAACTTTATAAACTATTTTCCATTTTAAAATCACTTCAAATGAATAGGTTCATAATTAAAAACTTTTATTCAATTTGAAATATTATTCTGATGCTATTCAAATATATTCCATTTTTTCCCATGCAATTCGAATTTTTTTTATTGAAAAGAGGACTTTTTTCAATATTTTACTGTTTATTTAAAATGAGCCTCAAATCGTTAAAAATGTCAGAATACTGAATTTTAATGTTAATGTTACAGTTTTAATTTTGTAATTAAAAGTGAATTGTTATGTCTAAATAAAAATTGAGCCATAATTAATTTGAAACGACTTAAAATTAAGATCATTTAGTTTCTAACTTAGAAAGTGTTCAGTTCAAAAAAAAATGTAATCGTTCAATTTTTAATATTTCTGTCCTAAAATTAATCAAAGTGATATAACTTTGAACATTTACTGATTCATTTCTCAATTTAAAGCTTTAAAAGTGATAGCGCCGACTTATATTTTTTACGCAGAAGTCTTTGAATTGTTCCATTTATGAAAATTTAAAATTTTGCAATTTTAAATTATTCAATTGAAAAGTATTAAAAGCTTCCATTTTATAATTTTAAATTATTGAACGTTTAAATAAAAAAAATCTGAATTAAAAGTTTTTTATGCAGTTCAGTTTTATGTACTTGAAATAAACAAATTTTTATCGTTAATAGTTGGAATTTTTTAATTTCAATGGCGGTAAAAAAATTTCCGAATCGGGAAAATGATCTTTTTTTTTCGAAAATTTCCCCGTTCCAAGTCAATACTGGAATTCTTGTCGAAATTTCCCTATAAAAATAAATAATTGTGGAAAATTCCCTGTTCCAAACCATATACATAATTCTTTCAACAAATTCCTGGTTCCAGATCTGAATTATAATTTTTTTCCTTCGACAATTCTCTGATGCAATTCAGAATGACATATAATTGCTTCAAATAATTTCCTGTTCCAACTCAAAGTGATAATTTTTCTCGAAAAGTTGCGATTCCAAATCAGTCAATCAATTTCTCTAGTGACCGGGACACGAGAATTTTTTTCCTCGAATAAAACAGCCACCACAAAACACAAAACATTCTTTTTTTTGTCTATATATTAAAAATTGTTAAAATTGTTTTTAACCAATTTTCAGGTGCAAAGTTTACGTGAAAAAGGACGGAAATTACGGTGATCGAGGAGTCGGCACTCTCTTTTTGAAACCAACCCCCAACGAGAAGATGCAATTAATAGTCCGAGCCGTAAATTCCTTGGGCAATATTCTCTTGAACACGCTTTTGAGCGAGAGTATTCCTCTGAAGCGTATGAACAAAAATACCGTGATGATGATGTGTCTCCCAACCCCAGAATCACAACCTCCACCAACATCAGTTTTGCTCAGGGTGAAGACTTCGGAGGACGCAGACAACTTGATGGAAGCACTGGAAAAAAATAAAAAGTAAATATTGACGACACTCGTTGCGCGCAAATGTGATCTGCACAGATACCGAAATAAAAAGAGCAAAATACAGGAAACGATTTCAAACAAAACTCAGTTTGTCTGATGTCATTTATGAACATGGCATGTTATCTCCCCGATGTGTACTTTTTATATCGAACGAATTATTCTAATTGGCCAAAATCTTGCAAATTAGGTATATTTCTATTCAAGGTAGTTGTGCCAAAAATCAGATCTCGGGGGAAAAAACTTTTCTGTACTTTTAAGAATTGAAGATATTGAAATATAATTATTTTAACAACAGTTTTTGTAATTGAATTTCTTCTGACGCTTCTTACAAATTAAAAAAAAGGTTTGAATTTTAGTCAGTCATGACTTCTTTTTTTTGAGAAAAACATTCCCTACAACTCTACTGTTACCAATTTTGAAAATAAGCATTGTTAATAATGATCAAATTATTAATTTATTTTAACATTATTTTAAAATGTTTTTTACTCGAAATCACGTCATCAGTAATATTATCTTGATTCTTGAAAGCATAGAAAAATATTTTTTTCAGAGATCAAATTTTTGGCGGCACAACTGCCTTAATTGTGATTTGTGGAGGGGTGGGAGTGAATATGTCTTGTGAGTGATAATTGTGCACATTAGAACATTTAATTATGTCTCAAAAAAATGAATGTATTTGTGCATAACAAATTTTTGAGAATAATTTGTTTTAGTTTCGCAAAAAATGGTCTTTCAAAAAGTATCGGAATATTCGAGATGCAAAGATTGTTAATTTTCCGTTGAAGGGCCAAAGGAAGGTCTGCGAAAAATAGGTAATTTAGTTTTTTTCGACGCATCAATATTTTGTAATTCATAGTATTATTGAACAAGAGAGTCATCAAGGTTTTTACTCTGTAGTTATAAACAAGAATATTGTAAGAAAAACGTAGGCGTAGATACTGTACTTTTTTTCTTGATAAACCTTGTTGGAGTAGATAGAAATTTTTTAAAGCCATTTTCAAGCGATGTATCGCAGTTCATAAATGTATAGAATTTTCTTCTTTTCGTTGTATAATTATTTACAACTCAAGTGGGCGACTGTAAAATGATTTGTTTCTTCAATTTGCAATACTGCTTTTTTGCGGTAATTGCCGTTTTTCCATTCTTATGTAAATTTTTAGAAAAGTCAGTTTGTCTTTTTAAAAAAGGCTTTTTCACTATTTATTTATATTATTATTATATTAAAGATTGACAGTTGCGCCATAACTGTTTATTTTTTACGAGAGAAAATTAAATTTTTAATAATTTTTCAGTTGTCCACACCCTAATGTTGCTTTTGTCTACATAAACAAAGTTATAGCGAGTAACACGAACTTTGTTTTACTCAATCGCAAAAGACGATTCTCTTATCTTTTTTATAAATAATATTTTTTTATCGGTTAGTAGAATATTTAGAGAAGATTTCACATTCAGAAACTTTCAAATTAAAGCTTATGTATGTATATGTTCGCGGACAATAGGGTGGACCAAAAAAGGCTTTATTTTCCTTTCGGTGTCAAAATGACCTCTGATTTTCGGCAGAATCGAAGAAAAGAATATTTAGGAGCCCACCAAGTTGGTTTTTGGAAAAAAAGGTTTATTTAATCTAAAGATGTGTGTGAGAAAAAAAAAGAGTACACTGTATGCCTGTCTAATTAAAAAATCGATTAGCATTTGAATAAAATAAACATTTTATTTGCAAAAACGGACTTGGAAGACCCCTAAATATATATATATATATATATATATATATATTTTTCAATTCTGCCAAAAACCAGGCGGGGTGTTTTTGAAAGCAATAGAGGCACTTGGTGGGGCTGCCATTTGAGAAAGAATTGAAGCTTCTTCTGGACCACTCTAGTGGACAATTCTTATTCCCACTGTCAGCTGTCCTGGTGTGTGTCGAAGAAAAACGCAATTTCAAATACGAGACTTGTAAATAAATGGAGGCACATACAATAAATTACTACTGAAGTAAGGACTTGTGATTTATTATTGGGAATTGTGGAGCACAATAATATTAATGTCAAAAGTTGATAACTTTATTCTCTAGAAAACGTTATAAATAATTACTCTAAGAAAATTGTTGTACCGTAATTCATCAATTGCTAAACGGAAATCGAAGATGACAGGATTGGCTGCTTCCATAGACAAGTTAAAACACAAAGTTCAATGAAAAATTTTGATTTTATGATTTTAGAGATATAGAATATCACCACCCCCTCTCCCTATCGCTATCCCTATCTATCTATCTATCTCTCTTTATTAATGACAACATTTACAGCACTAGAATAGTTAAGACAAGATTATCTGGAATATTGAACATTTGCTATAATCTGTGCACTTTTATAAAAACAAAATGCATATTGTGCATATTGTCGTGAGGTAACTCTCAGAAGCTAGGTGGCTTTTCCTTTTCCCTTTTTTTTTTGAGAAATTTAAAAAATCATTTTTCTTTACAATTCTGTGAATATTTTTGTAAGACTAGTTAAAATTCAACTGTCAACTGTTGAATGATAATGGGATTTTTGGTTGATTATTATTTTCTGCCATCTCATGTTCATTTTAAGATGAAAATTTAAAAGATCGATCGAAAGTATGTTATTTGAAATTGAATTGTGAATAACAGTACAACCATGTGTGCAACCATACTTTTATCTTTTTTTTTTGTGTTTTAACAAAAATATATGCAATTGGAAATAATTAAATACAGAAATAGACGGTTTTTAAGAAGGACCCGATCGATTAATATTATCTGTATTTTTGTCTTAAAATATTTCTGGAATGCCAGTGAACCATAAACGACAAGAAAATCCAGTGGAAAAAATATTGGGCAACATTTACTGTATTTTTTTAGGAAAATTTTTACATTTTGAATAAATTAATGCAAAAGTCGATTTTTACCAAAAAGGACTGGATCGATTATTTTAATTTTTCTCTTCAAATATTTGAAGGATGTTAAAGAAACACGATAAATACAAAAATCCAGTGAGCAAAATTTGTATGAAACATTTACCATGTCTTTTCGGGTAAATTTTTGAATTCCATATTAATTAAATATTAAAATCGACTATCTTCAAAAAAAGCCCAGTCCATTTTTAGTCTTATCAACAAATAATTTTGGGGTGACAGAAATACAAGCGGTAACAAAATCCAGTAACAACAAAAAATATTAGGCAACATTTAGTGAAATTTTTACATTTCAAATTAATCAAATATGTACAAAAGTCGTCTTTTCCCAGAAAAGACTGAATCAATTATTTAAATTTTTGTCTTGAAATATACCTAGGATGTCAAAGAAACATAATAAATACTTGAAAATAGAGTAAAAAAAAAGGCTGGGCTACATTTACCATATATTTTTGGTCAAATTTTTGTTAATACTAAAATCGACTTTCTTCAACAATTTTGAAACATTAGTGGGATGGCAGCGAGCCACACTCAGTACAAAAAATCCCATTAGCATTCAAATTTAACTACGAAATTATTGGAAATTAAAAAAACTGAGAAGTCAACGATTAAATTTGGACAACCCACTCTAAAATGTTTCAATTCAGATTTAAAAAAATAAAACACCGAAAGGTTGGATTAAAAAAAAAATGATGAGACAAGAAAAAGGAAGGAAATTTGAAGATTCCTCTTTTTATTTGTTAAATGTCAATTGAGACAGTGGATTGTCGAAATTTGTTCGTCGGGTCCTTGGTTTTCTTAATTTCCAAGAAGTTCGTAAATGAATGAATAAACTAAAAACTTGTACATTGAAAGATGAAAAGAGTAATGTTTTTCTTTCCTGTGTGTTGTGTGATTGGTACTCTTAAAAGTTTAAAAAGCAAAAGCCACCGCACGTGACGCAGACAAAGACGACAGTGTGTTTCTAATCCCTTTATCGCCGATTAAATAGCGAAATCTGTGCATCATCAGCTGCGAATGATAGACAAAATGTTGCACATCTTGAACGCACTTGAGGTTCGTCATTTTTCCAATACTTTTTCAAACATTCCTAGATGCAGCAGTTTTATATACAAAATAAAAATAGAATAGAATGTAAGACTTAATTATTATTATTATCATTATTACTATACTATATAGGTACTATCTATACACGTACATTATAGTATTAAATACGAAAACAGGGCATCAGATTCACTCAGCTCCCAGTGCCAATTTTACAAACTTGGATTGTACCTTCCTAGCTTTTTAGAGATAAAATCATCAATTAAAAGATTCAATCGAGTAGAGAACAGTAACAAGGATTCAAATTTTTCAATTAAAAATCTAAATCTCAACTCGCAATACAAAACTTGTTGTTAACTACCATATATAAATCTGAATTTGAGAATTAGTCTATGTTTGAGTCATGTTTTTTAGCCGATTGATGCCTTGCGATAATGATTATGATTCAGAATCCAGCTTTTCATCTCAAGTGTGTTTTTGTTGCCTCCAGTGCTAAGTTTTCTGCGTCATGAAAGGCGTTAAAGCACCGAGTTGTCCCAATCCCAGTTGTATGTGTTGCATGTGGACTTCTACACAATTCTGGAAAACTTGCAGATTCTGTGGAGCCAATTTCGATTTTATTTGCTCCATTGTGCCCTGGAGAACTTGCAATTCATAGGCGTTTTTGTCGGAATCCGAGAGACACTGCAAAAGAAAAAGAACAGGCTAAACATCACACATTACAATTAACAGGAAGAAAAGGAAAATTATGTAGCTCTGAATTCAGGCTCCTCGGTGGCTTCCAATTACATAGTTAGTTTGTATGTATTTACAATTCTGTGCTTATTTCATCAACAATTTGCTTGCTTGCTTGCTTGCTTCCTCATTATTAACTGGCAAATACAATATAGGTACGAGTACATAATTTCTTCCTCATAGAGGAAACATTAATTATTTCTTTTATATTTCAAATTGTTAATGGAAATATTTGAAAATCAGTCCCATGCAATCTTTTACAATAGCTTGTAGTCCCTCATTACGAAAAAATATTATAAGAAATTCAGGATAGGTCTGTAACGAATGATTGATTTATTATTTATTCAACATAGGATGTCGACAAATTTGAGCCAATTTCAAGGAATTCCACGGATTTTAAGCGATTTTGTCAGATTTTGTAAAAATTTCACATTTTCAACATTTCCAAACGTATCAGGAGATTGTCAGGGACTCGAAAGGATTTAAACCAATTTCGAGGGACTCGCACTGATTTTAAGGATTTTAAAGGTTTTCCCAATATTTTGACTAAAAAATATTTCATTGATTTTCAAGCAATTTCGAAACATTTCAAAGGAGTTTAAAGGATTTTAGATATTTCCAAACATATCAGGAGGTTCTAAGGGATTCAAACAAATCTCGAGGGACCTGCACGAATTTTGGAGCTTTTTAAAGGATTTTATAGAATTTCTAAACATGTCAAATAATTTTAAAAGATTTTCTCGGGTTTCAAGATATTACAAATATTTCCTCGGGGATTTTAGAAATTTGTTACGTTTTTCACGTATGTCAAGGGATTTCAAAGAATTTTGTAAGATTTTCAAATATTTCAAGGAATTTCACAAGACACACGGATTTTATTTGGAAATCTCCAAGAATTCTAAGAGATTTCAAAGATTTCTAGGGATTTAAACAGGTTTTTAAAGAGAGAATAAGTTTAGTTCAAATTATATTCAAGGGCTTTCAAATGATTTATACTTATTTTAAAGAATTTTTACGATCCCCCAAGATTTCAAGGAATTGTAATGGATTGTAAAAGATTTTAAGATATATACTAAATTTCAAGGAATTTCTAGACAACTTTGAAAGATAAATAAAGTATCATTGAATTTCACGGGATTCTAAGCGATTGCACAGATTCCACGATGTTTTAAGGCATTTCAAAGAATGCACAATTTTTCAAAAGATTTCCAGGGATTTTAACGTTTTTTCTAGCTAACTTTAATAAATAAGTTTAATTCAATTTACATATATTCAAAGGATTTGTACTTTACGGAATAGATTAAATTTTATTTGAAGGGATTTCTACAGATTTCAAAAATAGATTTCAATAGATTTAAAAATATTTCCAAATGTATCAAGTAATTTCAAGAGATTCCAAGAAGCTTTCATATGGATTTCAATTAAATTTACAGATTTTTTAAAGATATCAAGGGAACTCACAGATTTTTGCTGTGTAAAGTTTATTTGTGCATAATCGCTATTTTTGTGTACTTTCATATGAGATTATGGGTGATTTAAAATAAATCCTTTCTTTGTACTTTCTCCACTTTTTACACTAATTCCTGGAATCTTTTTGTATTATTTACTCCAATGTTGATTATCTTATAATTGTTTTCCATATTATGATTTTCTATAATGAATTTCCTATAATTCATGGAATCTTTTGCAATCCCATGCAATCTTGCAATCTAATGTACACCAAAAATACGAATAATTAACCGTCTCGAAAAATGCAAATAGTTAAACGAAGAGGCGCACGCTTTCATCAACTCTAGAGTCCAAAAACAATTAAAAACAAGAGATTTCATGAGGAGATCCAAGAAAATAATGTTTTCGATAACTAAACAGAAAATGAGTCCTTTACCCGATCCAGGTCTTGCATTTGTTAACAAATAAGTCGGATCCAAATAGACTATAAATGGATTTCTTGATAATGAAATACAAAAAAAAATCTTTTTCCCGAGGCAACTCTTGAATTTTGCAATCCTACCTTGACTTGAAGAATCAGGGCAGTCAGGTCAGTGACCAACTGGGTCATTTTGTTCGGTTCCTTGTCGTTGATCATATTATTCTTCGCTACCATCTCAGAAGCCTCTTGCCTGCATTTTTCTCTGAGGTGCGAAGGTGCCAACATTGCTGCGACGCTGGGTTCCGGAGCCATATCCAGGCACATATCCTGAACCTCGTTCAAGAAATCTTGAAGCGCCAGGTTCATTCTTTCCAGTTCCACGACAATTCTGCAATAAGGAAATGCTTCATCAACACAAACAACTCATTTTATAGCAACTAATCTATCAAGAATCTGTGAAATAAATCTTGCTAGGCTGAGTTCCAAGTGTGGCAACGGACGGACGGACGGACGTTCCAAGAATTGAATACACATATAAATATATATGGGGTACATATATATATTTTGGGATATTTTACGCCACCCCCGGCCCCCGAAAGTAACGAAGCCATTGGCTATACATGGATTTCACGTTTATTCTGCTTTTTGTTGACGTTTCTAATGAGTTTCTATAATGAGAAGAATTTTCGACCACCAAGAAGGTTTTAAAAAAATAGTTGAATTTTCAACAAAATAATTAATTTCAAAACCAAATAATTGAATTTTTAACCAAGTAATACTCAGTTCTCAAATAATACTATTCAGTTCTCAAATAAAAAAGATGAATTCTCAAGGAAAGATTTAATGTTTCGTATTTCATGTATGAATTTTCAATCCAAAAAGACGCATTTTCAACAAAACAGTTAAATTTTCGACTAAAAAGACAATTCAACAAAATAGTTGAATTTTAAACCTACAAAGGTGAATTTTCACCAAGAATGTAATTTTTAATCAAGAGAGATGAATTTTCAATCAAATAGTTGAATTTCCAACTAAAAAAATATAAACCAAAAATGAAAATTTTAAGTTTAAAAAACTAATTTAAAAAAATGAATTTTCAACTGGTTGAATTCAACTAAAAAACACGAATTTTAAACAAAATAGTTGAATCCTCAACCAAAATGATGATTTTTCAAAAAATAAGATTAATTCTCTGCTCAAAAAGACAAATTTTCAACAAAATACATGAATTTTCCAAAGAACAGTCTAATTTTTCACCCGACCCTGTGAATTTTCATCAAAAAAGTAAATTTTCTGCCAACATGGTTGAACTTTTAACCAAATAGTTGAATTTAAAAAAAAATTCAACAAAAAATGAAATAGTTACATTTTCAGTAGGGCTCTGACTTTGCCAATACCCGGTAACCCGGGTACTCGGGCGAGTACCCGATGACACGGGTATTACTCGGGTACCCGGGTAATAACCTAAATATCGGATACCCGGGTAGTCGGGTAATACCCGGGTACCCGGGCAAGTTTCGGGTATCAGGAATACAGTGAAACAAAAGGTGACATGATCATAAATGTCTGATAACCCTTCATTCAATTCGTCGCCATGTCGCCTCAACGGCCAAGTTGGATATGGGATTATTTTGTCATAAAGTGTCATATTTGCAGCGAAATGTCTTTTTTGCATATTTTGCATTGTGCAAATAGACCACTTGGCCGTTCGGACACAAATTCCCAAACCCAACTTGGTTTTTTACGTTCCGGTCGTTCTGACATTTTCTTTATTTCCTTTGATTCTCAAATAAGGGTTATGAAACTATCGCGCGTTTATTTATTTATTTATTTTTTTCTTTTGAAACTTGCTGTCGAATGAGAAATCTTTAAAATCCAAAAAAATTCGTCGGGTACCCGGATAGCCGGGTATTACCCGATCATCCGGGTACCCGAGTTTCCGGTTATTACTCGGGTACCCGGGTACCCGAGTAATACCCGTGATCTCTGGTACCCGGGTCCCCGAGTATCCGAGTAAATATACAAATACCCGTCATGAAGTCCTAGCCCTAATTTTCAGTTAAAAAAATTGATTTTCAACAAAAAAGACATTTTCTACCAATTTAATTGAACCAAAAAAAAGGATTTGTTACAAAATATTTGAATCCACAGCCAAGAAGATGAATTTTAAAGAAAGAAGATTAATTTTATACCCAAAAAGACAAATTTTCAACAAAATATACAAATTTACCACAAGAAAATTGACTGTTCCACCCAAAATTAAATGGTTAAATATTCTACGAAAATAGTTGAATTTTCAACCCAATAGTTGAATTAAAAAAAAAAGTTTTCAAACAAAAATGGGATAGTAGCATTTTCAAATTAAAAAATTAATTATGAACAAAAAAATGAATTCGCTTCCAGTTAAATTGAACCAAAAAAAGAAGAGCTTTTAACCAAATAGTTGTATCTACAGTTGAGAAGATGAATTTTCAAAAAAAAGAAAAAGATTAATTTTCTACCCAAAAAGACGAATTTTCGACAAAATAAATCAATTTTCCCAAAAACAGTTTAATTTTTAAACCGACACTATGAATTTTCACCAAAAAGATGAATTTTCTACCAAGTAGTTGCATTTTTTACCAGAACAGATGGTATATACGAAGATATGCATTTTTAAACAAAAACAGAGAAGACGAATTTTGAATAAAATAGTTAAATCCTCAACAAAATACATGAATGTTCAACCAAATTCTTACACTTTTAAATAGAAAACATCAATTTTCAATTAAAAACATAATATTTCAACCAATAGTGGAATAGTTATATTATCAGTTTACAAAAAAAATGTTAAATTTTCCATTCTAAAGATGAATTTTCAACTAAAATGATGAATCTTTACAACAAAATTGATTTTTAACAAACCAGTTCAACTTTCAACCAGGTAGTTGAATTTTCAAACAAAAAAGATCAATTCTCAACGAAAAGTGTGTTTGATGATACTTCAACCGAAAAAGATTTTAATTTAAATCAAAAACAGTTGAATGCAATAAAAAATACGATGAATTTTCAACGACAAAGATTAATTTTCAACTAAAAAATATCAATTTTAACGAAACAGTTGAATTTTTAACTAAGTAAGATAAATTTTCAATTAGAAATGTAATAGTTAAATTTGTAGTTGAAAAAAGTTAATTTTCAAACAAAAAACAAACGAATTTTTAACGAAATAGTTCAATTTTCCACCAAAGAGATGAATCTTCAACCAAAAAGATACATTTTTAACAAAGTAGTACAATTTTCAACCAAGTTGTTGAATTTTTTACCAGAAAAGATGAGTTTTTAACAAAATAGTTGCATTTTCAACACAATAATTCACGTTTCAATCAAATAGTAGAATTTCTAACGAAAACCAAAATTTAAAGGAAAAATCGAGAAAAAGGGGAAATTTCTTGAAAACAGGAGAAAAAACAGATAATATTTGAAAAGGGGAAAAGACGGGATTCTGGGAAAGAGTTGAAAGTCTGAAATATAAAAGTAATTTTAAAACACTATTAAGTTATATTTGAACTACCGTTGCAGGGACATCTTTCGCAAAAGTGGTAAACTTTCTTAAAATTTATCATCCAGAAACATTCGTAGTATTTGCATCAGTAGTGTTTGCCCCACCCCCAAATTGGTAACTATTTGTTACAAAATTAAACTGTTTTGTAGAAAATTCGTTTTTTTATTATTGAAAATTAATCCTCCTCAATAAAATTGGGACTAACATCGCATCCATGGTTCAAACTGTTTAGTGGAAAAATTATGTAATTTGTTGAAAATTCGTCCTGTTGGAAGATACATTTTTAACCAAAAAAAATTGGATTGTCAAGTAAATGCATGAATTTTCTACCGAAAAAAAAAACAAACTAATTTTCAACGAGATAGTTGAAGTTTCTAGTAAAAAAAGGTAAATAAATGATCTCGTATGTTAGTTTATGGACAATCCCTATGTAGTAATATGTAGGTATGTATATTCTTACCCAGCGTATTTCCTCTCGAATTCCGCAGGCAGAGGTTCTCCAAGCGATCTCCTCATCTCGCAGTCCGTGTTCATTTCTTTCAACTTCTGAACCTTGATTTGCTTATCGGACAATATTTTCCTCAGTCTAACCATGCTCTCGAGCAATTTGACCGGATAGCCGTTCATCGTGCCGCCCATGTGAGACTTTTTGGGAATCGAGGCGTTCGACGAGGATATTAGGGGATCGCTGCTGGACAAACGAGGTGAGTTGTTCAGTTTCGTCATGTAAGGAGGCGAGGGTACGTACTGGACATGACTCGGTCTGAATTTCCGTGCAAAAGATGCGACGGTTATCGTTTCTGGAGGCTCGTTTCCCTGCAAAGACAAAAAGGCTTCATTAACTCTGTTGACTACGGAATCTGTGGTTGCACAGCAAAATAAAGTGTTTCAAGTGTTGAAAATTAAATTGCCCGCAAAACTTGCACATACACATGTAATTATTAATCACTCATTCGTATTATTTATTACCAAAACTTCATAGTCGGGTACACTGTGAGTACCAAGTCCAGCTCTCTCAAAGGTGATTCTGTAAGTATTGTTGCTGGTGTCCACGGCGTCTATGCTTCCTGTGAACAAACCATCCTGCGGCTTTCTCAGTCTGGCCGTGACTTTTGTGCCAATCACCAACTGCAGAGGAATCTCAGATGGCAGATCCTTGAACATTTGGACATCTGAGCATTTTCTCTGCTGCAGCATTCGAATCTTCTGCCTCTTTCTCTCCAGCTCGCGTCTTTCTTCCTCGAAGAAGGACTGCGAACAGCGTCGAGGCTTTCCCATCATTCTTCTGATTTTGCACCACTCGACTCGAGTCAGCTTCCGGGTTTTCAGCTGAGGGAAGGACTCCTTCAGGCATATCATGAAATCGTTGTCTCCATCGAAAAGGGTTCTAGAAAGTGAGAGTGTCAGACAATTGGAAAATAACGCATACATTCGCAGGCCTCAGACTCACTTCCGTCATCATAAATAGCTTCATTCAATTTTGCATGCATTCAACTTATGTGTAGTCCGAATTTACAAGTGTACAATAGTCTGAAATCAAAACGTGTGCAGTGGTCCATAAATTAGACAAATTCTTATTTAATTGTCCACATTTTTCAGTTAAATGCCGACTGAACTAATGCAACCCAAAAAGAAAATCTCATTTTTTTTGTCAAAAATTCTATTATTTTGTTGAGAATTCAACAATATTGTTAAAAAGTCATATCAACTGTATTGTTGAAAACTCGTATTTTTGGCTTCAAAATTCAACAACCTGATTGAAATTTTTTTTTGGTTTCAAAATCAAGTATTTTGTTGAACATTCATCTTTTTGGCTTGAAAATTTATCTCTTTCTGTAGAAATTTTACCTATTTTAGTTAATAATGTAACTGTCTGATTCAAAATTCATCTGTTTAGGTTCAAAATTAACTTTTTTTGTTAAAATTTCAACTGCTTTGTAGAAAATTCGTATTTTCGGCTAGAAAAATCAACTATTTGGTGGATCTATTTGGTTCAAAATTAACGTATTTTCTTGAAAATTAGTCTGTTTTGGTCCAAAATCAAGTTTTTGGTTAAAAGTCTGTTTTTTATTTGTTATTAAAATCATTTTTCTTGAAATATCAAATATTCCATTTTTCGTTGAAAATTCATCTTTTTCGTTTTTTTTTTTTGGGGTAAACATTAATTTTTTCAACTGACAATTAAACTATTTTGTTGTAAATTCAACTGCTGGTTGAAAATTAACTTTCCTGTTGAAAATTCATGTTCTTGGGGTGAAAATTCCACATTTTGGTAAAAAATTAAACTATTTATAAACTGTTTTGCGGAAAATTCGTTTTTTTTTATTGAAAATTAATTCACCTAATTGAAAAATGAACTAGTCCATTTCTGGTTCAGAATTGAAATTTTTTAGTTTCAAAATTAAACTATTTAATTTACAACTTTTTAAGAACGAAAATAATATAAACTAAACATTAATCAAATACAAGTTGGACTGACGTCACATCCATTGTTCAAATTATTTAGTTGAAAATTAATGTAATTTGTTGAAAAATTCTTTCTTGGTTGAAAATTCAACTAGTTGGTTAAAAATTTATGTTTTTTTGAAAATTCTTTTTTTTTTGCTAGAAAACCAGTTTTTTGGATGTAAATGCAACTATTTTTTTTAATTAAAATATTTTTTGGTTGAAATATCAACTATCACATTTTTTGTTAAAAATTCATCTTTTTGGGTTGAAAATTCAACTCCTTATGTTTAAAGGTTCATAATTTTAGTTAAAAATGCTGTTAAAAATTAATTTTTTCAACTGAACATTCAACTATTTTGTTGAAAATTCAACTCCTTGGTTAAAAGTTGAACTACTGCTCTAAAAGTTCATTTTTAGATTTGAAGATAAATAATTTTAGTTAAAAATTCTTTTTTTTTTTGTTAAAAATTAATTTTTTTCAACTGAAAATTTAACTATTTTGTTGGAAATTTAACTTATTGGTTGAAAATTTACTTTTTTTATTGAAAATTCTTTTTTGGTAAAAAATTAATCTTCTTGGTTGAAACTTGAACTCATTTTTTTTGGTTCATAATGCAACGGTTTGAAAATGAATGTTTTTTGGTTGAGGATTCAACTATTTTGTTGAATATTCATCTCTTTGGCTTGAAAATTCAACAATTTGATTGCAATTTTCGTCTTTCTTGACTAACAAATTTTTTTAAATAAAAATTCAAGTATGTTGATGAACATTTGCCTTTTTAGTTTTAAAATCCACCTTTTTCTGTAGAAATTTGATCTTTTTTGGTCATAAATGCAACTGTCTGATTAAAAATTAATCTGCATTAACTTTTTTGTTGAAAATTAACATTTTCGGGTTGAAAATTCAAGTGTTTTGTAGGAAATTTGCATTTCCGGGTCGAAAATTCAGCAATTTGATGGAAAATTTAACTATTTGGTTGTATATTTATATATTTTGTTGAAAATTTGTCTTTGTTCGATTAATCCAACTGTTTTTTTATTTAAATTAAAATCTTTTAGCGATTAAAATTCAACTCCGTGTTTGAAAGTTTAACAACTTTCTTAAAAATTCACTTTCTTGGTTGAAGATTCATAATTCTGGTTGAAAATTCGACTTTTTTGTTAAAAATAAACTTTTTAACTGAAAATTTAACTATTTTGTTGAAAATTTAACTGTTTGGTACAAAATTAAACTTTTTGTAGAAAATTCGTTTTCTTTATTGAAAATTAATCTTTTTGGTTGATAATTCAACTATTTAGTTAAAAATGTATGTTTTTTCTTGAAAGTTCGTCTTCTCTGGTGAAAAAATAATCTTGTTGTTTGAAAATTTAATTATTTCGTTAAAAGATTTATGTATTTTTTTGAGAATTCATCTTTCTTGGTAGAAAAAATCGTCTTTTTCCGGTGAATATTCATCTCTCCAGGTGGATAGTTCATATTTTTTAATTAAAAATGCAACTGTTTGCTGGAGAGTTGAACTGTGTTGGTTTGAGAATTGATCTATTTTATTGTGAATTCGTGTTTTTTGGTTCAATTCAAGTGAGAAAATAGTCTTATTTAGTGTGATTTTTTCCCAAATAGTGGCAAACTATTGTGATCGCTGAAAAAAAGTGTCAAATAGTGTCAAAAGTGTAGTGAGTCCGAGGCCTGCATTAAATGAATATTGCAGAAACTAAAATCAGAATAAATGAAAACTTAAATTCACCTTTGAGGCGTCAATTGAACTGTGTAAAGATCTAATGAATGTCGCGCGCGAAATGCAGTTGTTCTTGTAAATGCGAAAATGTAATAAAAAGAATACATTACATACTTATCTATGTTGCTGTAGAACCACTCGTAACAGACCCATTTGTGAGCTTTTGGCAACTTTAATAAATTCCTGAGTCTCATTCCAATTTTTTGGCCAATTCGTCTGTCAGGTGAAGAAGGCTGTTGTTGTTGCTGTTGTTGCTGCTGCTGCTGTTGCATCATCATCATCATTGGCTTACCCAACTCCCTCTCCTCTTTCATCGGGGACTGGTAAGACGTCTCTCTGATTGAGTTGCCACTACTGCTGCTACTTTTCTTAACAGAGTCACCACCACTCATCCTCAATATTTTCTTTGCTGGCGAAGGACGCGGTATCTTCTTCGGTGATGGTTTTACTTCCAAGCTTCCTGGTTCTTTTTTTATTCTACAGCCAACAAAAATATACATAAAATTACATATGTTTAAAGCGAACGAACGCGACGCTACATCCAACTAATCTAAAAGGAACCCTTACGTTAAATTACTGTAGTACATATAATGATTTCCCTAGCATTTTGCGCGATTACAGGAAATTCATTATAGAATATATATCATTATACAGAAAACGATTATTGGATAATCAGCATCGGAATAAATAATACAAAAATATTCCAGGAAATAATGTATAGAGTAGAGAAATTATAGAGGAAACAATTGTTATTTTAGACCACTTATAATCTGTAGAAATCCCTTGAAATCTCTCAATGCCTCTTGAATTCCTGTCAAATCTTTGAAATCGTTACAAGTCTGTAGAAATCATTTTAAATCCCTTGAAAATCAAATATATCACATTTATTTCATAAACTTCTCCAGAAATCCCTTGACATTTTTAAAATCCCCTAAAATGTTTTAAGTGCTTGAAAGTCCTAGAAAATATGTACCTTAAATCTTGTGAAATTCTATGAAATCCCTTGAAAATCCAACAAAATTCGTTCACATCCATTGAAAATTTCGAAATTTCTTGAAATCTTTTAAAATATCTTAAAATACTTATACCCCTATACAAATGTTTTAATGCCTTCATATCTCTTGAAATAGTTGAAATCCGTAGAAATTCTTTTAAATAAAATTTAATTTATTCCGTAAAGTTCTCAAGAAATTAGTTGAAATCCCTTGAAATTTCATTCTTTAAAATATAGTTCTCTAGAAATCCTACAGAATTCTTTGAAATCCTTGGAGATTCTGTACATTCCTTTAACTCTTGTGAAATCCCTTGAAAAATTTTGTATTTAAAGTAATGAAAACTGAAGTGCAAACCAAAGCACTCAAAGTGGAACTCTTTTGAATTTTAAACTTCTGAAGTTGAAGCTCAAAATTTTTCAATTCAAACGCTCAATTAAATTAAAATTAAAAGTGTTAAACTGAAAAAAAATTTATCTTTATGAATTGTAGAGTTGCTCGTAGATTTCTGACTAAAAAATGTAAATCTAGGCTACCACTTCCAATGCTCTAAATTAGAGAAGGAATCAATAAGATTGTAAATTGTCAATAAGTTATAAACATTAAAAATTGAACGATTAAATTTTGTTGTTAAGCTCGACACTTTTTAAATTGCAATTTAAATTATTTTTTCTATAATTCGCGAAAAAGTGCCAGTTTTTCCACCTGTTTTTAGTGTAAAAAGTTACCGATTTTTGCTCGATGACGTGGCGCATGCGCAGTGCCGACCTTTCCGGGTAACAGTGACAAAAGTGGACAGATGCAGTGGAAAAAGTAAATGGACAGTGATAAAAGTGAGGCACAGTGGAAAAAGTAAATGTTATTTCGGGTGGGTTCGTGCTGCCTCGGGTGGACTCGTGCATCGTGCGCAGCCAACTTCATTCTATTTTCCGACTGTCGTCCCTAACCTAAAAGCAATTTCCTGAAAAGTCTCGAGTTGTGTATTTTGTATGTACTTTTGTCACTTGGCAAAAGCAAAAAAACACCGTCAGTTTCTCCGAAAATACTGTGCTTGGTTTTTTTCACGAAAAATCGGAAGTTTTGAAGCCCTCAACTTTATGGGCCAACTATTCAATTGTGAGAACCAGCTTATTATTACTGCCATATTATTGCCATGGTTTTGATAATTGCCATTGTCATTGTTGCGTCAATCGACAAAAAATCGCCTTCTTTTTACACAAAAAACAGGTAAAAAAAACTAGCACTTTTTAACAAATTATAGAAAAAGTATCGTGTCCCACACATTGAAAAAGCGACGATTTAAAACTCGTGTGATAGCTACCCTCGCTCCGCTCGGGTAGCTAACTTCACACTCGTTTTAAATCTCTCGCTTTTTCAACTTGTAGCACAATATACTATTATATCATTTCAAATTTATATTTATTCTTTTATATCAGACTAAAAGATTGAACCACTCTTCGCGTTTCAATAAAATAAATGTTTTATGAGCGAATAAAAAAAAAATTAAGATTCAAGATTTTCATGAAAAATTCAGGGAGATTTTCAGGTTTAAATAAAATTCAAAGAGAATTTCTTCTTCCGAACGAGAAGTTTCTTTTATAGTAGACTAAAAGATTTAAATTACACTTCGCAATTCAATAAAATATGTGTTTTATAAGAAAATCACACACAACTAATTAAAATGTAAGATTTCTAGGAAAAATTCAGGGAGATTTCCAGGTCTAAAAGGTTTGAACGGTTAAAAGAAATTAATTTGGCAATTATTTGCTTATAAAGTCGAACTTGTTTCAATTCATATCCTTATTACAGGATTGCAATTAAGATCAGTAAATTCTTCCAATTGTGTTAAGTAAAAAATTTTAGTTTTAATATATATAACGTCAAATAATAAATTTACTAATGAAATATTTAATCAAAAATTTAGCAAGAAATTGTCAGTTAAAAGGTCTTTAAGTGATTGAGTGATATTAAATCTATAATTTCGTACTTGACACAATTTAAGAATTTTTTTAAACTTAACCACAAATCTACACTTAAAGGACACGAATTGTAAGGACCAATGTTGACAAATTCAGAATTAATTAAAATATAAAATTTTCATGAAAAATTCAGAGAGATTTCCAGGTTTACAAGGTATAAAAAAATGAAAGGAGAATTTTTTCTTTAGCACGATAAGTTTCTTTTATAGTGGACAAAAAGATTTAAATTACTCTTGACTTTTTAATAAAATCAATGTTTTATAAGAAAATAATAAAAAATCATTCAAATTCAAAGTTTTCATGCAAAATTCAGTGAAATTTACAGGTTTACAAGGTTTAAAAAAAATTCAACGTGAATTAATTTTTCAGAAAAACATTTTGCTTCGGGGAAAATTAAATTAAATGATTTTTGACAGGCTCAAGAGACAATATTGGGTCCTAAAGGATTCTGAAGACTCTGAGGAATATTAAAGAAAATACTTCAAGATATTCACGACACCGAAAGAGTGCAATGCTTAGACTTGATTTTAGGCTTGATTTTATTTGAAATTTGAAAGATTTTGGCTACTGACTTAAAAATGGAGAGGAAGCCTTGAAAACAGGGGACTCTAGGGACTAAGACTGAAGTCTGTGAGGCCTGGAATAAAAAATAAAATACAAGAACTTGCCTGTGATGTGGATGATTAACCATGATATCATCGTAAAAGAGTTTATTCTTTTTTCTTATCCGAGCTGGCATTCCCCTGCGATTTAGGACTTGAATCGGTTGCGTTGGAGGTTTGCTTTTTCGAGGAGGTTGTGTGCCAACCCTCTGAAGCCCCAGAGCCGCTGGACCAAGTTCAGGCATTGGTTCGTTGTTGTCCTCGTCGTCGTCGTCATCGTCAATTGGCTCCATTTCCATACTCGAGTCCAGAGAATTTGTGGATATCTGGTGCTCTTCTATGTCCATCATGTCGTCCTCAATCTCTGTTTTAATCTGATCCACCGATGGGTAACCTCCGTTCTTAATCGACAGCAACGTCTCCGCTGATTCATCTGTAATTTTCATTAAAAAACACACACACACACAATTCAATTAACTGTACACTACTGAAATTGCCTTGCCGTATTTAGAAATTCAACATACGGCAAATCTTCAACTCTTCCTCCCGGTCTAAAAAAACATGACCACAAACGAAAAAAGATTCAAAACGAATTAAAATTATCAGGAATCCGAACGTAATTGAGGGGCATATTCTGACATTTACCAATTATTTCTGCAAATTCAATATAAATTCCCTGAAAAATGTGGTAAGCATGAAAAATTATTTAAAAATAATGCAACTACGGAGGCACAATGTCAAAATTGTGTTTCTTCAAAGTTTTATGTCGAAAGCAGAAAAAGAAACATAACAAAAGTTTCTTTACGTTTCTTTTCGTTCTTATGGTGACCTTATGTCTTCATAGCCTCATTATTTTTGGATACTTTTTTAGTTTGAGCCTTATTTTTAACCAAATTATTTTTAATTTCTCGAAATAATTGACAAATATTCAAAAATGACCCTTAATATCGTTCGAATCCCTTGATACTACCGAATTTGAAAAGTTCCGAACAATACAATTTCCAACAGAAAATTGCCGAATTATAAAATATCCGACACTACAAAATTCCCGAATTTAAACAATTGCAAAATTTTTCTTAAAATAAATGATTTATTCATTAGAAATACAGCTATGAAATATTTGTATGAAAGAAATTTTTTGTTAATGTTCAACTTTTTTTAAAATTATTGCTTTAATTTCAAATAAGAATAATTTTTAAAAATTGTTGATTGATAGATATTTCGTTCAATTATTGTTATTTAAAATTGAAACAATAGTTTAAAAAAATACAGTGCACATTTTTAAAAAACCTTTAATCAAAATATTTCATTATTGTATTTTTAATAGATAAATATCATTTACTAAAAAACAATTTCTTTAATTGTTCAAATTTCAGAATTTGCTAGTGCCGGGAATTTTACAGTGTCAGGAATTTTATTTTTCGGGATATTTAGTCCGTCCCACGTATTATTTGTTGGAAATCAGTGTCGGTTTAAGGAAAAATGGGAAACACTGAAAAATCCCGAAAAATAAAATTTTCGAAATAGATAATTGCCGAAATATAAGAATGCGGAATTGGAAAATTCAAGAATAATAAAATTCTCCAACAATATTTATAACGTTACCGAACTTAAAATGTGGTATTTTTAAACAAAAAAATTAATTTTTAAATAAACAGTTCAAGTATTTTTAAACAAAAGACGAATTTTCAACGAACTAGTTAATAGTTGATATTGAGATATAAAAATATTTTAAATTTTAATCAAAAACAGTTGAACTCGTTGAAAAAGGTCGAATTTTAAACAAAAAAAGTTTGAACTTGTAATCTGAAAATATGAATCAACAAAATAATAAAATTTTGAACCAAATAGTTGAATTTTCAAGCAAATAGATGAATTTTTGAAGAAGATGATGAATTTTCAAAGAAACAAAAAACGAATTTTCAACAAAATAGGTCAAGTTTCGACCAATTAGTTGAATTTTCAATAAAAAAAATATAAATTTCAACCAAAAAGCTTAATTTTCAATTTGAAATTTGAATTTTTCACCAAAAAGATTAGTGATTTACCAAAAATACGAAATTTCAACAAAATACATGAATTTTCAACAAAGTTCTTGAATTTTGAAGCATAAAATACGAATTATCTACAAAACAGTTGAATTTTCAAACCAAAAATATGAATTTTCAACAAAAAAGCTCATTGTCAAACAAGCAGTTTAATTTTCTACCAAACTGTAGAATTTTCAAGTCGCAAAAACACAAATTTTCTACAAAACAGTTGAATTTTCAAAAGCAAAATTAACTTATAACCAAATAGGTAAATTTGCAAATAAAAAATATTAATTATTATCGAAACATGTAATAATTAATATTTCAACAAAAAATTTGATTTGAAAACAAAAAAGCTGAACCAAAAATGGCGATTTTTTAACAAAATCGTTGAAACCTCAACCAAAACAGATTTATTTTTAACCAAATCAAGACGATTAATTTTCTAGCAAAAAAGACGAATTTTCAACCAAATAGTTGAATTTTGAACCAAACATTCGAATTTTCAAACAAAAATTGAATAGTTAAATTTTCAGTTAAAGAAATTAATTATCAGCCAAAAAAATCAAGAATTTTCAACAAAATGGTTAAATTTCCAACCAAATAGTTTAGTTTTTCGCTACAAATATCCAAAAATGCCGCTTAATTTCGTTCGAATTTCTGAATTAAACATAATTCAGTTTGTGGGATCGGAAAATTCATTCAATTTCATGCCAATACTTGAACGATATTTTTGTGAATCACACGTCATTAGGATTGATTTTCACTCAAAGTTGGTGCGAAAAATGAGTTTAGATATTTTTTATCTACCCATCTTCACCATTCGCCATTCACCCATCATTACGGAATATCCTGCTTGTTCGGGGCTAATGCTACGGAAAATTCCGTAATACTAGTCAGTGCAATTTCTTATCACGATTTTATTTTATTTTATTTTCCAGCGATATATTATTAAATAATGTGAGTATTTATTTGTTAATGAGATAATGCACGATAAAGCCAAATCTTATCAAATCTTTTGAATTTCGTGCTTTAAGGGTGTACCTGAACGTACAGAACAAATAATTTTTTAAATTGGACTTGAGGTTGTGTTTCATCAAGTGGAATCGATTCAATTTTTCTTATTTCGTGAATTCGAAAAAATTGGAGAATCAAGGAATAGAAGTGATTAAACTTTCGAGCTCAACGTATTCAGAGACCCGAATGTTTTTAGGTTACGAAATAATTTAACTTTTTTCCTTCTCGCACCGCGATTCTTGGGTGTTATTTACACATATTTATATAATTAAATCTTTTACTTCTGTTTAAAAATTAACAAATACTAAGAGAAAAAACTCCGGCGTGTTGATTATCCAGAAAAAATTAATTTTTGTTAGCATCTAACCTCAAAATAAGTAACGCACTTGAGGGAATTGACAGGTAATTAGTGGGAAGTAATTTTCCGTTCTGCTCTAATCATTCGACTAAATTCCGACACACCAAAACACTCGTAAATCCTCAACGTTCCACAAGCCAGTTCCACTTCCAATTACTTCTGAATTCTTTTGAATCTTTTTTCGTTTACTGAAAAAATAGAAAAAAAAATAGAAAAAATGAAATTTGCGTCAAAGACCAAGACTTTCCACTGTCTCGCGACTTTCAGTTGTTACATGTCAAATAACACTGCCGAGTAATGTTTGAAATTGCAAACTATAATTTTTGGGGCCTGGAGAGCAGATTGACGTGCGCGATTGAATATAAATTGTAAACAACAAAACTGGAAGAATACGTACAATCCATTTTGGATCGGCGACACTAGCACTGATATCTTTAAACTTAAACGTCAAGAAATGATAAATAATTGACATAGAAGAACGCAGCTCGCGACTTTACGACTTCTCAGTTCTCCTCCTCATCAACTCATCATCATCAACACAACATAACCAAACTTTTTCCCAAAGCTCAAACGTTTTTTGCGCAACGACAACAAAAGCGAGGGAGCTCAAAATTGAACCAGTCGCAGAAAACTGACGACAGCTGACTCCGTAACACAACGATTATTCCAAAAGTCGAAATTTAGTTCTCAAAAGACGTCCCGCTTGAATCCTAAATTGCTCATTTTTGAAATTTTAAACTCCTTATATTGAGAGCAAATTGGAATTGCGATTTCGAGATTGTACAGGCACGAAACGCGACGTGAAAAGAAAGAAAATATTCCTCGCGAAGCTGCACTTTTGAATCGAGATATGATTTTCAGTTTCACGCACTTTATAACGACTTAATTGTTTCGAAATGTAGCTAAAGTTTACACTCACTTTCAATCGTGTCCGCCATGTTGCTGTCGACTGATGCATGATGGGTACGTACGTGTTTCCGCCAAACGCCAACGCCATGGACTTTCGAGCGTCCCGCTCGTCCCGCTTCAAAATTTACCGGTAATGTCGGAATGTCGGTAGTCGGCTGCTTTTCGTTGCTTATCACACACTCTCACACACTTTTTTCCTCCCTCTTTTGCACATCAAAGCTTTTTCATTTCAAAAAATATATTCTCTCTATTTCTCTATTATATTATTGTTTCTCTGCACTGGCATTTTAAAATACAAGTTTTATTTAATAAATAGATGGCGCTGACAGCGTTGGTAATATTTCAGCGGCGATTTTCAAATGACTATTGGGTGTCACAGTGTAAATTCCAAAAAAGTTGATAAACATATCAGCATAAGTGTTGAAGGGGGGGGGGGGGGCGGGGGTGATGTTCTCTACGCCACACTTTGTATAGTTGTGATTTAAAAGTGTATGTCAGCAGAGGCATGAGACATTAGGTGTTTCAGGTTGGGTGGGAGAAATCCAAGATCTGCACGCCGAGGGCCAATCAATAATACCAATTGCAGGGAACAAAACTTTATTTTTTTAAATAACTTGGAAGATAATGATTATTCACCGTAAGTATTCCTGTTTTTCTAAAAGCTATTTAATTAAATAATAAAATCCATTACAAAATTTGTAATGATTCTATTATTCAATTGAATAGCTTTTTAAAAATAAGAAATAATACCCAAATACACTTGTGGTGAAAAATCACTTTGTCCAAATTGTAAAAAAAATTCAGTTTCGTTCACTGCAATTGGTATTATTGCTTGGGTCTCGGCGTACAGACATCTTGGATTTCTCCCACCTAACCTGTAATACCTAATAAAATACAAAAAAGCCAAACAATGCGTGGGATGAAATTTATTTTTGTGTATTATGGAATAAAATTATTTTTCACCATAAGAGTGCCTTTTCATGGACCATGGATTCAGTTGAATAATAAAATCGACCTTTTTTTATGTAACGATTTTATAATTTAATTGATTAGCATTTTAAAAAAATAATACATTTTATTGTGAAAAATATATTTTTTTCAAGTTATTAAAGGCGTTAGAACCAGGCCCTGAGTTCAAAATTGAATTGCCTCATTTTACTGCGTAAATACTAGAATTACATCTTTGTTAGATGCTTAGGGCCTACTCCTGTTTTGGCTCACGTCTGTATTCGGAGTGAAAAATTGGCTATTTTCAATACTTTTTGTGTAAAACGATTTTATCGAATGCTCATCAATCAACAGCCATACCACGCTGAAAAAACCAGTTCTCGTCAGATCACTGAAGTTAAGCAGCGTTGGGCGCGGTTAGCACTTGGATGGGTGACCATTCGAGAAAACTGAGTGCTGTTGGCACATCGTGGGTGTGGTGAGCCCACACTTGTAGTTATTTACTACAAGTTATCAACCTAGAAACACTACCCGAATCGGGTAGTGTCACGCCTACCCCGAAAGGGAAATGGCTTAATGGTATACTACTACTACTCATCAGGTTAGAATCCAAGAGAATCGTTTTACGCAAAAAGTATTGAAATTAGCCAATTTTTCACTCCGAGTACAGACTTTATTGAATAAAGCAGGAGTAGGCTCTGAATATCTAACAAAGATGTAATTCTGGGATTTATGGAGTAAAATGAGACAATTCAATGTTGTGCTCAGAACCTCAGGTTTTCGTGAAATTCCTTCCTTCTCGTCTTTAGTTTTGCTCTTTAATTTTTAGCGAGACAGTCGCCTTGAGTCCAGAATCACGAATGAATATTTTAAAAGTGGCGTTCCCGTTCTCCGCTCAGGACCTAGTTTCAACGCCCTTAAAGCAATAAAGTTTCGTCCCGCGCGATTGGTATTATTGTTTGCCCCTCGGCGTGCAGACATCTTGGATTTGCCACACCAAACCTGAAATATCTAATTGGGATGGAATTCCTGAGCTGAGACAAAGTGATTTTTCTTCGAATCGAGTTCTTATCTACGTTATTATTGGGTTTATGCCCATGCATTTCCTTGGCCATGAACCTAATAATAACGCAGATATGTACTCGATACGAAAAAAATTACTTTCTGACAAGAATTTTATCCCAATGAAACGGTACCAAAGATATTATAAACGGTACCCTCTTTCTTCCAATGCCTCCAATGAATCCAATGGAACTTGAGTAAAACGAGTAAAACCTACAATTTTGGTTGGATTATCAATTAAAAAAAAATTGTAGTGAATAAAATGTTGAACAACACTCATTGATATAACCAAATTTTTGTGGCAAAATATTTAAAGTTGAGATTTTTCAAATCTTAATTTCCTTAATCGCCTGACTTCTAATCACAAAAGTACAAAACTGTATGGAAAGTTTAAAAAATCTTTGCTATACAAACATTTTTTCTTTGTTTGATAAAACTTGTTTATAGAAATTAATATTAATAATTTTCATGTAAATTTTGTAACTAATAAATCACGTTTTAAACGCACTATTCAGCAGTTTCAGTTCTCAAAAAACAATTTTTTTCTACAGCCGACAATGCTATACTCCTGCATTTACTTACAAATTTAATTTGTTTAGAAAAATCACAACTGTTATAGTTTAATAAATAAATTTGAACATATATCATGTTTAGGAATATATGTAACAATTCAGTCAGTTACGGGTATTTCAAATCTAAAAAACCTCAAATTTATATATTTTGGCATAAAAATTCGTTAAAACAATGGTTATCGTTAACTTTTTAAGCAGTTTTGTAACTAACAGTCACTCTTACAAGAATATGAAGCGGTTTCGTGCAAAACAATATTTTTCTACGCATAAATGCCAACATTTTAATTTATTTATTTTAGGTGATTCAGGGGAATTAAAGTTTGAAAAATACATCAAATTTTAATATTTTGACACCAAAATTGTTAATAGCATTCAGTCATGATTTTTTTGTTATTTTTAAGAGAGTTCTGTGAGTATTTACTTTTACAACTTGACGCTATTGAAGCTAAAAGAACCGTTTTTTGATCGTATTTTAGGACAGTTGCCCATTTATTTATTTAATTTGTTTATAACCATAAAATTATTCAATAAACAAATTATTTGTCTTCGGTACATATATGGTTCAAAATAAAAATGGGAAGTCGAAAATTTTCTCTTGAACGAAAGATCGTTTTTTGTTTGTTTAATTATTTTAATAAAAAATAATACAAATTGTACTTGATAAATTTTGTACTAATCTATTTTTACAAAATTAATTTTTTTGCGATTTTTTCAGGTCTACGAAAAATAATCTTTCCTTGCCACAATTATTATTATTATGGTTGTTGGAAATTTTATTAATAAATATAAATAACACTAATTCGATGGATGTCAGGTCGAAAATTTATAGATATTGTAGGGCTAAAGACAGATTGATAGCCTCAGAAGAAATGGATGAATATTTACTAGTGGATGGTGAATTAAACTCGACAATTTTATTCGAATGTCATTTCTGGTAAATAGCGCGCACAAGGCTCTTAATAATAAATAATGAATAAATTAAAACGTTCAAATTAAGAATATTGAATACAAAATAAAATTAATTATTTAAATATTGTTTACATACAGCAATAAAAAATACAATGATCAACCAAAAATATGGTATTACCAAGATCGTTATCAATCTTTACCTGAAAAAGAAGTAGATTTAGGAATGGATAATAATATTTCGTTGAGCAAAATTCATGTGACCCCAGATTTTTCTCTTGTAATTAAAAGCTTGAGCCTTGCAGATGCAGGAATTTATCGATGTCATGGAAAAGAAGGCCAGGAATTTGAAAATAAATTTAATTACAGACTAGAACGTAATACTGAAATCGCAAATATTTATATTTTTTCATTTCAATATGTTTTTTTTTTAAATTTTAATCACGCACGTAGCCTAATAATTATTTAATCAATTAATTTGATATTTTCCAGCTGTTTTTAGCAAAAGGATTGAAATAATTGAGGAAAAAGGAAATTTATCAGATTGGCAAAATTATCACGACATTAATTTAGCTCCTGTTACGATGCGCTTTGCTGTTAGTGATTTTTGTTACTTGTACACTATATTTTGAAGGTAAAATTTATCAAGTAATTTAAAACAATTAGATTTCGAGAATGCTGGAAATAGCTTTAATTAGGGAAGCTGGAATAGTATTAGAATTAATATCAGAGTGGAGTCCATGGAGTTCTTGTTCTGAAAGATGCAAATTTGGAAAAGGCTTTAAAACTAGACGAGGATTTTGCAGAATAAAAAGAAATATAAATAAAGTGACGTATAGATCAATCTCAACTTTGCATGAATTATTCATTGAAATTTTTGTATTTCAATTTTGTCGAGTTACAAATTTTTTATTACAATTTAGTCGAATAAAAATATCACTTCTTTTATGCACACAGACTGCACTTATTGGAAAAGTGGATAATTGGAGTATTGTAAACTTTTTCCTCAAGTCTCCATTGCTACCTTGCAGGTCTTCAATTTTTCTTTATATATCTATTTTTCCAACTATTTTTATTTAGAATAACATATTTGATGGAATAATTTACTACAATAACGATCCTATATTAGAGCCATAATCCTGGAAAACTACCCTGGAATCATTAATGCTACAAGGTATTTACCAGAATTTATTTTGGAAGAAAAATGCAACAGATGCAAAAAAGTAAAAAAGGTCAAAGGGCATAAATTTAAATACAAAAGAAAATATGTTTTGGCTGAAGGAGCTCATCTCACTATATCATGCCCTGAGTATAACATGTAACTGAAAATAAAATTCGATTTTCATACAAATTGTATTGCAATTTTTTAAATGATATAAAGCATTATTATTAAGATAAAGTATTAACTTTGAAATTTATTAGGTCGAGCTTACAAACTCAAGTGGTATGGAGAAAAAATGCTTTTCTATTAGGAGAAGGAAAAGGTCGATCGTTTCGGAAAAAGGATCCTGAGCCGAGAGTTTTGGTTGATACTTTTTCTACCCTTCACCTCATCGGTATGTACAATTTTATACATCCCATCCAATACCATCATATATACATATATATTATATATACATATACTAACGGGGTAGTCCCACTTCCTAGAGTCCCACTGTTCGGAGTCCCACTCGAGGAAGTCCCAC
>CAKNYM010051685.1:173368-201680 GCA_932195095.1 Andricus curvator
ACAGACAGACAGACAGACAGACAGACAGACAGACAGACAGACAGACAGACAGACAGACAGACAGACAGACTACAGACAGACAGACACCTTCGTAAAAATCGTTTTTTCTAGCTCAGGGGGTCTCGAAACGTGGAGATTTGATGAAAACCGACTATGTCAAATTTTACATAAAACCAATACCTTCTCATTAGAATGAGAATGTAAAAATGACATCGAAATAAATACTCATGGTATAAAATCTTTTTTTTAAATGTATTAAAAAAAAATAGAGTTTCGTTCGATGCAGTTGATATCATTGATATCATAACCTAATAAAAATAAAAGCGTCTAAATCTTCGGGGCGGGGAAAAATCATCAAATTTAAATCTTTTTTCAGCTTTCCTGCGTCATTTAGGATATTTGGGGATCATTCTACTTATTTCATCATTTTTTTATTGTGCTGGCTTAGTTGTTGTTTTCCGACAAAGAGACAAATTCAAAATGACAGATTATAAGGAAATTAAGACTTACACCAATGACTAGGAAAGATGATCGAGGAGGAACAGGATAAAAAAAAAACGCATTTTTTTCAACTGGACACAATTGATGTTTAAATAATATTATTTGATCTCTAGTTTATTAATGTTGTGAAATAAATGGTATTTTCATAAGAACAATGGATGAATAAATAATAATAAATGAATAACTATAATTATAGTAGTATTTTGTCTTAATTTATGTAGTGTAAAAATAAACTTTCGCATTTAGAAAATAAAAATACAGAATGTAATGAAAAATGATGATGATGAGAGGGTTCAGGAATTTCATAATTTTTGAAAGAATTGAATGTTGTGTGTCATAGTTGGTTAAATCCGAGACTATATGTTTATGTATATGGACAAGAGACCTTCTGACTGAGGTTCTTGGCAGTGCGGTGGAAAGAAGTGAAAGGAGGAGGCCCTCGACAGTTCGTCGTCCGGTTCTTTTCAGTTCCTCCAACAACGCGTTCCAAAATGGCTGTGCTTTGAGATCATCTGTATGGATAAAAATATTGTTTTGTTTTGATAGTGGAAATTTTATTCCTAAACATCCAACAATGAATTCCACGAACTTTTCCCTTTCATTAACTTTACTGTGTCTGGCTCTTGAAATTCCTCTTGAAGTGAATGGTGAGTAATGTACCTGTATGTATACTGAAAGCGTTCACTTTCTTTTAAAGTGGGCCGTCTACTGCACATTTTATATACCTGTATACAAAATCAGGATACAAATTAAACTTTTGTCACTAGCTTCTGAGCTATATTTATTAACACTTGTTGCGTTCCTATGTCTATTGTTAAAATTAATTTAATTATTTTACATACTTTAGTATTTAAAATAATGTTTATCTACTGTGTATTCATTATTTGTTTTTGTTTTCAATTTATGTTTATATTTTGTTTCCTCAATGCTATATTTGAGAATAATTTTTTGAATTATCAAGACTTTTAGGACATATCTTACAATTTTATAATACATGATATTATAGATATTTAGACTATATTTAATATTTTTACATTTTATTTCCCTAAAATTATAATGTAGACGAATAATTTGAATTTGAATGTGTAGAATAGGGGAGAACATCCTACAGTAGATAATGAACCTACAGTAGTTAATCAGTAATTAAAAGCACAAATATACGTAAAATAATTAATTCAAACTTTAATTTATCATCACTTGAAGTGTTTGACCTATATTTTTTAAATTAATTTAATTATTTTACATACATTAGTATTGGAAATAATGGTTATCTACTGTGGATTCATTATCTACAGTAGAGTAGATAGTTAAATCTTAATACTACATTTTATACTTTATTTATTTTTGTTTTCATTTGACTTTTATATTTTATTTCCTTAATACCATATTTAAGAATAATTGTTTGAATTATCAGGATTTCTAGAGCAAATTTGGAATTTGTACAATGACTTTATGTGTGTTAAAAAGTCTGAAAAGTTAGAAGAGGAATTTTTAATTTTTGCATAATTACTAATTTAGTTGTATTAATTATATTAAATTTAGGTATCCTGCGAAGGTGTTTTGTGTGTAGATCAAGAGGCGAATTGGGTTCCTGTAAAGATGGATTTAATTTTAACGCCACACTGCTTGAAAACGAAAAAGGAGTGACTGCAGATCCATGTGCATCAGGATGGTGTGCCAAAATTATTCAGGGTCGCAGCATCAATAATGGTACATAAATAAATAAATAAATAAATAAAATAATTACAAATTAACACAAACAAATACAAATAAAGGAACAACTGGAAAGTTCCGCAAAATAACATTTCCGACACTGGAAATTCTCGAAATCGATTAAATGCTGCAAAATGTATATAAAGAAACCACTTCCAACTCAAAAGTATTTTAATGAGTTCCCGGATCCCCGTTTTCAGCTCAAATGTACTTTTATGTGACTCTGGTGCATTTATGCGTTTTTATGCGACAACGCCGTAGAGAATCGTAATATTGCATGTTACATTACGATACTCTACGAGTCTACGCTGTCGCAGACATAAAAACTTGTAAATGCACCGTCGTCAAAGAAAATAGTTGTTATATGCGCCAATGCGCACAATTCGGGTCTTGACGCGACTCGCTTACAATGCTCGCAGGACTTCTCTCGCCTCGGCTTGGATCGTCCTGCGAGCATTGCCCATTATAACTTCCTCCATGTATGGAAAGAACCCTTTCCAGCTTTTGCCAGACCAAAAAACACTTCAAAGTGCTGATGTGCCCGTTTCCAGCCCCAAAAATGCCTTTTCTCACAAAATTCGCCTTATTTCGGAAACCGCGTCCATTATTATGAATTTTTTACATTCCTATAAATCAAACTTGAAAATGTTCTCTACGTGTCCAAAAATATTTATCAAAATCGCAAGGACCATTTTCGAGATACTTACCAAAAACCGTTCCACGGCGAAAAAATAAAAATAAAGAAAATAAATCCAGATTTTTCAGTAGAATTCAAAAGCGGAACGTCCAATTTTAAATCAAATTTGTGAATATCTTCAAAGGCATTTTCTGCGCCCAACTGTCCAACCTAGAATAAATCCTGACGTTTTTAAACGACATCAGACGAGTTTACAGCCAAAAATCAAGCAAAAAAATTCACTTTTTTTAGTATAATTAAAAAACGCAACATTCAGTTTCTATGAAAATTGAAACAGAATTTCCAGGGCAGGTCATATGTTAGAGGTCAGTAGGTTCTTTTTAAAGTTATTAAAAACATTTTTGTTTAGAAAAAAAACTGTTTTTTTATTTAGTTTCAAGCTACTACTACTATTACTATTGAAAAATACATAAATATAATAAAAATGATAGAAAATCGTTGTCATAATGATGCCGTGCGACAGTTTTAAATTGATTTTGAAGCGACCTAGTTGTACTTGAAGATGCGGGTTAGATCAATCAAGTTGATTTTAGTTTTAATTTTCTAATATAATATTTTATTTTGTCTCACGCAAGTTAATTCACATTAATAAAATAAATTAAATGCGAGTTAAAATGAAATGAAATAAAAAATGATTAAATGTTATTGAAATGATTTTAGAACACGACGCGGCAACAGAAAGAACGTGTCTTCAAAGAGGTCCAGACGATGGAGAAGAGAGATGTGCGCACACAACGATGGATTACAAAAAAGTTTTTATATGTTTTTGCAAAGGTGATCTTTGCAATGGTGCAAGTTCCAAAATGCCAAGCCTATTAGTTCTGACGGTAATAACTTTGGTAACAACGCAACAGCTCTTGATATGACGAATGTCATAAAAATAATTACGAAAGAAAGACGTACGTAAAGCAAGACAAAAGTGACAAACATGTCTTTAGAGATTTCAAAAGACACATACATGATTGAGCAATTTTAAATAGATATTTTCAACATTTTTAAATATACGTCGTCAATATACATCAATTTAATATTTGAAATTGTAATTATTTATCATCGGTCCAAGTTTCAATTGAAAGCATTTTATTTTTTATCGTTTAAAGTATGTAGTATCATTGCGTTATCACGCATTTAAAAAGTGCGCGAATTTATTACTTTGTATGTTAGATTTTTGTAAACGGCGTGAAAGAATGAATAATGTTTGAATGAGTTTTATATATTCACAATAAATATTGACAAGACTTTTTAGACTTTATTCAGTATTTTATTTTGTAACATAATATAAAATCAGATACCTATACATATCAGGTTTAATAGATGAATGTATAAAAAATACGAGGTAGAAAAATTTCAAATCTTTCCTTTGCAATTTTTACAGTAACTATCTCTATCTCTATTAAATCATTGCTGACATGTAGCAAACTACTTTATCGACTTTTGCACTGCAGTCCTTATCCGCATTCCGAATTCGCAGTCGCTCTCGAACGCTTATAACTAAAAATGCTAAAAAGTTTCTTTTTACTTTATCCAAGATTTCATACAACCTTCACAACAGTTAATGACAATTCATTACATGACAATAACAAAGTCAAAGTCAATGTTTTTAAAAATACTGCTGTTTGGTCAATCACTTAATTGACTAAATGCAACAAGAAAGATCTTTGAAAGATATTTGGTTAGAAAGTTTTAGGCAGAGCCCGGAGCTTTGTCAAGCTGTCCTTTTTTTGTAGTTGCCTCTTTGTCAGCCAATCGCTTCTTCTTTTCTATTACTTTTCTGTGCTTGATACTTCTCAGGTGATCCTTCCACTGTAGCTCACCGATGAAAATTCTCTCGCAAATCTGAAAACAGGAGGATATGCAGCGGCGGCGAATAGAATAAATTGAGATGAAATACAAATTAATGAAAATGTAAAAGAAGATGTAAAAGTTATAGAAGATATAGAAGAATAAGAATACTACCCACTTGGCAAAAGTGACTTTCTTCATTACTACTGTCTGCCACTTTCCGGTTCTTGACTTTTTCGTTCAATGGCCTGTGCTGTTGGGGTTTCTCGCCCCGAAGTAAAGATGAAACGATTTCTATCGCTGGGTCGAGAACATCACTTTTCCATTTGTCGATATGTGTACAATTCAAAGAGTACACGGAAGGGACCTGTGCAATGATTGATTAATTATCTATTGTGTGTATAAGTAAACAAGATAAGCTACACAAAGTTAGCACAATCAGCACAATCTGCACAATCTTCTGTCTGATATCTACCTACTTATTACAGAGTAATTCAATTTACAAATTTTTATTTCCAAAATTTCCTTTTCTCATTATTCTTTTTTGCAAATTCTGTTTCTAGGCTGTGCAAAGTTTCTGCAATGTTGCGACTATTATTCTCTGGCACTGCATCAAATATGCTGCAAAAATTGCAAAATTGCAGCAATATTCCTTTCTCGCTCTCAAAAAACAGAAAACAAGTCGTCGCTTCCCAAAAAATTGGAAAGCCTTAACTCGTCTTCACTTTTAATCGCGATAATTTGTTATTAAATGTATTTAATCACTGTTACGAACCTGTCTATCAGTACGACGTATCATTCTGTTCATTATCCACTTTTTTTGTTTCCTTGCGTATCTTCTCGTAACTAATTTCAACTCTGCTATACTCTCTTGTAACATCTTCTGACCCTGAAATTATCACAATTTCGAAATTTAAACTGAATAAACATTAATTATTAATAATTATTAATTTAGTACTATTGTCTTTTAAAATTCTGCTGTTAATTTTGTATATAATTATAATATCTTAATTATAAACAATATATAAAATTATACTCGGCATTTTACTCTAAAAATACTAGAATTGAATCTGCTTTTTAGACAATTAGGGCCTATTCCTGTATTGAATAAAATCTGTTTTCCTACTGAAGAATTGGTTAATTTTAATAATTTGCTGTACAAGATTTTTTTAATTCTAATATGAGCATCCAAAAAACCGTTTTTCACAAAAACTATTGAAATTAGCCAATTTTTCACTCCGAAAACATATTTAATTCAAAACAATAATGGGCCCTAATTACCTAAAAAACAGATGTAATTCTAGGATCTATGGAGTAAAATGAGGCAATTCAATTTTGAGATTGAGTCCTGGTTTCAACGCCCTTAGAGCAGACATGCCCAACTCGGGGAAATTCCCTGCGAGAACACATGTTCCGCGTCCCCTACTCTTTCTCTTAGAGAGCGATAGAGGTGGTAGACGCGTGGGAGAATCTCTACTCTGTGACGTACGCGTCTACCACGCGCATGCGTCTACCGCCTCTCTCGCTCTCTGGGAGAAAGAGTAGGAGACGCGAAACATGTGTTCTCGCAGGGAATTTCCCCGAGTTGGGCATGTCTGCCTTAGAGTTACAGGTTAGATCATTCAAACTGACTCATTTAATTAGTAAAAGTTGTTGTTACTGACTAGACCATTCAAAATGACTGATTTCGTCAATGAGTCAAATTGACTAATTTAAGAAATGACTTGAGTAATTTGTCAATCGACGAATCCGCATTAATTGAATCCGTCAAAATTGACTGCGAATCAGTTACTTTTGACTCGTTCAAATTTAGAGTGAATGTAATATCATTTAGAGGACAATCAACAATTATTATTCTTAATAACAATTCCTTAAACCAAATTTTATCATCTTGTGCAGTCATAAATCGATTTTTCTCGCCTCATGCATTTGTATACCATTAAGCCATTTCCCTTTCAGGGTAGGCGTGACACTAACCGATTCGGGTAGTGTTTCTAGGTGGATAGTTTTCTTGTAGTTATAAATAACTACAAGTGTGGGGTCACCACACCCACGATGTGCCAACAGCACTCAGTATTCTCGAATGGTCACCCATCCAAGTACTAACCGCGCCCAACGCTGCTTAACTTCAGTGATCTGACGAGAACTGGTTTTTTCAGCGTGGCATGGCCATTTAAAAAATAAAATACCATTTTTTGTGTCGAATTTACCGACAATTACATGAGACGAGATAAAAATGTTTGTGACACTGTTAATAACAATAACAGTAGTTGATCGTTATCCAAGTATCAAAGAAAAGTTTTAAAAATAGTTATTGGCGGTCGACTGCGTTAAAGAACAAAGTGTAAACGTTGAAAAAATCCAAACAATGAATTTTTTAATTAGGTTTCTTTATAAAAAATTAACACTTGGCAGGATAACAATGAGTCATTGCTAAGAAATTGCTAGTAAATTCCAGAAGAAAAACGGAACTCTCAGCTTACAAATGCATGAGACGAGAAAAATTTGTTTATAAGATTTTTAAAAACAATACAAATAGTTTATCGTTATCGTATCTGAAAAAAGTTATGAATTCAGTTATTAGAAATTGATTACGTTAAACGGACAAAGTTTAAATGTTGAAAAATAGCAAAATATAACATTTGATAATTAATTTCGTTTAAAAAATCATCAATTTTGATCGATTAATATTAATAGCAAAGAGTCATTGCTAAATAATTGGCTATTAATTTATAGGTGAAAAGTGGAATTTTTTGTTTACATATATGTACATATGATAATCAAGATTTGTTAAAAAAATTGTTATTCCCAATAATAATTTTGGATTGTCATTAAAATGTCCTCAGAGATTTAAAAATTAGTTATTCACATTTGATTAGGTCGGAAGAGCCGAGTTTATAGAATTTGTTTATAGCATAAGTTATTATCTACTTTCATAAATTCAATATAAAAACTGTTTTTGTCTACAAATTATTCAGATTTAGTGCGAATCAAAAGACGAATCGCAGGCATTCCCAAGTGAAGCCATTTTTATTCACTTATTTGTTTATAACAAATTTAATAAATGTTTTAATATCTGCAATACTACTGGAAAACTTTATTTGGATAATTGCTTCACAAATTCTAGATATCTTGGAATAAGTTCAAGAATGTCGCACAAAACAGCACTCTTGAAAAGAAAAAAAAATTATTTTCGATTTCTGTTATTAAGCAAAAAAAGAATGAAAAAGAATTTCAACAATTAATCCTTATACCTTTTCGCTGTTCCGGTCATCTTCGGGCAGTATCAAGTAATTGTGAAACTCCTTGAAGCCGATGCTCTGAAAAATGCCTTTCGTGTAATCTGGTGCCCTGAAACACATAACAGCGAAATTAGCAAACTTAAAAATGTTTGAAAATGTTGAAAATTTATATTTTTCGACATTTCTACACCCTAAATTAAAATCAGTCCAAATTTCACTAATTAAATTAATGAGCCATGCGTTGACTGAAAAATCAATCATTTCTACTGACAAACCAGTCGATTGAACAGAGATGAATAATCAGTCAATATTGACACATTTTAATGATTAATTTGAATGAACCATAAAGGACGGATTTACTCAATGAAATTTACGGATTAGATCAAACAAAACGATTGATTTCATTGGTGGAAGTTACCGGCTATCGTATAATTTAAAATTAATAATTTCATTCGTGAAAGACACTGACTGGAAGATTCAAAATTACTGATTTAATCAATTATGGTTACAGTGTAGATCATTCAAAGTGACTGATTCGATCAGTGGAAGACACTGATTAGATCAATTAAAATGACTGATTTTATCAGCGAATATTACAGATTGGATCATTCAAAATGAGTCATTCAATCAGAGAGTGGGATTGGCTGATTTGAAAACTCACTACTGACTGATTTGTCAGTCGTTGAATGAGCTACTTTTCACTGATTCAAATTTACAGTGTAATTAAATTAATAAAATTTGAATGACGATTTAGGATTTAATAAACTTGAATAAAATTTAAATTATTATTTTGTGCACTTTTGCTTTGTGTGCCTGATAATTGGCGTGTATGATAAGGCTGATGAGGAAACTTTTTTATTTTACTTTATTTTTTTTCATTTGCTAAAACTGTTGCCAAGGAACCTGATTGCATAATGAGAGCAGTTATTTGCAATTCTAACAAAAAATAATCTTCAAGTGGTCCTCCAGAAGCGATAAAACTTGTCGATTTGCAACTGTACTATATAAAATTGAATGCGAAAAACGATATGTCAATGAACTTTCTATACAGATATCAAATTCGAATCTAGATCGATAGGTATTTTATCACATTCTAAAAAAGTTTATAACTAAACAGGTGAGACTTTTGCATTTAAAATATTTTTCCCTTCATAACTCTTAACTCTCAGATATATTTGCAATCAAATCAAATTACAAGCTGAGTGTACACACATTTAAAATCATTTGTTTATTGCACAATTCTACTGTTACAAATAAATTTCATGAATAAACAATTTTCATACTCTTTTCACGAAAAACATTCTTTGCCACATACTATGTATCGACGTAGCAATTTAACTCTCGAAAATTGTCAACATCTAACATTTAGATTTGCTATAAATAATTCAAGTATAACAAATAGAACATTTTCATAAATTTTTCTCGGAAAAAATTATTTTGCCTCTTTTGTCTATCGAAATAGTCTTTTTCTGCAATCTTATGCAATTTCGTGCAATGCCATGCAATCCCTTGTAGTTTGCCTTATGAAAAAATATTATGGAAAATTCAGTACAGGTCTATAATCATTTTTCTATAATCATTTTCTTGTAATTTTTTCATGATTTTAGAAAAAACATTATAGAGATTCATGATAAGAAACACATGTTAAAATATTGAAAGAACTAACGCCAAAAATAGAGAAACCATAAGTTCAACTCTATTTATATTCAAGGGATTTCAAGAGAACATTGCCAAATAAATCAAATTAAATTTCAAAAGTTTGTTAGGGATTTCAAAGATTTCAGGGGACTTTAAGGCATTTCAAGGATGTCTAAAAGATCCAGAGGATTTTATTGAACCTCTAAGGACTTGAAGGGATTTTTAGAGAACTTTGAAAAATAAATTAAATGAAATAAAATTTCAAGGGATTTCTGGCGATTCCAAAGTTTTCAAGGGATCTTAAGGTATTTCAAAGGTTTCTAGGGATTTCAATGTGTTTTTAGAGAACTTTGATGAATAACTTTAATTTGATTTAAATATTCAAGAGATTATCGAATGATTTCTTCTTATTTTAACGGATTTTTACGATTTCTAAAGATTTCAAGGAATTTCAAAAGATTTTAAGAATTTTATTGAATCTCCAAGGATTTCACAGGATTTCAAAGATTTCTAGGAATTTCAACAGTTTTTTGGAGAATTTTAATTAATAAGTTCAATTTAATTTATATTCGAGGGATTTGAGATGATATCTAGATAAATAAATTTCAAAGGATTCCTAGTGATTGCAGTGATCTCAAGAGATTTTAATGTATTTCACAACATTTAAAGAATTTTATTCAATCTCTAAGAATTTCAAGGCAGTTCAAAGATTTCTAAGGATTTTAATGAATTTATACAGAACTTTAGGAAATAAATACAATTTTATTTCAAAGGATTTCAACGGATTTGAACAATTTCAAGGGATATGAAGAAATTAAAAAAATTTCAGAGGATTTTAAAGATTTTCAGTTATTTTAAAAGGTTGCAAAGCATTTTAAGAGATTATAAACTTTTCCAGGGATGTCAAAGAATTTGTTTGTTTTTTCCGGAAAAGAAGTATGAAAATGTATTTTTTGTTTATAAAAGTTCACAAGAATAAAATTGGAGAATAAACAAATTGTTTGCTTTATTTGCATGCTCAGGTTGTGATTAAAGTTGATTGCAAATAATTTTCTTAAAAATGCAGTTTTTTGTTGTTCTAATTTTGTTACAATTAATCACAATTAAATACAATTAATCACAGGGCTTTAAAAAATGTGTGCTGGTGGTGTGCAATGCAGATATCCGAAAATAAAATTAGCAATTTCGCGACATCAGATGGCGATGAATAAATAATCTTTAAAGTCGACAGTATTATGAAATTAATCTTCTTCTGTCGATAAGAAGACGACGAAGAATTCAAAATGTACTTGACCCAATTTTCTCTTTATCAAATGACGCATCCGAGCTTTTCTATAAAGATTAATCACCGCAATTAGATTAATAAAGTAGATAAAAATATTAAATCACACTGTAGAGTTTGAAATAAGTGACCAACGACAATATAATAGCAAATAACTTTAAAATGCATTCATTGTAAGCGAATAGTGTCAGTATGACAATTATATTAAAAATCTGCCCGCTTCGCGGGCACATTCTCATCGCTCGCAAGTTTCAGCGCGCCTAGGGCGCGCACCTGATGGATCTCGCGCTTCGCGCTCGATAATGTATTCACCTCGCGCTGCGCGCTCGGACACATTTGTCGCCTAGGTTTTCACACTTCGTGTGCTCGCTATTGCGCGCTTCGCGGGCGTATACTCTCTTAGTAAGCTTCATCGTTATGACCTGCTTTTGGTTTAATTATGTCAGTTTTACATAAAAAGAAGAACTAATTTACTTAAGGTTCTATCGACCTTAAGGAACACATTCTCATCACGACACTCGCGCTTCGCGCTCGATATTTCGTTTGATCATCATGTGAACCTCGCGCTTCACGCTCGTTTCTGTTCATCGTATAATAGAAACCCAAAAGTTCGCAACGACCATATGTTACGTTCAATCTTCTTCAGATAAAAATGACTAAAGTTGTATTTGATTTAAAATGAAGAAGGTAATTCCTTTACTTTAGCGTATATTTCCGTATCTTTATAATAAATCCTACAATCAGAAAGATTTTTTTCCAACTATCTGAAAAGGGGAGAAAAAAAGTATTTAAGTCGTTTTTGGAACATATATCTTGCTTTTTCATTCATAATCAAACCGACCCCTTGACTACCATGTGATTCCCTATCTACTCCTAACCATATTTCAAAACCGCTTTTCAACACCCCATTTTCTATGTTTCTACTTTCGCATCCCTTTTTCTTTGTCTCAGGTACACATAAAATATCTAGTTTCCTAGCATGCACAGTTTCTCGTAGTTCTCTTACTTTAAGATCATTCACTCCTCTAGCATTCCAAACACCCAGTCTCCATTTATCGCCTGAAACTCAAACTTTACGTTTATCGTGTGTATGCATTTCGTCAATCAAAGTTTCAGTCCATTCCGAGGCCACTTTATTGTTTGGATTGTTCATGTTTAGATTGTACACCCAACTACAACCTTTATGCGCGAAATTTGTTTTGCGAGTCGAAATCATGTCCAAGTTAAGTAGTGATTCGTCGTATAGTGGAGAGTCCAGTTCTAACGTCAGTCCCACCAAAACTTCTGTTACGGGGGGGAGGCCCCCGCCCCCCGAGGACAAGGAATGGAAACCGAGAGAGTCGCAAATGGTTGATGTTTTATGCTGAGAAGGTCACCAGCCTTCAGCAGCGTTGTATTAGATAGGAGTTCATATGTTTCCATCTGCGCATTCTCGGCCCACCTCTAAACGAGGAACCAATAACTCTTTTTTTTTTTTTTTTAATATATATATATATATATATATATATATTCATTTCGTCTATTTGGAACATAGTTCTTGAAATATAAATGTAATAGTCGAATTTTTTCAGAGCAATTATTTTAGTTTTTGTGCAATAAAAATGTGAATTTTCGATTTTTCAAGAAAATTCAAAAAGTCGTTCTGATAATCTTGTAGGGCGTGCAAAAAGAAACACTTTCCTTGTCTTGACTTTTTTTCGTATCGTGCGTTGTTTGGCTGAAAATGTTAATTATCGTTTCTTCTTTTGGATTTTGAAAATGCTGTAACTCTGAAAATGTTCATTTTATCGAAAAATGTCATAAGAATAAAATTATTGAATTTTTGATTACTATAAGGGGCCGTATATATAATTTCCAAATTTTGAAAAAAAATGGTCTAAAAAATTTTCAAAATGCTCTCACTTTTTGAATTTTCATCCAAAATGGCTGGCTAACGAACTTGACCTTTAGTTTGGAAGACTAAAAGAGTATACCAAAGGCCAATCGAATCAGTCAATTCTTTCGAAAGTATCGTTCTCACAGACAGACATACATGCATACATACAGACAGACAGACACATTCGTAAAAACCTGTTTTTTGGGTTCAGGGGGTCTCAAAGCGTGGACATTTGACAAAAACCGGGGGGGTCAAATTTTACACAAATCTAATACCTTCTCTAGATGAGAATGTAAAAAAGATTTACATTTTACCAATTTGTTTATTTATAAATTGCACTTGATGAAAATAAAGCAGGGTTTGCTCATGAATATTTTTGAGAGTACTTTTAATTGAGGTCAAAGAAAATTTTACTTCAATTTGTCGAAAGAACCCTATTTTTATTTAAATATTGTACAAAGGATGTTTTTAAATATTAGCAATTTTAGAAATGTGTAATTTTTTGGATAATTTCTTTTCCTATTTGGAAAATGTAATAATTCGTTACAACGAAGGACATTTTTAAGCAATTTTACAAACAATTTTTGTATTTAACAAACAAAAGAAAAAAAAATTTTTACTTTTCATGGATGATTATTTTGAACTATTGTAAAGACATTAGTGAAAAAAGTTATATCTTCTCTATTTGCCACAATGAAGTACGTATCTACTGTGCACCTATATTTTCAGAAGAAAATCGAAGAAAATCGTATTAATTGCGACAGCGATACGAAAATAAAAAACAACATTTTCCATGTCTATTATAAATATACTTCGTAAACAAAAAAATTGCAATTCAAAGTTGGAGAGACTAATATTTTCGATAGCAAATTAAGGCTATTATTTAAACAAATTTAATAAACAAATGCACAATTCTGCCATTCTTCACTGTGTGATTTTATTTGTTTGGCAGAATCAACTATTCATCTCTCTCAATTGACTTTCTGCTATAAATTTGCTTTTAAATAACAATTGTGTATTATTTAAACAAATTTAATAAACAAATACATAATTCATCCATTTTTCAGCAGATAAATTTCTTTTCTTCAGCAGAATCAACTATGAATCTCTCCCAAAATGGTCTTCTGCTATTGTTGGGCTTAAAATAACAATTGTTAAACAAATTCATACTTTGCCCATTTTTCAGTACACAGGTTTCTCCCTAAATTAAAATCTGCTAAATGTTTTACTAATTTCAATCAGTGACTATGTTCCAACTATGAATCAGTTATTTTTACTGTTGAGTCAGTGACTTGGACTGCTTTTTCAGTTGAAAATAACTGAATTCTAGGAAAAATGAATCAGTTACTTTATAATGATGAATCAGTCAGTCAGTCAGTCAGTCAGTCTTACAGATTCATCAGTAAAAACAACTGACTCGTAGCCAGAATTCTGTGGCTGATTGAAATTCGTAAAAATTATAAATGTTTTCGAATAAAGGCAGTTGGTGGACATAAAGACCATTTTATTAATAGGCGACCCGCATAGAGCATTGCAAATATTTATGCACAAGATTAAATTTAAAGTATTCCGGAAATTGAGCTGTTTCTTCAGAGGGGCAAAGGTACATGATAATCGTTATTATAATGTCAGTAGAGTAACTTTAATATTCCAACGCACGACACCACATCCGGTTCAAGCCGACGACTCGAGACACTCAGAAAAATGTTTCTCTTCAATTCAAGAAAACGTTTCTTTAACGTAATTTTTTTTCATTTCACCAAAAATAACTTACAGATAAAGAAGAAAATCATTTTACGTTTGAAAAAAATTTCGTTTTAAACAGAATCAACGATTTCTTTGATCCAACAGCCATACCACGCTGAAAAAACCAGTTCTCGTCAGATCACTGAAGTTAAGCAGCGTTGGGCGCGGTTAGTACTTGGATGGGTGACCATTCGAGAAAACCGAGTGCTGTTGGCACATCGTGGGTGTGGTGAGCCCACACTTGTAGTTATTTTACTACAAGCTATTAACCTAGAAACACTACCCGAATCGGGTAGTGTCACGCCTACTACCCTGAAAGGCTTAATGGTATAAAGAAGTTTATTTGCATCAAAAGATATTTCTTCGAATGAAAGAAACGCTTCTTTGACGGAGACGAGTCAAAATGAAGGATAATGAACAAAGTTCAGACCTTAAAATTGGAAATTTGACTATTCCTATAGTTGAATAAAATTGCTGTAAACAATCTTTCATTTAAATCGCAAAAGTTACCAAATTTACGATTATATAAATAGAACATTAAAATAACAGCAGCCCTTTTTAACTCTGTTTTCATAAAAATTGTATTAAATACTTCCAAACACAATACAGCTTTTTCGTAAAGGTAAAAAATGCTGAATTAAAACCCGAAAATAATAATTGAAAATTTGTTTACAGAGGAAAAATTGTAATCGGGGTTAACACAGAATATGTATTATATATCGAATGTAATCGGAATAAGTCACAGATTTGCACGATAAGACACGTGGAAGTCCAAATATGGGGCTACCAAACACTGTATCATATCAATTTTGCAATACAACGAATTTTGCTGATTCTACAATGTACTCTGCTGTAAAATAATAATTTTAAACTGGATACACGTATTAACCATTAACTATTATAAAAAGTTAAATTTTTATAGGCTGTAACCATTTAATACAAATTCAAAGAAAATTTAATTGAATCAAAGAAAAATATTTATTGGCTCTCAGTCAAAGAGAGCATTTTTTGGTTCAAATAAATTTGTTGATTAAAAAAATGGATTTTTCAATAAATTAAAATTTGTCTTTAAAATGATTTTCTTTTTTCTCTTCAAGTTATTTTTGGTGAAATAAGAAAAGAAGTTGTGTCAAAGAAACGGTTCGGTTTCTTTAATTAAAGAAAAGAATAATTTTTGTTTAATGCACAGTGCACACTGCACACGTTGTGTCTGTGGCATGAGGAAATTTGCATAGAGATTGCACCGAGTCGCGTCGCGTCGCGTGCCTCAGCCGCAGAATTCTCGTAACAATATACGATAATAATTATATTGGTGATAATTATGGGTTCGAGAGACGTTTTATCATCAGTCTGAGATAATTCACTGATAATACAGCAATGCAATATGTGAAACTATTCTATTGGAGAAATTCATTAGTTCTAAGCCAAAAAAGCGAATCCAAAAATTAATTTAAAAATATTGAGAAATCTTAAATGTCAATTCAAAATTCGGATTTTTGGTCCAATCTAGACCCTCTGAAAACAGAAGTTTTCTATCATTCTATATGAAAAGTGTATTACAATTTTATCATATTTTTTATGAATACCGTTATTTTTAGATTTCTTTTTGCACAAAATTTTCGATAGTAAAAACCGAAATTATTAATTTAATAATTAAATAATAATAATTTATTATTTTTCAAACAAACTTAATTAAAAAATTAATTGTTTGGCTGTTTTTCAAGATTGAAACTTTCTTTTTTAACGTAGTCAACTATTAATAACTCATTGTTAAACTGTTTTGGACAATCAGATAACTCTCAACTATTGTTGCTGGTACGAACAAGGTTATGAACAATTTTTTTATCTGGTGCATTTGAAAACTAAACTTCAGTTTTTCTTATGGAATTTACTGACAATTGCATGAAACGAGATAAACTCTTTTATATTGTAAATAAGAAAAACAATAATTGGTCGTTATCCAAGTGTCTAAGAAAAGTTTAAAAATTAGTTATTAAAGGTGATTATGTCGGAAGAAAAAAATTTTAATGTAGAAAATAGCCACGTAATGCATTTGTTAATTAAGTTCGCTCATAACAAATTACCACTTGTCTTGTTTTCGATTGCGAAACTATGAACACAATTAGTTATTGTTAAGGAATTGTTAGTAAATTCCACAAGAAAAATTGAATTCTCAATTTAAAAATGCATGAGACGAGAAAATTTTTTTTATAACATTGTTAATAATAATAAAAATAGTTTATCCTTATCCAAGTGCATAAAAAAGTTGGAAAAATAGTTATTAAAAGTTGATTATGTGAGAAGATCAATGTTAAAATGTTTGAAAATGGCCGAATAATGCATTTGCTATATAATTTTGTTTAAACAATCATTCATTGTTATCACATGAGAGCTAGAAGCCAAAACTAATTAACTCGCTGTTAATTCCTCGGAGAAAAGTGGGATTCTTTGTTTATAAATTCTAGAGTGTTTCGAAAAACGGCTCTATTTTTTTCTAAAATGTCTTCCATACAAATTTTTGCTTTTGGTGTCAAAATGTCACCTGAATTCTGAAAAAATTAATGAACAAATCAGTGGTCTCTCATACAATTTTTTGCATAAAGGTTTTTTTTTAAATTGCAGTTGTTAATGGATTTTTTTACTTTAGAATACATACACTGTTTTGTCTCTAGTAAAATACATTACCCAGATTTTTAGCAAAATTTAACAAAATAATTCAGTCAATGTTTGCAATATTTTCTTTTTACTTTCGCTGTTAATGGATCATTTTACTTTGCCATAAAAAATAATAAAATATAAAAAAATAATTATTTTGCAAAAATAGGTTTGCTGCGAGGCCCCTCAATTTTTTAAAAATTCTGTCAAAAATCTGACACACCAAAAGGAACAGCATGTAGGGGACTACTCTAAGAAATGCATAAGGTGGTACAAATTTGTTTAAAAAATTGTTAATGACAATAATGAATTGTTAATTATCATCGAAATTAGTTATTTATATTTGATAAAGTTGAAAGAACCAAGCTTGTACGTCAAAAAGTGGCACATCAGTGCATTTGTTAATTAAGATTGTTTAAACAATCATCAAATGTTATTGACTAAAAGCTATAACTAAGTGTCACTGTCAAGTACTTCTGAAAAAACAGTATTCTTCAAAACTGAAGAAAAATGTCAATTTTTGTATTGAATAAAAAAATAATACATTCTTTCGATAAATCTGCTACGGATAATCATTTTTATTAACAAGCACGAGTCAACTAGTTGTATTTTGTAATCCATTCATGATTATAGAAGAGTGACTCTTCCTCTAATATATTTCTATTTGAAGAAAAACAACCTGTCAACATTCGTTTCGCTTAAGATTATAGGGAAATTTTGATTAAAGATCACTCATTTTTTGAAATAGAATATTTGACTGATTCTCAAGTTGAGATTTTATTAAATGAATTTTTATTGGCCTGAGGATAAAATGTGTGTAATTTATGCAAATCTCGTAGGTTAGAAATTTACCCGAAATCAGTAATAAAACTTACTCGTTGTTCTTGAGTCGGTCTTCATTGTACCTTTCGTGGAAATCCAATAACTCTTTCACCAAGCCCGCTTCCAGCATCGAATCGACTCGAGAATCCAGCCTCTTGTCATGGACCTCCTGAAAATATATAAGAAAAAGGGTCACTAATTTTAAATATGCTGATTTCCTAACGCGGGGTCGGTCGATCGGTCGGTCGGTCGGTCGGTCGGTCGGTCGCTCCTCCTCAAATTTCTATTATAATTAGGGATTCTCATCAGGTAGACAAAAATCCTGAACAGAACTACTTGTGTTTCTGCAAAAATGTCCCCCCTCTCATTGCGTGCCTATTATCGTCGACTTCGACTGGGACTCAACGGGCCAAGCGAGATTACTTTGTTTATTTAATAATTTAGTAGTACATACTATTTTAGTGTGATAAGAATGGTACAATGACGAATTGAACGTAAATGAGTGAGTTAGCTCGAAAAATTGCACGCGCTTTGTTTGGAGAACCCTGACCCAATTTTTTAGTCGAATGGCAGCCACACGTGATCTTTCTAGTTTCTACACACACACACACACACAAACACCTCAAGTTGGGGGCGATGTTCAAACGGAAAAGAATCGCCGGCCGGCCGGCCGGCCGCGCGGCGTCGCATTGGCGACATGCGAGAGGCGGGCCACAGAAGTTTTAAATTTCGCTCACGAGCATGAATGGAAGGCGTATTCGTATCAGCAAAGGGCGACGCATAGTGCGGGAAAAACTGTTTTTTTTTTGTTTTTTTTTTCTATTTCGAACAAAAATCAGCTGAGTCTATAAATCTCAAACGGATCGGAGCTTTTTTTGACATTGAGTTTCAAGTCATTGGCCCCAAAAAACCCCTAAACCTAGTCTTAAACAAATATGTACAAAAATTAATTTTGTTCAACCATATTGTATCCTCCAGTTTGAATGTTCAAATTTTCATATCAAATTTAAAGTCAGCAACCCCAAAAACTCTCTTATACCAAGTTTCATACCAACATGTAAAAAATATGAAAATTTGAACACCATATTGGATCATCCATTTTGAATTTTCAAATTTGAATTTTCAAGTTTCATAGAAGTATGTAAAGAAAGTGAAAATTTGTCCGCCACAGTGGATCGGTTATTTTGAATCTTGAAATTTTAACATCTAATTTCAAGTCGGAGACTCCAAAAGCTTCCTTATATCCAGTTCCATACAGATCCGACGAAATCTTTTAATTATATCCATAATTTTGAATTTCAGAATTTTGACATCATTTTCCAAGTCAGCGACCTGAGAAACACTATTCTGCAAAATTTCATAAAAGTTCATGAAAAATTTGATATCTTTCCGCCATATTGGATTCGCCAAACAGTGGGAAAAAAGAAGTTTTTTGGGACAAAAATCAGCCGATTCGAAGAAATCTCAACGGATCAGAGATTTTTTTAAACACTCATGAAGGATCGTACTCTGGTAGAGCACGGAAAAACTTTCAATACAAATTTGTATTAATTTTTTATTTAACTTGTATAATACAGTTGGCTATATTATGAATATAACTGTCACCTGCTGCATTTTTAGAGTTTGAATGCACCACTTACACAAATTTTATTATTAAAATATGTAAAATTAATATTTAATTGCAATTGAACATTAAATATCAATCAAATGTAATAGTTTAAACAAGTTTTATAAACAGATACAGTTATTTGGCATTTCTATGTATAGACAGTTTTTTTTCTGCTGAATCATTTCTTTTCGTCTGAAGAATAAAACTTGTACACAATAGATTGCCAACCAACAACATTTATCATTGTTAGAAAAAGTTTTGTATAAACAAATCTATAAATAAATCTATAAATAATAAAATAATTTTTAATTAATCAAATAAAACCTCATAAATAAAAAAAAATATATATAAAAATTTCTATATGGTACTTTATAAAATATTTCTTTATAAAACTTCATTATGAATTTTGTTTCCTAAATTACTTGGCCAATCTTAATTTCGCAAATTGATGTATTTGTACGTGGCTGATTTTTTGCATCGCAAATATTATTCGCAGGATTGATTTTTGTTGTTGTAAAAAAAAAGATTACACTTAGTAATTTAATCTGAATTTGAAAAATTAATTTATTAAATTTATTCCTCAATTTAATTTAATGTTACTGTATTATTGAATTGAAATTTGATTTGCCGAACTTAACCGATACTTCATTTTCCGTAAGATTGAATAAAAATGTATTTTATTTTCTTGAATTTTTCCTTTATTATAATGGAAATTAAAGAATAAATAATTTTGGAATAACTTTTTTTATATTTAAATTTTTAATTGGGCCGATAATTAAAAAAAACGTAAAAATTCACGCTTATTCCAGATAAGGATACTTGATAGTTTTTTTTAACTTGGCGTTGATTCGCTACCGCGAATTTGGATAAGGCCAGGCTGTCGATAAGAAGGGGCCTCATTATAATTTACCAATCTAAAGTTACTTTCAGGTGGTATATTTCATACGGAGAATTACTGCGATTGTGCAATTTTTCTTATATCCATCCTCACAATCAGATCAGCGATCAGCATTGAAGCTTTTCTATAAATTACTGGAGACGAATTATAATATTTTAATTAATAACTAATTAATGATAAATGAAATAAAAAAAGATAAATTAAGATAAAATACGACAAAAAAGATAAATTAAGACAAAATTAGACAATACTTAATACAAAATATGAAAAATTAAGAAAATATTATATGATTTCGCATGGGAAGATTTAAAAATGAATGATTCACACTTGGAGCGTGAAAAATGATTCAATTCCAGACTTGGTTTAAAACCTAAGCATTCTTCATTTCAGATCTTGAACCTAATTCATTAAAAATTACATGTCATTTTAATCTAAAGTGCGACATCAATAACTTGAAAATCAATGGCACAGCATTTCCATGCAAGGGGAACAAGTTCATGTTTTAAAGACAATTTTATAAGATATCAAACTGACGCTAACTAATAAACTGTCACACTGAATCATGATAGAAAGAGTCGCGAGACAAAAAACACGCGAAAAGCGAGCGGAAGCATAGGAGCTTCAGTTTGGCAAAGTGAATGAATGGTGTCGTAGATTATTACAGTATATAAAACTTTTTTTTTTATTGTTGCAAACTGATGCAACTAAACGATGTGGAATTATTTTCGATCTACTGTACGTTGGTCTCCCCTCCAGTAAAATTAACACAAGTAAATCATTATTTATAAACCTATGTTAATGTTCCTCCTACAATATTTTCATAAGGGAATGAAAAGGAACTGTTTTTACTTGCTTCTGAAAAAGACTGACTGAAACATTGACGAAAGATTGAAGCCTCGAGAACAATAATACATAGATTTTTTATTATTATTTCTCATTACAACTTACTTGCAAGATTTTGATCCGACATTGGATCACAAATAATATTATATTACAGTTTTACCAGTTTTTTTTTTTTTAATTGAATTAATAGTGTGGAGGACTGCGGTTTACACTTGGTTTACCCGCTTTACTTCATAATATCGGTCGATTGGGCGTCGGGAACCTATTTGAGTTTCCTTAATTTCTTTTTTGGTTAATATGGTAACCATTTCGCTTCCCATATTTATTTTAGCCCGCTTCATAGCTTTATTTCTTTTATCACAAATATACATTCCAGCAAGAACATAAGTACTCTCCAATATTGCCAAGACGTCACCATCGGCTGTTGATATAACAATTTGTTCTTGGGTTGGCACAGGCTCATATGTATGTTTTCCTGTTTTCAATTTAAGTTCTTTATCGGCCGGAAAAGTGTATCTTCGAAGTTCGAATACCCGGTGTGGGTTCGGGCGGGAAATGAGTCGAAGAAATTCAAGTTGTTCAAGCCCACATGCATATCCGTCAGGAGCAGGAAGCCTTGTAGGTGGAACCAAGCGCCTAGAACGAAGAGGAGGCCTTGAAGGAAAAGACGTGTCTGGAGAAGGTCTAGCAGGATGAAATCCGGCAGCAGGAAACACAGCAGGAAGATGACTGACAGGAGACCTGGACCTAAACCTCGCAGGAGGAGGAGACCTGGCCGTAGAATGATATCTATCAGAAGAATAAGAAGTTCCGGTACGAGGAACACCAGGAATAGGCGCGCCATTAGGTAAACACTCAAACTGTGAACTTAACCCTGCAATAAGAAACAGATGATTGGATTATATTTTGCTCAAGCACAACGAAAAATATCAATGTACCCGTATGCAAACAAGCAACCATTTTGCTAGTTAGGGCAGGAGCCAACATTGCAAATCTATTTAGAAGACAAGGTTCATACCTAGTCATACCTAGTAAAAACAACAAGGAAACGTTGTTACAACTACAAGAAAGGGAGCGTGGCCGATAGTGGCGCACTCTATGATATTCGCTATTAATTCAGGTTGCCTATTTAATGAAACTAGGTTTCGTTTGCTACATTGGTGTAGTTGAATCAACTGCATTCCAAGGATTCTGTTAACAAGGAACCCTTGTCACGTCAACTAGATTTATTTTAACTAGCGTTGAATGTTGGTTTACAGAAAACGCCGATCCTCAAAACTACACAGATTTGGTGTTATTTTCAATTTGCAACTAAAATGAGACAGCGAAGAACGAGAATGCAGCTAGCTATGTTCATGTTATAGTTTCACACTTGAAGTATTCTTATTTTGAGAACAGAAAATCTTATTTCGAGTGCATAACAAATGAGCTGCAACAAAAATGATTCGGCTGTTTTTCTGTGTTCAAAAAAAAAATATTTTTTTCAGTGCGCGTGAGGCAAGACAGAATTCGGATTCCCAAAAATAAAATTAATTTTTTTTTTAAATTAATTTTCAACAAAACAAATGAATTTCAACCGAATAGTTGAATTTTCAACTAGAAAAGATTAATTTTAAACACATTTTAATGTATTTCAAGGGATTTAAATTGGAATAGAATGCGGATTACGCCCAACAAATTGTTATTTGCGGAACCATAACATTTTTGTAAAAATTTAGATATATTATTGTATTATTATATTTACCAATAGAATTAAGGATAAAGACCAATGATAGGGCCAGAGTAGAAAGGATTCCCATTTTTTTAAACTGAGGAGCAACTGATTACTGTTCTAATGAAGAATTTGGTTCATTGTGTACCTAATGATTATTCTGGGGCTTTATTACATTACCTAATGCCTGCTACATTCCTTATCTCGTGAATTATATATGCGTTCAGCTTGCCCTTGTCAGTTATTCGTATTTCATATATCAGTTTTTTAAACCATTAACAAATATTGTCGTCAACTGCCGGAAAATATCTGGCAAAGTTTCAAAAAGGAAAACAAGATTTTGTTTGAGACATGTATAATTACCTAAAAACAATTCTAGAAAATTCCCGTGGATGGGAGTAGTATGAACAAAATTGTTTGGTTTCTTAATAGATTTGTTTAATACATGCCTTAATAGCGGAAAAATATTATTTTTTCAAACTAAATGATGTGATAGTCACGCCAGTAGTAATATTTCAGTGGGAAAATGTGTCAAAAGATCTTAATTGTTATTAATATAAGAAAATTACAAAATATATCAGACAATTAATAATTTGAAATTACTTATTGTTTGCAACATGATTTCTTAGAAAAAATTATTTGCTCCGGCATAGGCATAAAAAAAACGCCTTTTGACTCTTCTCTTCGTTCCGTAAAGTGGCACTTTAATATGGCTAATTTTCACAACTACCTTAAAAAGACTTTATACCATAGTTTTGATGCGCAGCTACAGAAATTTTTAATAATTTCTAAAATTACCAGAAATTTCAAAAGTTTCAAAAATTGATCAAAGTTTCTGTAATTTTTACTATCCATAAAGCATGTTCTTATTTATAAATATAAAACGATCCAATGACAAACATTTATTTAAGAGATGTAGATAATTTCTCAAAATGGAGAAAATGAAATAAAACCGATGAGGTAGAAAATGTCATTATGTTAAAAAAGGTGAAAATGATGTCTAGGGCTTAAAAAATTAATTTTTTTATAACCTCGTACGTAAAAGAACGGAGGTTAAAATTATTCGAAAAACTACAATTTTAGTCAAAATTAGTAACACCAGCAAGGTTGTTCTTATTTTTCATTTTCCTTTATATTGGCTTGCCCGCGGTTCAGCTTCAGCTTCATCTACGTTTCACCGACTGGTCCTGCTGAAAACATCCTTCTCGAATTTTTTAAGAAGAAAATTAGAAACACAATATCGTCAAGTCAATCTGTGCAAAAATTCTATTCTTGAACAAAAAGACTCGGCAACATTATGCATTGAGGCCTTTCTATGCAATTCTTTTTCATATATTGAGCTTTTCGAATATGTTTTTTCAAAATAACTGATTTTTGGTTGCATATTGTTTCTGAGTCTTTTTGTTAAAGAATAGATTTTTTGCACAGATTGACTTGACGATATTGTGCTTCTAATTTTCTTCTTAAAAAATTTAACAAACAGAGACATTAAGCCATAGACCCTGATATTTGTTCTTTTGGGTTCGGATTTTAATGCCGTTCTCAGGGAATAGGTTTCTGGGTCAACCTTCATCCTTCTCGACTAAAAAAACCCCAGGTTTACGGGCCTGCTACATAAACTACTATTTTCCAAGGAATAATACCACGTTTTTGAATTCTTAAATGATTTTTGTTAGTAAAAAAAAAACTGAGTTTCTGAAACATTTTCCTAAACAAATATTATTACTTACGTGTCTACTACTCAATTCAGTAGCAGTTTATAATATTTATAATTTTCGGTGATCTTCACTCACTTTTAAACAAGTTTTCGATTATTTTCTTGGGACCTTCCATACCGAATTTAAAAAATACGAAATTTGGTTAGTTGCTTATAAAAATATTCATAACAACCGTAATTGTTAATGTTAACTTATTCCTTGATGAATATTAATCGCATACAAATTTTCCAAATCTTCAGTCACGAAAAAAATGTATATCGATTTAAAACTTTCAGATTCGTGTTTCTCGCAAAAAATCCTATAGGAAACCGCATTAAAACTCTGTCGCCACGGATATCGTAATCTTGCCCAAATTAAAAAAATATAGCCTGACATTGATCAGAAGGGTGTAATGGTGAATATTGATAAGAAAGAAATGAAAACATAGATAAAATGAACTCTTTTAAAATAATTTCAAATATTTTACGGCACAAAAAGTTAACAAAAAAGTCAAAGCGATAATAATCTACGACTCCATTCATTCATTCATTCATTCATTTCAAAGGATTGAATTTTAACAAACGTGAGGCAAAATTCGAAAATGATTAATGTTTAATGACTTACTTTCAATAAGATCCTAATTTAAGAAAACTTGAATTTTAAACGAAGCTTGGATTTGATTATTTTGTAACGCTAAAGTTTGTATTTATTCATTTTTAAAGCTTTCAATTTAAAATCATATAATTTTCAACGTTTTTAGAGTGATTAAATTTTAAAGGTTTACAATTTCAAATTCTTCAATTTTAAACAATTAAACTGACACTGAATTTCTTTTTGTACAGAAATCTCATTTGTTAATTTAGAAAAATCTATACAATCACTTTGAATGCCACTTGATAATAGATACATAATAATAATTTGCATAAAAATACAAATTTTGACCACAAAAAATGCAAATAAAATGATCTCGTAAAAACATGTCTAATACTACTTGTGATGTAATATACTATTGAAATAAAGAATGTCCCACCTACAATTCAGAAAAAAATTGACCAAAATTTCGTTCTTTATAGTCAAAATGAAAATCTATTTTTAATTTTTAACTGAAGTTGAAAAAAATATATTTTTTTTTTGCAATGACGACATTTCCTGCCTTATAATTGAACAAAAATGTTTTTTTACAAAAATTCCCTCTTCCAGTTCAGAAAAAGGTTGAAAATAGTTAAGAAATAATGTCACACATTAAAGGGGTTCTGATTTTTAATTTTACATTATTACAAGTTTGATAAATTTATGAATGACAATTTTTTAATTTTAATTACTTTAACTCCAGAAGAGTTCTGATGCTTTGGTTTTCTAGCTAAGTATTTAATACTTAAATTGTAAACTTGTTCAGGTTTATTAACCGGGAAAAGACAAAAAATTTTTTTTTAGGCTAGCATAAATGTTTATATTCAAAATTTGACTGCCAAAAAGAAACGGGAAATAATTTCGAATCGAATTGATTAAAAATTGAATAATTTTATTGGATATAACATAAATGGGTGACATTTAAAAATATTGGAAAGGTTTTTCTACTGAAAGCTTTAAAAATGTCTTTGGAGCCACCAAAACAGATGTTAGATGAGAAACAATGCATCATACATTAAACTATTAAAGGGCTGCTGACTTTCAATTTTACATTATTAAAAGTTTAATAAAACGAATAAATTTTTTTTGAATTTTAATTATCTGAAAAAATGTTTTTAACCTCGGGAAAGACCAAAAATTTGTTTTCGTTTTTAAAAAACGCAAAAAAGTAATTTTTTCTACAAAATCATGTTGCAAACAATTAGTCACTATAAATTATTAATGGCAAAATATATTTTTTAATTTTCTTACAATTTTTGTAATGAACTAATAGTATTGTTGACTACTATTCACAAAGATAAAATGTTTCATTTTGAAATTTTTTATATTATTTGTTAATAAACAAAAACAATTGAGAGTATCTGACACATTTGCCTCGTGAAATATTACTATTCACGTGAGTGTCACGTGATTAGGTAGAAAAAGTAATTCTTTCCCACGATTCAGTTATGCATTTACAATAAAAATGAAAGTTTGTAACTGAAACTTCCTCAAAAGTGATATGACTCACTGATTTTATTGCACATAATTTCTTTAAAAACTATGATTGTTGAACAAAGTTTCGTTTATTTTAAAGATATCCGTAAAGTCTAGACCCAAGAAAAAAGTACTTAATAAATTTATTGTCAAACGAATAATTTTGTTCGTAATAGCCCCATCCACGGGAATATATTATGCGATTGTTTTTAAGTCTACGTGACTCTAACAACTCTTTTTTTGAAACTTACCAGAAACCTTCAAAAAGGTGTCGATATTTTTAAATGGCTTAAAAAACTCATTTATGAAGTCGAAATATCTCACAAGGACAAGCTCAAAAAATATATAATTTATAAGATAAGGACTATAACCTAAATTATATAACGTTCCAGAATAATAAATAGTTACACTGTTAACCAAATTGTTCATTAATCCAGTTCTAACCGTATTATTAATATCCGTTTTTCCTCAGTTAGCAGAAATGAGGATCCTTTCTACTCTGGTCCTATCATGGCTGGTTGTTCTTAATTCTATTGGTAAGTACAATAATATAATAATATATCAATATTTTTATAAACATTTTTAAGGTTTCCGCAAATTTGAATCCGTGGGAATACTTTGAACTCCTTTGAAATCATTTGAAATCTGTGAATTATTTTGAAATACCTTTACATTTTTAAAACCTCTTGAAATCTTATGATATGCTTTAAAATACTTTCAAATCAATTTGAATACTCTCATACATATTTCATTACATACATATTTCATATTACACACGTCCAATAAATACAGAGTCGAGGAGTTAACGATTCTTGAAATCTGGGGTGAGGTAAACGTCCCAGTAATTGTGACGCCAGTTTTCGTGCTTTTTATCTAATTTAAATCAATTGAAATTCCATTTTATACTGTAAAATGCGAAATTTGCGTTTCATTATTAAATGCCATTTTAAATCCCTGAAAATCTCTTGAAAATTTGGTAAATCCCTTTAAATTTTCTTGAGCCTGTAAAAATCCCTCGAAGTTTTCAAAATCTCATAAAAATCCCTTTTTACATTCTCATTCTAATGAGAAGGTATTGGCTTTATGTAAAATTTGACATAGTCGGTTTTCATCAAATCTCCACGTTTTGAGACCCCCTGAGCTAGAAAAAACGATTTTTACGAAGGTGTCTGTCTGTCTGTAGTCTGCCTGTCTGTCTGTAGCCACGATAACTTTCGAAAAAATGATCAGATTTGATTGAGCTTAGCCACACTTTTTTATGGCCGAAAAATAGAGAACGAGTTCGTTAACCAGCTATTTTGGATGAAAATCCAAAAATTGAGCACATTTTGAAAATTTTTGAGACCACTTTTTTGGAAGATTTGAAAATTCTATGCACGGTTATTAATAGTAAGCAAAATGACGAACAAAATATTCTTATGACTTTTCGTGATAAAAAAAAAATTAATGGAGTTATAGCATTTTCAAAATTCCAAAAAACAAACGAAAATGAAC